>WBMZ01014169.1:0-72016 GCA_013400975.1 Atrichornis clamosus | reverse complement strand
ATTCTGTGATTCTGTGATTTGTCTGTAAATGCTTTAGGCATTGAACTACTGTAGCATTATGATTGTTTCCAAAAGTCAGTGTATCTTAGCATATGTTATTGATAAAGTGTGGATTTATGCAAAACAGACTTCTCAATCCTTGAATGGTTTGAGAAGTCTTGCTAAAATACAGAAAGTTCTCATTAGTCCTGCAGGTGAGATTTGGGTGAATGTCTGGTTTCACTAAAAGGAAGAAAAATGAGAGAAGCTAATCAGCTGAAAAAGTCATATGTGGTCTAGCAAAAAGAAGACCAAAAAAATGTCTTGTGCAGTGGGAAGTAAATGACGTATTTATACATCTTCAAATATAAATAATGTGAATGATGGCTTTGCAAGTTTTTTGTTTGATATGGCTTAAAGGTAATAAAATTCTGAGACAGAAATAATTGTTATATCAAACTTATGACAAAAGTTATTAGAAAAAAATTAAAAATTTATTCAAAAATTTAAAAACCTTGTAGCAGTTTCCAGGTTTGAAAAGAGTTAGGGAAATTAAAAGATCGTGGTAATAACTTCAGAGAATATTTCTAACAGAGATACTTTAAATAGTATCCCTAAACAAGTTACAATTTTTGGAAAATGCCCATGACAATTCTTTGGTAGTGGTCAAGATATTTTGTTTATATACATTTATTTTGTATTTGGTTTCGAGAGCAAAATGCCAGAAACCTTCACTTCTTATAGACTTGTCAAGAGTATAACAATACTTCCAATACTTTTGCAATGACAGGGAGTACCACTAGTATTCTTCACACAGAAGAGTCTCCTATATGGAATAATCTGGAAAAAGAAGTCTTGCTGCTGTGTGTGATGCTGAGAGAGACTTACTTCACCACAGTAGTGTGCCATGTTCTGGATCAAAGTTTCAAGTACAGCTTTGCATTTTAATGTTTATGTATGTATTCCTCTAAGTTAACAAGTAAACATTCAAAATGAATTGCTTTATTTATCTTCTAACAAATCTGTGACAGTCTTAGAACTATTTTTGCTAAAAGTGCCATGCTGTTCATAGGCAGCTGTCATTTCAGCAAACCATGCCTGTGTCATGATACTATTTATTTTTATAAATTGTATTAAATTAAAAAAATAAAATACATAAATTTAAATGATGTGGCTTTGTAAATGTTTCATATTTCAATACTATGATAAAATATGTAATTATCACCAGCATAATCATCATTAAGATAATGGATTGCAATGGATTATAGAATGATAGAGTGGTTTGGGTTGGAAGGAACCTGAAATGTCTTCTAGTCCAAACCCCTCTCATGGACAAATTACACCTTCAATTACACTGGCTCCATCCAACCTGGCATTGAACACGTCTGGGGATGGGGTATCCACAGCTTCTCCAGCCAGCCTGTTGCAGTGTCTCACCACCCTCACAGTAAAGAATTTTTTCCTTATACCTGATCTAAATCTACCCTCTCTCAGTTTAAGACTGTTGTTCCTTGACCTGTCACTACAGACACTTTAAAAAACTTTTCTCCATCTTTCTTATAAGCCCCCTCTATATAGTGAAAGGCTTCATTAAAGTCTTTCTCCAGGCTGAACAGCCCCAGCTATCTCAACCTTTCCTCATAAGAGCGGTGTTCCAGCCCTTTGATCTCTGGACTATGAATTTCCTGTGCTGAAAAACCCAGAGCTGGATGTAGTACACAAGGTGGAGCCTCACAAGACTGGAGTAGAGGGGGAGAATCACCTCCCTTGACCTGCTGGCCATGCTCCTTTTGATGCAGCCCAGGACATAGTTGGCGTTCTGGGCAGCATGCCTATGCTCTTCTCAGGATACATGTCTCTGGTTCCACTGCCTATACATTTCCTTCTTGCACTCTGTTTTGGCCAGGAGGTCCTTACTTACCCATGCTGGTCTTAGAAACAAGTGCTCTTAGAAAAATCCTTAAAGAACTGCCAACTCTGTTCTGCTCCTTTGTCCCTGAGTTTCCCAGGGAGTACCATCCACTGATTCCTTAAGAAACTGAAAGTTCACTCCTGAAATTCAGGGTCTTGACTTTACTCATTGCCTGGTCTATATCCCTTGAAATCACAAATTACTCCAGGACAGGAGAGTTGCAGCCCAGGTGATCACCAATCCTGACCTCTCTAATTATTTCATCTGTGTTGATAAGCAACAGGCCCAGCAATGCTTCTCCTCTGGTCAGGCTTTCTGTCTGATTAAGAAATTATCCCAGATGCACTCCAAGAACCTCAGAGTCTGCTTACAGATTGCTCTGCTTTTCCAGAAGGGGTTAGGATGACAGAAGTCCCCCAGCAGTACTAGAGTTTGAGGACATGGTGGGTCCTACTCCTCCCCTTCGTAATCTATGCTACATGTATTGGTATAGACTCTTCAGTTGGTCGGTCAACCATGTCAGAGCTTTAGAGGAACAACCCATAATTCCTTTGAGACATTTCATGGTTGTTTCTCTGTTGGTTCCCAATATGTCAGCAGCTCCTAGCTTTTCTGTTACTCAAAATTCCATCCCTTTTCCCCATTAAATCTACTTTAAAACTCTCCTTATAATTTGTCCAGTTTTGGTTGTTCCACTTTGTCACGTGAATCCCATCAGCTCCCGACAGATCTGACTCCTCAAAAGTCAATCTATAATCATAGGAGTCAAAACCATTGAGTACGGCACCAGCCATGCAGCCAAACATTCACTTGTTCATTTTTTCTCCTCCTTCCTGCACCGCCTTCCTCTGCCTGGGAAGATAGAGGAGAACACCTGTGCTCCAGCCCTAAGGCAGGATTGTCGCTCAGCCTGGGACAGTGCATAATATCATGCATAAATCTGATGCTCAGATTCCTGAGCATTGTATTTCCTGTTGAGATCCTCTTGTTGTTTGATGTATGTAGTCCTTGATGGCTTTAATATATTCGTTGTATTCTAATGAAATGTTCTTTTTGGAATAGGATGTATCTCTTTCCTAATGAATAAGAGTTAAGAAAAGACCTTTCATAAATAAACTCTCAATAACTATAGTTTATTAAAAAACTTTCAATAAGAATAATCCTATTATTCCACGAATTCAAAGCAGGTTGATGCAACCTGTAATAAAGATTCCAGCTGACTACCGCAGGTCTGGAATCTGCGTTGCAATAACTTTTATTGTTCTAGCAAGTTGGTCCTAGGAGTCCTGGGCAATGAAACACTTCTTCTATTAGTCACTCTCCCACCATTAACTTTTTCTCGTGCTTTCTGGAAACGAATTATCCCTGATTGTTTTAGAACTGAACATGTCTATATGATCCTAGAACAAAGAAGAAGCTCCAGGCTGAGACCCTGGAGAGCTGATTTACCCATCACTTTCAACTAGCTAATAGAAAGCTGTTGACAAAAAAAATATTTCAGTGAAGAAAAATTCACAAAACTGTCTATGAAATATGTTTTCTACTTTTTGGCAAGATATAATACCTCATCTCTTAGATGATAACATACATTTTTTACCAGGCTAGGCACTCAAGAGTTTTTTTGTGCATAAGCTGAATTTTAATAGCTCCCACAGGGAGACATTGCCGAAATTGTCACACCATGTTTGATCACTATCTCCGTCTAGGTTTGACACTAGGAGAGGAAGGAGACACACCTGCCACTTTAAAGAAAATGAATCCTTCCCATTCTGTTGCACACAATCATGTGTAATTATTATAAGACCTGTTTTCATAGGAGCTATTGTCTGCAGCACAAGAGGAATTTACACTTTAAACTCTAAGGTTAGATTCTGATTTATTGGGAGTATTTTTTGCTAAGGCAGAAGCTAATAGCCATAAAACTGTTAATTCTGTTAAAAAAAAAGTTTTTAAAAATTTCCTTTAATGTCCACTTATAGTTGTGAATCCTACAATTTGACAGCAGACTGCATACTGGAATACATGCATATCTAGGTCAACAAACAGAAGTAATTTTTTATTAATGAAAACAAAAGAAAAAAGAGCAGTTTATTTTGCTTTATTCTTCTTTCATGTTCTCTAGCTTTAAATTGCAGAAAAGGAGTGTTCCTTTTTGTTTTTCTTTAGTACAAGAGATTTATACTATCCCATAAAATTTGTGCTGCAAGGCATAACAGCCCTAGCAGAACATAGAGTGCTAGGAAGGTCATAGAATGAGTCTTTAATTTTTTCCAGTTAGACAGAATCAAAATAATTAGACTTTAAAGGATGGAGGAACATATTAGCAACAGCAGGATTTTCTTACTCATGCTTCAGATGCAGCTGGGAATGGATACCTATTTCACAGATTTGACAAAATATTCTGAGTTGGCAGGGACCTACAAGGATCATCAAGTCCAGTTCTTAAGTGAATGGCCTGAACATTTCTTACATGACGGTTGTCTATCCCCATTCTCACCTAGACAATCATTAATTTTGCAACAGTAAAGTCAAAAGTACTTTCTCTTAAGAAATACTGAAAATTTTTTTTTTTAAGAAAGTGTTAAAAGATCAGGAAGATAACAATATCTTCTATTTAATTAAAACTCTTGAAAGTAAATTTTAGGTTAATTTTAGAAGTCTAGCAGAATGAAAGTTTTCATTTATCAGTCCTCAAATAAAGTGACTTGGTTTACTTAAGCATAATTATTAATTGTAACATTGGAAATTCAAAATCATGGGTAATTTAGACATCTAAAAGGAAAAAGAAAAGAGACCTCTGAGTTCTGTGGAGTGGTAAAATAGCTCTGAGACCATCTGTTCTGTAGAACTGTCAAAAGGGAAAAGCAACTTCTATGTAAAGCATAAGCAAAGACTGATTTTATCAAGGACTTTGTTCTAAACAACATGAAGCATTGTGCCCCAGTTGCCTTAATTATGCTGCTGCATCTGAACACTAACTTCCCTGCACGTAGCTGGGCTCCTGTGGAGTTCTTCTGTAGCTCCTTTCCTTAGAAGTTTAGCAGCTCTAAAGGATCCTGGCATTATCACCGCTCCGGCGCTGATGGCTGCCCTGCCTCCCGCTGGCACCGGTGGAAGGTTGGGTGGTGGCGTTAGAGCCCCAGTGCAGTCGGTGTTTGCAACTGGACTGCCCTGCACTACCAAGGGTCTCCTGACACCCTTGTCACACCAGTCAGGTGAAAGATTAAACATGGGTGTTCGTGGCATTCTCTACCTCTCTGAAGGAGAAATTTCCTCACAGGAGACATTTTGTCCATGTGGAGCCTGATGTGCTGTGGAGGACTGGCATTCCTGCTTGTCCAAATCCCTTTCTCGCTCTCATTTTCATATGCTGAAATTATCAAGACTTCGGTAAAGGAATATTTGGGTAGGACAGAGAAATCATCCTGTAGACATTCAAAGCATCACTGAGCCTTGAAGGACCATTTATTTGCCTGCTAGGAAAGTAAGATACAAATCTGAGAGAACTCAAGAATAAAGAAAATCTTGTTTCTTCAGCTTCTGCTGATCAGAATGGTTTAGAATTTCAAACGAACAAGATTTTTTTTGTTCTTTGATTTTTTTAAGAAATTTGAGCCAAGTCATTTCCGTTTTTTCAGAGAGTGAGATAATTGTTCCACTGGGATTAGAGGAATTTTAAGAACTGTTTAGCAGCAGCCACCTAATGGCTTAAGGTTGTCTTCAATCACCTCTATAACCAATTATTTTTAAGATATTTCAGTTAAGTGCCAAAAGTCGAATATCCAGCATGAAGCATGAGTGAGATTTGGAAGAAGTGAAATTCTGCACCAGACTCCAGGCAGATTGCCCTCCAGGTTCTAGAGAACTGTCAAAGGGATTGGCCCAATCAGAAATGGAAGAAAAAGTGAAGAAACTGACAGACTATGTTTCTTTGGCAAAGTCCTAACTGTCTGCATATTCTTTTTTTGATATGTCACTGAAAACCAGATGATTACAAAATATAAAATAATCAGACGGCATGATTTTTGTCACTCTTTGCATGTCTTTTTGAGAGTGTTTTCTTTATTACCTTTAGATGTCACAAGAAATATCATGTGAATGTTAATTACCTGCAAAAAAAAAAATTTAATTTAATTTTGACCTCCAAAAAAAATGGTAAACTGAAAGGATCACCTATTTTACGTATTAGTAAAGAAAGCAACAGTTCTTTGTGCCATAAGTTTGTTTTCTGATGAGCCATCGCTTAGGAGGCTCAAAAATCTGACAGGTTAAGTTTATAGAACTTGCATTAAAGTAATTAGATTATACAGGGGATTTAGCACATCAGCATCCTGACAAATGGTCTTGTAACAAGAATTGGTCATTTTATCTCCTTTTCTGTCAAGTATTCACCTTCAGTGAAAGCTTTTCATGAATTTTAATTTGTCTTAAATTTATGCATAACTGAATTAGTAGTTTCTAGCAATCATTTGTTTTGCTTTTCTGCTTTCAGCCGTCTCTTCTTTTTATACCACCTGCTGTATTTGCCTTCTGTTCAGAGTATGCTTTTGACAGTTACTAATAATGCAGATTAAATTTACTTACTATGACAGGCAAAACACTGAGTAAAAGCAAAACAATAGAATCTCACATTGTTTTTCTCAGTTTAAGTAGTGGCTTAAAAGGCCAAACCAGATTTGTAAGAGCATTAATTAATTAACAAAGCAGGTGTCTTATAGGACTTAAATATAGACAGTGTGGAAAGCTGACTATAGTGGTATAAAATTGCAAAGTTTTTACAGGTGTACATGTATATATATATCTCAAGAACAAAATATATCTACAGGTCATTTTTTTGGAGTTCATTAGCATTTCCTACTAATCAAAATAGAAAAATTCTTATGGGATGAAAATTAGCTTAATTCAGATGCCTTACTAGGCTATTTTTACTATTTATTTCCCGTCTCTAAAATATCTGTAATTACTTCTCGTTCATGACTTTTAAAAAGCTGAAAGAAAATTATTTACAGGCTTTTAGATGTGGTGATCAAGCCCAGACAGAAGCTGTGTTTATTATGCCTCTAAGACATGTGGTTAGATGATGACAGAAGCAGTGAGTGTATTAAATGACTGCCCTTTGCACCAAAGATCATTGACCTACAGTATCCTCCACATCACAGCCTGGCAAAACTCCTGCATGAATTGTAGCAGTCTGTGCCTTTCCCATGCATTTAACTCAGAAGATGCGTGAATTACAGTGATCATACGGAAAAGACCTATAGTGCTTCATGCTGCATTATAACAGAATTGTTCCATAATTGGCATCAGTAATGGGAAAAGATTGGGTTGTTGGTTTTTTGTCTAAATCTAGGTCAAGATAGAATAACCATGTTAGACATAATTTAGCCCCCAGATACAAATATAAGGACCCTTTTAAATGGAAATAGGAATCATTTAGACTATCAGAGAAGAAAAGATGACCTTCAAAAAGATGAATTTCTGTAGCAACATAAATGGTGTCTTATAGAATATGTATATAATAGTGATTCATAGGTAGTCAACTATGCAGAATTCCAAATTAGCTGGAAATTCACTGACTGATGTATTTTTGAAATACAAAAAAAAAAAAAAGAAGTAGTGTGAATATAAAATTGAAGCTGTTTAAAGATGTTATTTTTCTTTCCAGCAGGGGCCTCTTCCGAAGACTTTCATTAGACCTACAGATTGCAATGCATAATGTACTGCTGTAACAAGGGGAAGAGGAATTTTTCACGGTGTCTACATTAGACACTTAATTTGGGAGCCTCAGTTAATTGCCTAGGCTCATTATATATCCAAAGAATAAAAGTAAGCATCTCCAAAGGGCACCTCAGAGCATCTCAATTAGGAGGCATATACCTCAATTTATTATACAAAGATCCAAGGTTTTTAGTTTTATGGATCAGTTTTCTTAACTTGTACAGGGACTGTGAATGTTACTTTGAGTAACTAGAGGTTTTAAGGAGGCAGGTTTCCAGGAAACTAGTTATTTCTCACCTGCTGCAAAGAAAGATCCAGGTTTCTCTCCAGCTGTCATTAACATAGAGACCTCAGTCAACACCAAGTAGCTCTTTTAATGCATGTTGGTGAAGGAACATAAAATAATCCATACTTTCATACTAGCAAGACGGGGGTTTGATGTCTTTAACTGAAGATAATAATGCAGTGCATGTAGGCTTTGTCAGTAGAGAACATGAAACAGTGGAGGGGGAAAGGAAGCCAGCTGCAGTTTGAGGGTCTACAGCAGAGTCTAGGGTAAAGGAAGCCAAACAGCAGTAATGACTAAATGTTTTGGTTACTGCCATGGAGCTTTCAGAGTTTGTGGAGGAGAAATACTAGCAGTATCTGCTGCAGTAAGCCACAGCAAGTGAGGGGGTTTGGGATCTCAAAAGCTGGCACACAACAGACAAAAATAGAAAAGCAAATGCTGGGAAAGAGCATTCATGACAGAGCTCTGCAATAGCAACCTCCAGCAGGCATTAAAACAATTGGTATTATGCAGTAGTGGGTGCTACAAAGTTACAAAATTCTGATTTGAAAGAAATGGTTGCATCTGGACCGATGTAGTTATGCAGTAAAACTGAGTAACCGTGGTCTGGTACATAGCTATAGTTTAGAAACTCATAATAATGTACCTCATATGGTACTGTGAGTATCTGAAGTATCTACATGTACTAATTCTGAAGAATTTTCAATAGAAATATAGAAAAGTAAACCAACAAAAATGAATTAATACATTTGAGAACATATTTTAAGGAATACTGGGCCACATATGAAAAAAGAGACATCAGGAATGTTAAGGGAAGTGCTGAATCCGACATATTTAGTGATGTCAAATATTTAGTGATTTGCACAAACAGATCCATGAATCTAGGCCTAAGCAATCAAGAGAGCATAACATTACTGTATTTTTTGCTAATTAAAAACTCACTTGTATTTGTTACCAGGTGCCAAAACATTCTAGCACAGTACTTTGGCTTATACGGACAGCTCATCCTAGTGCATAGCATTTAGCTATGGCACCAATATAGGTAAAAGATTGCAAGAAAGCTGAGAGTCCTTTGCGTCAGAATGAACTGATATAAGCACATGTGAAATTCACATCAGAATGTATTCTCATAATCTCTATTCTACATGCATTAAAAAGAATTTGAGCCTTCTAAATCCATAAGGTGACTGACTGTTGAGAGGTGTTACTAAAGCAGAACTGTGCCTGAAAACTTTACTGCATGCACTGAGAATCACAACAGAACTTGGGTGCAGGACAAAACTGGGAGTCCAAGACTTCTGAATTTAACGCTTGAAATACTCTGTAAATTCATATGCATCATGCATAATAAGAAATCAATCTATTATGTCAAAGTGCATTACATCCACTGTCACTGAGTTTTGTTTCCTTGTAAAACTACACTAGTCACTTTATCTAGCTTTAGTCACAGCTGCTGGGTATAGAACTTTCCTAAAGTTTACTGCTTATTTGCAAATGATTGTTTGTCTATGATTTTGTATCTAACTTACTTTCCTTTCAAAGCTTGAGCCAGAAATTTCAGAGACTCCCATTTTTATCCTAACTGGTTTCAGCATTAACCACTGTCTTTGAGGTAATAGTTTGGTACTATGTGACATTTCCAAAGAATTCTGTTTAACATGCAATAGATGAGGACCTTTGCTCCATGGGGTCATGATTTGCCACCTTAAGTCTTAAAAATCTTTTAAAATTTTGCAGTTGAAAGCACTATTACAAAACTCATTGTTTTAATTTACAACTGATTCGTGACCAGGGAATTAAATACAGTCATTAAAAAGCCAAGACATCAATTTGGACTTCTGGATCTCTGAAGTCAGAGAAAAAAGGTGACAATTAGACAAAGAATAGACAAGATAGAGATGTTAGAATAGCATTATAATTATTAATATTTTTGAAAGGAAGTCCAAACATGAAAGAAATCAGAGAAGAAATGTGCAACACAGCTAGCTTTTATCTTTTATTTGCTATGAGAAACAGCCCCCAGAAAGAACTTGGAAAGATTCAGGCACAATAATAGTATGCTATTAATAAAAAATACAACGGCAAGATGAAGGAAAAAATCAAGGGACAAAGAAAGGAACATGAAAAAAGAAGAAACAAAGGAGACAGAGAATGAAGCAAAGAAAAATAATTCATTGCAAAATTTCATTCCGATCCTTTTATTTTTCCCCATCCATCTTCCTTTGTTCTTTCTTTGTGGTAGTTTGAGATATGAAGATTCAGTTCCTCCTTCTGAACATTGACTAGCATGCTGTGATTGACATCTCATCTGACAAATGTTTTGCAAAAATTGAGCTATATATCATGTATAAATTGTTCTGCTGTTGGCTTCATAAAATTGCTACGTTGCAGTTAAAAATCTTCTAGAAGTTACTTGCAATGGTAACATCAGTCCACAGATAAGAACTGAAATGCTTTTATTTCAGACTGGTTGATTCATCTTTCATAATTCTATGAACAAATCATTTGCAGTTGGCTTGTAATAGACTCTGGTGTCATTTTTATTTTCCTTAATACCTTTCTTAGTCCCAGGGAAGCATATTAGATAACATCAATTCCAAACAGAATCAGTTATGTCTCCAGTATTAACTGCACTGAGTTCGCAGTAGTGTTCCATTGTTAAAAAAACAACTAACCAATAATGAAAATAAAAAAACCGATGAGGCAAATCCCCTGCTTAATAGTACTAAAGTTAAGAGTTTAGCCTTTAAAAACACATATCAGGTTTATCATCCTCAAGAAACAAAAAATTCCTCCATATACACTTTTGGTTTATTGTTGAATAAATCATGGAACCATAGAATCATAGAATTGTTTAGGTTGGAAAAAGCCCGAAGATCACTGAGTCCAACCATTAACACAACACTGACAAGTCCACCACTAAACCATGTCCCCAAGTGCCACACCTACATATCTTTTAAAAACCTCCAGGCATAGTGGCTCAACCATTGCCCTGAGCAGCCTGTTTCAATGCTTGACAACACTTTCAGTGAAGAAATATTTTTTAATATCCAGCATAAATCTTCCATGGCAACTTGAAGCCATTTGGTCATCACTTGTTACCTGGCAAAAGAGACAAGAAAACCTTCTTTTGCATTATACTGTCCAGCTCAGGATCACAAATGCAGAAATTCACATTTACATTTACCACTTTTGATTGCACTGTACAGCTTTAGCACCACATATATCCATTGGTCACCTTCAAATATATACAGAGAGGAAATATAATCTAGAGCCACAATTTGCCCAGAATTTCTCCCTAAATAAAAAGACACTGAAAATCTATGAGTGCTTTCACTTTTAACTAATGTACAGATTGTAAAAGGATGCTCTAAAGCTGCTCAGAGATCCTGTGGTCTCTGAAATGCTTGGAAAAGAAATAACTTTAGCTCAAAATAGGGAAGCTCAGTGACACTGACATAATGAGTTGGAAGTCATACAGTGAAGCTGTAGCCCAAAATTCTAACCCTTCCAGAATCAGGCTATAAGAAGAGAGGATTTCTGTTTGTTTGTTTGTTTGTTTTTTTGGCTTTTGTTTTTCTTTCTTTAATTTTACTTTCTAAAATATTCTAACTTTTTTTACCTATTTAAATTAACCCTTTTGGAAAGCACAAGTGATAATGAGAATAAAGTCTCCTAATTACACTGGTACCTGAAACTTGTGGGAAAAATGAAATCTGGAAAATAGAGGAAAGGTTAGTTAGCCTGCATAATTCACTTTCTATTCAAAATAAACTAGGGTCACCCAATGCTTATTTTGCTTCCTTCTCTAGGTAAAAATATACTTATTTTAGACAATGAAAATTTAAATTTTTGGAAAATCATGTTCTTTGAAAAAAAAGTGTTTTATCAATCTTTCTTTTTTCCTCCTTTGTTTTTGAGTACAGGTTCCCTATCTGGAAGTGCTCAACTGGGAAAGAAGATAGAACTAATAAAAGTATAACTGCCTGAATGCTGTCAGGATAAACAGAATCAAAGGAGGTCATTATTTCCTAGCTATAGTTGTATGTACACCGGCATCAGACCTCCTACATCTTACCCCCCATTAAATTGTGTGGGACATGAAAATATATGGCATNCTACATCTTACCCCCCATTAAATAGAATTGTGTGGGACATGAAAATACATGGCATCAAACAAATCTTTGAACTGCAGTAACGTTTGCAAAATTACATGATGCTAGGTAGACATTAGTAAAAATTTTAAAGCAATCATTTTAAAGTATTCTAATTTTTTCCCATTATACTTGAGATTTTCTTTAAAAGCTTTTTAACAGGTCTTTACTTTATGTTAGTTGTGGGGTAGGGGATTTTGACTGATTTTTGATATATCTTTTAAACAAGTATCTCTTTATTCTAGGAAGTAGTGTTCATACAACTGTTTATAATTTTTGTAATATTACTAGCTTGATACCAAGATTAAACTTTTTAATAATGTAAATGTCCCTGAAAATTGCCACCAAAAGAGATAAAATACAAGAATATGCTGAGTTGGAAGGGACTCATCAGGATCATGGAATCCAACTCCTGGCCCTGCTCAGTACACCCCAAGAATCACACCATGTGCCTGAGAGTGTTGTCCAAGCATTTCTTGAACCCTGACAGGCTTAGTGCTCTGAAGTCAGATGTGAATTTTGCAACCAATTGCATTTTCCATAAGTCTGAGCCTTAACTTTACACCCTACCACACTTCAGGTTATTCAAAATAAGCATTCAGGTTTGCTAGTCCCATCGTTTCCTCTCTGGCGTACTCTTGGAAAAGAGCAGATGATCACATTAAAGTGCTGCAATCTAACTCTTGCAGTCTGAGTGCCCCATTGTGGGTAACAATAACAGTTTAGAAGGGGGTTCTTTTTGCTCTTCAGAATCCTTTTGATTAGGCTGAAATTGCTAGTGCATAATTTAGCTCTGGTGAATGGTGAAGAGAGAATCTTCTGAAAATGAGAGAAAGAGAAAAACACTGATTTTCACAGAAGTGCATTAAGGATTTAAGCATGCATACCCAGAGTCTGATTTTGAAGTACATCATTGATTGTTTTCTTCTTTTGTTGAACATACTCAGCTTATAGTAAAATTCAGCTGAGTCTGTAGATTGTAGCAGATAAAGGTGATTTTTGACAGGCTTTTCTTTATGATCTGGCAAATATAAATAGCATAAGGTCATTAACAAAGTTATAATTCTTTTGACTCCACAGTTTTCTAAAATGAATAATGCTGAAAATATTTCCAGATTAACAAAATTAACAAGATTAAATAAACATGTTATTTATGATCAGTTTACCATGAAGAATGTTTTCTTTTGATCTCAAAAGGAAAAAAAAAAGAGTTCAAATGAAGCATAGGACTTAAGAGCTTTAAATTATTAAATTTCATGCAAAGAGTTAAGTTTTTAAGTTTCTGTAAAATTTTTTTCTCTATTTTGGGGTGCTTTTTTGGGGCACAGACAGTGTACAAAACCATTGCAAACTGCACTCCGTATTTCTAGATATTTTCTGAAAGTATGACAGCTGAGTACTTTACACAGGAAAAGACTATGAAAAGAGATGTTATTTCTTTCTACAGCTCTCTGGAAGCTGCCTCTGTAATTGTGGTTCAGCACAAACACAAAATGAGGACATAAATACCTGTATATTAAAATTTTAATAAATGTGTGATTCATTTGATTACTGATGATAGATTGACCTTGATTTCCTGTTCTAATTTGTGTGACATCACTCCAGAGTGTTAAAGGGGAACAGCCTTTTGTTCCAGGGATCAAAATTCACTCACTGTTGCTGCTTTTATAGAGATGTTGAAGATGTCAGCTGTAATTGCCAAAGGAGAAAACAAATGAGTATTTGAATTCTGTATGATTCACTGATATGGGGTACTTGAAATGCTACAGAGTATATATCCCAATAGTAAAGCCTTAAACAGGGCTTTACAATGCTGTCTGTATTCCTAAACTTCAATTTTTAGAGTACCGTTTTGAAGAGTTACAAGGCAAAGTGACTACTCTTTACAAACAGTGGCTTTCACTAACATCTCTGTTACATCTGCATTAATCAGGTGTGACACAACAATCACGGAGTCATGGAATGGCTTGGGTTGGAAGGGGCCTTAAAGACCATCTAGTTCCAATCCCCCTGCCATGGGCAGGGATACCTTTCCCCAGACCACTTTGCCCAGTGAACTACGTCATGATGATGTGCTGTGATGTGTGATCAGAGGGCAGATGCCATGATGTATCTACAACTCTCACATCAGGTGATGCTAAACTTTGGAGAAGGCATATGCACTCCCACAGAGTCAAAGTCTAAACCCCAGGGACTGAGATTCATATTATGGTATGTGCTCCTATGTACAATACCAGCCCACGATACATTTGACTGCGATATGCAGCATTTCAGTTTACATGGGTGTTCAGAACTACGGAAAATAAGTACAACAATTGCAATTTTATGTAAGGGCAAAGGCCACATAAAAAAACAATAGAGGAAGTATAATAAGAGAATCTTTGGAAGAACTAGTCTTATTTAAAAGCTTTTATGTGAGGGTGGCAGACATCCTTTCATGTGTATTTATGTCTTATTTAATTATAGTTTTAATTGCTCTGTGGCACAAAAATCTGCTGATTAAAATAGTCATTGAAAAAATTGAAATATTGCAAAAAAACAGCTTATCTATAGTTATTTGTGTAGTTATAGCAAGGTGTAATCTTTGTGATTTGCAGCACAAAACTTTTCTGACGATTGTCCTAGTTCTCTTTTTGAAAAGAGCAAAACTATTAGAGTAGAAGATTTAGAGCAGGGGTCTTAAAAATGCATCTAGAAGCTTATGTAGCAAAAAAGTTAAGAACATCTTTTAAAGTTATTAAAAACTTCATTTTAATAGCTAGAAGCTTCTTTCCAAACTTGTTAAAAGACATTCAGAATTTGTGCCTTTGTTCCCACCAAGCCTTGAAGGCTTAGAATTTAATTTAAAATACTAAAGTTTTATTTTCTCAAGCTCAGAGGCTCCTTAAAGCCTAAGTAATTCATAGGACAATCAAATCCCCTTGTATATGACGTGACATAATTACTTTTAAGAAAATTTAAAATGATGCCATGAACTGTACTAAGTCTTCTGGCCTTCATCAACACTTGCAGTAATTATCTGTCCCAGAAAAATGCTTTTGGAGACACAAATTGGTTGTAAATCACTAAAAGCATTCTTGTCATACTTTTTAATTAGCTGATTTGTAGCACTTATTAAAAGATAGCTTTTCTTTTTGGCTCCTGTCTGTCTGAAATAAGTTTGGTTAGACAATCACTTCTTGACACTTAATAAGAGTTGTTTTCAATCACTTTTATGTAAAATAATTGCTCTTTGATATCCCAGTTTAGTACATAGTCTCAATTGTGCCAGATGAAAACCCAGAACACCAAAACTAAACCCCTAAACTCCAAACCCTAGAGATTCAGGGCTTCAGTCCACGTTTTATACTAAACTTTTCTGATTCTGGATTGCATTGCAGGTTCAAGCGGTTGAGACCTCCTTTGTTAGCATGTCAGTGTATATAAACTTGAGTTTATTAAAAATCTTCCTGCTTAGTACTGACATTACCAGCTAACATTAACTTTGCTGTTAAAAAGATGTTTATTTATGTGAAATCCAGGGTAAATGTGACACTAATAAAACCTGCACTGTAATATACTGAATCTTTTAAGTCTGTTGTTTGTAAAGCAAAACTATCATTAGGATATAGCAAGGAGGTATGCTTCATGCTGAAGATCTTTTATGATGATACATCAAAGAAACTGCCTGATAAATCTGATTCTTAGATGATGGCTGCAGAAATCTTGCCAAGGTCTTGGGTTATTTGGTATACTTTTGCTAGATAATGATGTGATATGGAATTTAAAACTACTCAATAGGTGATGTAATTGGGTCTTTTTTGTTTATCAAATAAAAAATTTATTCATAGTAGGAAAAAGCTACTTTTTATTATTAATTTAACTAGCTCAGTTTTATATAGGAAGAATATTTTGAGAAGCAATATTTTCCTAACTACTGTTGGTTAAATATTTAAGGTACCCCTTAGACTAGGTTAATAAGAATTTCTGAATATAGTACTGGAGTCAAGGACATCTGAGAATAAGTATACCACAAAGAAAGAGGTTTTGTTACAAAGTTTGCAGCCAGCATTATATGGTATGTTTCATATTAATAGTAAATCCATGCTAATGTAGCAGTCCCTAGGGAGAGCTTAAGAAATTATAGCATTAGGAAATGTAAAGCAAATGTAGAGGTTAATTTTATTTGACAGTCTTAACTTCATTTCTTTGGAATTCCATTTTCCAGATACTTTGCAGCAAGAAAATAGAGGATGCTTAGCAAACTGAGAATGTTTTTGTCTTATCCTCCTGTGACTGCATACAATAGCTGCAGCAATCCCTGATACATGTTCAGTAACACAAAGACCAATTATAGACTGAAAACTGATGGTGTGAATTATGGTATTCTCTCCAGGAGATAAACTACATTCCTGTTCCTCTTCTAAGGTTAGTGACTCAGCTGAGGTAATGTAGGTTTGTATTAAGATATAAGAATTTCTTTCTTAATTACTCTGTTTTGCTCTTTCTGTATAAATTTCATTGCCTGGTGGCTCATATGCATCCATCAATCACGGAATTTATGTCACTCACATGCTTGGGATGTGATGGGAAACAACAGCGAACTCACAAAGGCATTCACTTTCTAGTTCCCTGCAAATAAATGTACATGCTGCTACATATATTTTAATTCTCTGCATATTTTAGAATAGAAATTAGAATTTGGACTCTTAACTGAATGTGTTACTATTTACAAATTCATGTTTCTCTCTCCATATCCTCTTCTCGGCCCAAATTTCTATAAATACCTGTCCACCAAGTGGCAAAGTTCCAACAGGAAGAGCAACAGCACCATGCTCCTGACCTATTTTGCCAACCATATATTAATATAAATAAATTACTTCTATTCTCATATAAAGGAAAGATCAAGCAGCCATTCTCTAGAGGGTTACAGAGCTGTGGAAAAATATGTCCCCTGGAAATCCAGAATTAATATTCAAAGCTCTGGAGAAGCTGAGATACCAGCAAAAGTTTTTGCATTTCTACCCAAGGCAATAAATAGCCTTCTCACTCTGTTACACTACAAGCTGATGCTGGTGTTATGTGACGAGCTCAGGCATCCAGCCCTGGGGTGTAGATTCTGCTCTGACAAGAGGCTTTTCAAGACCACCAGCAGCATGCCCAGCTGCCATCTGACGAAGTGATGTGTGTTGTAGATTCTGTGCATTCTGTCATCTTTCTCTGTTGTTTCCCAATTATACCAGATATTCAGTGCAGCCTGAAATGTAGGACTGTTCAAGCATTGCTTTGATGAGGATTGTACAAAGCATGTTTTCTCCAGTTTAGATAGGATGGAGTTGGGTGTGAATTTCAGCAAATTTTCTGTGGCCTTAATCACTAAGTTTATTTTATTATTAGAAATTAGGAAAGAAAGAAAGAGGGATAATTATATTTCTTCTAGCTTCAGGCTCCATCAAAGATACATTAAAAATAAAGCTACAAAGAGATATCTAACAGAACTTTTTAAAGATAGAAAACTAGTTAAACAAAATGGATAAATACTTCCAACTTTTCCTAACAGATAAAGCCCACACTGAGCACTTTGAATTAATGCAAGAATGTTTTACATAAAAAATGAAACATAATATGAAGAACTAAGAATATGTTACTGTGCTTATCTATGTAAATTACTTAACATCTTTCCTCTCTTTTACAAGACTTAAAAAAATAGAAATTCTGATTTCACTCTATTTTCTTTTCTGTCAATTCCATCCTTTTTGTGCCTTTTATTTATACTCTCCTGACCTACAAATAGCGACAAATGCATCCAGCAGTCACAGCCCAGTTGCTCTCCCACTCCATTAAGCTATAGAGAACTTGGCCATGCAGCAGTCGCTCATCCAAGTGAATCTTCATTGTAATTATATATGTTGCAATTATTATTAGTTCATCACAGCAAAATGCTAATTCAGAGGAACTGTTTCATGGAATTAGCTTTTTCCAGTCCTGAACTCTTTGAAGCAGAGGTGTCATGCAGTTTCATGGCATTTATATATTTTCTTTCTACCGTTAGAACACAACCTCATCAATTTAGATCAAGTTTTAATCATGGTCATGCCATATGCAATTGGCTGCACTCCCTGTACCTGAGGGAATATGGCTGAAGGACCGGCTGGAACACAGAGACTGTCACGTCTGATTGTTTGGATGTGATTGACTGAAGCAGTACCACATAATGTTTTAAAAAAAACTTTCCAAAAACACTCTTTTCCTTAAGTGCATACATTAATTTTTTTTTTTAAATTATGTTAAGCTTTCTTTTCTTTATTGTCTTGTTTAAGGAAAGAAAAAATAACAGACGAAGTGGTATCCATTATGCATAAGAATTTTGATGTTAGGAAATAGCCAAGCATTAAAAATGTCCATCATTTGCAGTAATGATGCTATCTGTTACTCATCTGACAATTTGTCTCAAAGAAAGAGGAAGGTTCTCATTCAGATTCTAGATACATTTTTCATTGTCCTTAACTATTAGATTTGAAGAGGCTGAAGAGAAGTTTTGATTAGTATCAGATACAAGTAGTACTGCTGATTTCTGAAATAGTCCATGTGATTGTATTATTCTGTGATTCATTTTAGTTTTGCTGGGAGAGTGTAGCACATACGGTATACATGCTTTCTGCTTAGACTTTGAGACCAGTCTACTAATTCTGCCTAATTCTTGCACTTAATACATTTTGCTTTAGGACCAAAAAAATAGCAATAAGATTTAATTATTTAGGTAAGCTGCTTAACAGAAACAAGTCTCTGGGGTGGAGGGAGGGTTTAAAAAAGTGTGTAAACTTGTGCTGTAGATTTTTATTCTACATCTTAGCTTGGATTTTGTCTCCTCTTGTCTAACTTCAAGAGACAATTTCAGTGTGTGCCAAGATTGAGGGACATAAAACAGTTTTCTTTTAATGAGATTCAGAAAGTCCATTTTTAACTTTATACCTGTTTAAGATATTATTCTACTTTCATGCTGTATCAGAAGAGAAAACTCTACAGTATATAAGGAAGCTATAGTGGTGCATATTTTAAAGTCACAAGTATAATTTGTAATAGTGGTCCAAAGCAATTTTTTCTTTGAAGACTAACTTAAATTCCAAAATATTTCGTTGTGCTCACTCTGATGAATTGTTTTTGTTTTAATACTTATTCTGATAAGAGAAGAGCTAGAGGGTGCATCAAAGTGGCAGATTCAACTAAGTGCAGCCTTTTCATTTTTGCAGCATATTCATACTTTAAACTAAGATATGAACTTGAATATATATCAGAGAACCACATAAGCACAGAATGGCTTGGGTCAAAAGGGACCTTAAAGATCATCTAGTTTCAACCCCTTTTCAATGCACAGGCACACCATCACTCGACCATGTTGCTCAGAACTCCATCCAACATAAACTTGAACACTGCTAGGAGATGAGGCACCTACAGCTTTTCTGGGCAACATGTTCCAGTGCCTCATCACCCTAACAGTAAAGAATTTTCCCCTAATACCTAATCTAAACATACTCTCTTTCAGTTTGAATCTATTCCCTTTGTGCTGTCACTACATGCTCTTGTAAATAGTCTCTCTCCATCTTTCTTGTAGGCTCCTCTCAGGGACTGGCAGGCCAAAGCCTTCTCTTTTTAAGCTGAACAATCCCAATTCTTTTAAAGATAACCTGGGGAAAAGGAAAAAAAGTTACATTTTGGAGTATGGATATCTCACTTTGGTTACAAATTTCCAGTTTCAATTTTTCACTGGGGCTGGCTTTTTTCAGTTTATAATAGCATAAGTAAAGGGAAGATGTGACCCACATTATTATTTTCATCAGTGATCTCATGTCAAAGAAGGTAGAAAAATGTTAATAATTCTTTTCCATACAAAATTTATGATTTGCCAGAAAGATTTAATTTTGTTTTCTCTTGCTACAATCCAAAAACAAAAGTTCATGCACATTTTAAAACCTATAATGCATTTGCTATTTAAAATGCAGTCATTATGATGACAACATATCACAGATGGCAGATAGTAAAAGGGACAGTTTAGCAAAAGTATAATCCTAAACTACATTTATGCAAACTGACAAATAAATACAGTCACAAGGTCAGTTTGTATATTCCCTGTTCACATTTGTGAACACTCACAGACACAGGAAGCACCATTAGAGTCAGTGAGATAATTCTTCTGGATAGCTCTCAGCATCTGTAAAAGGTTAATCACCTGATAGAAAACAGTTTATAAATGATTTGACAAAGAGAAAACAAGGATTACAAAGGTACAAAATTTACAGTAAATAACTTCATCAGTCTCACATTTCAGGAAGTGGTATTTTATTAAAAATGAAACAGGGTTACTGCTGTGATTAATAAATAATAACAAAGGACATAAGGGCACATTTGAAGGAGAATATAAATCCACATATCATAGTAAGCCAAATTATCTGTCACAGAATAGTATTCATCAAAGCAAGCTCATTGATACTTGGGGAAACTGCTCTTGTGAAAGGGTAATCAGAGTTTTATCAGTGTGCACCAGAAATCCTTGAAATGTTCTTCTTTTTTTCTCTATCTCTGTACTTTCACAGAATCACAGAATAGTTGGAGTTGGAAGGGACTTCTGGAGATCATATAATACTCCTCTCTTCCTCAAGCAGGTTCACCTGGAACAGGATGTCCAGGATCACATCCAGGAGGTGTTTGAGTATCTCCAAAGGAGTCTCTACAACCTCTCTGGGCAGCCTGTTCCAGTGCCCTGCCACCCTCACAGTAAAAACTTTTCCTCATATTCCAAAGGAACTTCCTATATTTCAGTTTGTGCCTGTATTGCCCTTTGTCCTGTCCCTGGACACCACTGAAAAGAGCAGGGCTCCATCCTCTTGATACCTGCCTTTAGTATATTTGTATGCATTGATAAGATCCCCTCTCAATCATCTCTTCTTCACAACAAATAGGCCCAACTCTGGTAGATCACTGTCTCCCTGTAAGAGTAAATAGAGATTATACATTTGCATTGAAATAACTGTGTCTCAAAGAGCATGAATAGATACATCTGCACTCTGTCAACAAAAACGTTTAAAATTTGCAAAAAAATATGACTTCGGAAAGTCATATAAGTTAAAGTAACGTAATATTTTAATATGTTCACATTTCAAACCAATTTTTCTAGGATTTTTTCCCACACTTTTTCTACTTCATTTAATTGCAAACAAAATCGTGAGATGTGTATGTATAAGTTTATTTTCTGAGACAGAGAATTTGAAGTCATGATGACTGGCCAACATCTGAAGCTTATTCTCAGAAAGCATTCGATCCTACCTCAGACTCAGAACAGGTTATGCAGATCTGCTGGATCAATGGCTCACTGTAGTTTCTTGTTTTTATATTCTGTTCTCAGCAAGTCTTGCATTATATAAAATTTTATTCCCTTATTTTCACTGTTACTGAGAACTTTCCATGATACTGATTCTTACTAAAAGCCAGGATTGCTCCCTCTCTGTAATCATAGTTTAGTGCAACATTTTTATTTTGCTGGAACTACCACATTTTTTCTGAAAATATAGGGAAAACTTACACGGCGGGAGGCTTTTCACAAAGACTGACTTAAAATATCTGAAGAAAGTAAAATGACCACAGGTCTCAGATTTATATTCAGATCTGGTATACTCAGTTTATCTTTTCCTACAAAGCTAAAAAAGTCTTATAATCATGGCTGTTTGTTAGTCTGGACTGCTGAACATTCAGAAGGAGAACTCTTCCCCAGGAGAAGAGCAAATGCCCAGGGAATTCATCAATCTCTACAAGGAACTGGGAGAACTGAGGTCTTGGGCCTTTTCATGGAGACTGTAAACATGTCTGGTTTTCATTTGGAATTACAATGAAGCCAAGTTTAAAAAAAATATTGAAGCTCTTTATGATATAAAAACTTCCACTTTATTTCCTTCACCTCTCTGTCTCTCACCCACCCCTAAAGAACATAACTAATTATTGCTGCAGGATGAGAAAGCAGAAAGAAAGTGAAAATTGTTAATGGTTTCTATTTTTACACAGAAATAAATGATGTTACCCAGTGGGACCATATAAGAATCTAGGTGGATAGACATCAACAATCATCTTGCACAACTAGAAGGAGAAAGATTATATCCAATGAAAATTGTGAGATTATTTTAGCTATTAAATAATCTTTTGAAACTGATCATTGCACAATAATAATAGAGATGCACAATAATAATGGAGGGAGGGGGGAAGAGAGATCAAGTTTTCCCACAGTTGACAAACCATGTAGAAGTAGATAACATTAACTTTCAAGAAACTACTATTCTATTCCTGAAAAGCCATTAAAATCTTGACCCAAATGTTTCCTAAACTCAGTATAAATACATAAGTGTACTGTAAACAAAGCATTCTGAGAGCTGAACTATTTTTGGATGTATAAATATCTTTTGAAATTTGAAAGGATCTTTTGAAGGCTCTCCAGATCAAGGTCTTCTCTTGTTTCTTGCATTGCATGCAGTCCCCTCTTTGTTGCTTTCAGCACATCTGCCCTTTGATCCTAAGGTTACACTTCAATGGAATAAGAATCTTACGGGACAAACCCCATCTGGGTTTAAGACACTGAACTCAAAGGTTGTTGCTGCTGCAGCATAAAAGTCAATCCGGGCATCTGAATTCATCAGCATCCTTGGACAATATTCAGACAGTTAAATTGATCTGAGACCAATGCAGTCTACTCTCACTTTCAAAGCTAGCCAGCTGAAAGTAAGTTTGGATACAGCCACAAAATCTGCACTCATGGCTGCTTTTGAAGGTGCTGACATATCTTAAGAATGGCAATAGTCTTATACACAATCCCCAGAAGTGTTAGCTATTCTGGGCAAAAATCTCACAGGAATAGCTCATTAGTTTTGACTTAGCAGCCACTGGAAATAGCTCTTGTATAAAAAGCTAGTCACCGGGTCTGACAAAATGAGAATTAATAGGATGCTTTGTAACTCGCATTTATAATCAGTAAGGCAAAATGATTGAATCAAATCACTAATAGGGAGATCAGTTCTCTGGTGTTAGATTTCTGCTGTAAACAAATTTGGAAATGCAATATATATATTTAGTAACCTCAAAATAAAACTTGTATTCATGTTATTAAATTTTCCTAGAATTCCTATAATGTATTTTCTGTAAAATGGAAATGCCTCCTAAGGATTTGTGTTTTTCCCTGTGAGTATTTTAACATGATATTTGTGCTTATAGCATTTACAGAGAGTTTACTTTCAGAATGTGAGTTTCTAAATAATAGTTCCAAATGCTAGCACTGGAAACCTGAATCCATACACTTACAGTGTAAAAATAGGTAATGATATCTGTGAGCAGCAAACACATTTTGAATTTCAAGTTAAGTGCAGTCAGTAAATATCCTAAATTACATCCAGAAGCACCTGGATGCTTAGACAAGAAATCCAGAAATTATATCCTATAAAAGTGTTGCAAGATGAGAATCAGACTCAGTGGATTTACACTTAGAAAAAACAAAATCAGAATTTAGTTCTTGCACAGAACGAACTCTCAGTATGCATTTCCAGTCTTGCCTTTTCCCTGGAAAATTCTTCAGATGGAGGACATCTTTTTCTTACATTGCCACTCGCTCCAGAATTCATCATCCTACTGAGTTACTTCCTCTCTTTTTGTCTCACCCCATAACCCTCCTTTTTCACTTTACCTTGCAGCCGAATCCTCCCCCTGCTCAGCTCAGCACTATGCTCACTTCGGGCTAGAGCAGAGCACTGGCATCTCAGTGCTTTAGGCTTTCACTGCGTTTGTTCTTGTACTTTTCTCTATCCCCATACAGTATGTCATTTTCTCCCAGCTATCTGCATGACTGTAACTATTGCTAGTTCTATAAAACGCTTGCTCTTTATTCTGCTTCTCTTCCTCTAAAACATTTTATCACAGTTTCCATAAAGGCCTTTACAAAATGGGGAGAAAGAGAGGCAGTCTCTGTTCTATTCATTTCTTCAAACAGAAACTCGAGCATATGCTCACACTTGCTTTCTTTGAAAGATGTGACAAGAGATTATACCTGCCATATGCACAGAGTCCTGTTATGTTGATAGGGAGGAAGGTCACAACCAGTTTTTCATGAGCTCTGCACCCAACAGAGCACCAGGTCCATTCACAGTGGTATTCCCAGCATTAATAGACTGCGGAGATTCAGCTGGCCACGTGATTCCTCTCAAGTGATTTTTATCCACAGCCATGGCAAACATTAAGCCTTTCTTGTTCACCTTTACTGACAATGAAAGGTTCAACTGTATCCTGGAGCAAAAGTGCCACAGATAATGCAAATGCAACCAGAAACCTCTAAAAAGTTCTTTTCTCTCTTATAACTAATTATCCCTAATGTCTCTTTATATTATTGTGTGACTCCCCTCTGGCCACCTCTGCAAGCTACTCAGACAGAAGAGAGAACCCCTTTTCCAAGACTATTCAATTAAAACAAAAAACTTCTTTAGGTTTGTGTAAGGAAGAGAAATCTCTGGATCCTCAAATATGACAGTTAGTATGGGTTGACTTGAACTTTCCCCACATGACTTATTGAAACTGATGTATTAAATTAAATCAATATGCCGGGTATTTCTTTGCCATCCAGAATTACATCTAGGCTGAAATGATCTGATGTGGAGTGAATTCAGGTGGGAGTGAGACAAAATATTCCATACCAGCAGGCAGTAATTCCACTTGTTAATTGATAGGTTGTTAGCACGACTTTAAACAACTTGGCAGCTGGCTGGCAGGCCTTATTCAGTGGGCGAGCACATACGATATATTGATATTTAAAAGGATATAACCCACTTACAATCCATAAAATCACACTTCTTCCTCACACTTTGTTCTACATATTCTTGTGACAGTCAAGAGCCAAGAGTTACAGCAATGGAAGAGATTAAAAAGAAAATACTTTCTGCAGTCTTTCTCTTTATTTAGCCTGACAGCATTCCAAAAACTGAATTTCACTATTTGTCCTATAAAGCTCTAGCTGGAGGAATAATAATTGTTGCCCTAGAAGTGTGATGAAATACCCTTTTTCAGTGTCACAAGTTGCTATTTTAGTTCTTTCACACAGTAATGGGATAGAAATAAAAAAGTGCTAGTTAGAAAAATTAAAAATTGTCAAGAAGACCTAGAACAGGGATCATTGTGGGGTTTGTTCTGTTCTTTTTCTATACTGTACTACACTTTAAGTTCACTGTTGTCTTTTTACTCAGTGCTTCATGCTATAACTGTCGTACAAGAGAGTAGTATAAAAGTAATTCACAGTCTTTATTAATCCTTAAAATTACTGTGCACAGAGAGTATTTTACTCATGTTATAAGTAATGAAATGTAGCACAAAGAAAATAAGTTATTTTCTCAGTGATGCAGAACAGAGAAATTTAAATCAAACTTTCTTGGTTCAAAGGTACGTACAAACCTGTGTGGTTTCACTGGCAATATAGAGGGCTACGGAGTTCACAATTTCGTTCTCTTGCTTCAGATCACTCAAGTGGTTCAGCGCACATCAACTCATCCATACCAGATGAACCCTTCTCCTCACCAGATGCATATCAGTTTTCTGTAAAGGACAAGTTCATATTGTAGAGGAACATTCACTAGATGCCATCTGAGATGCTGACCCGTGTTCAGTGACAGTCTCAGGAATAGAGTCACTCCTTTCAGAGGAACCTAGAGTTGCAATGACATGGTAGTGAAAGTGCAGTGTCAATAGTCACTCACATTTGCTTCTGCTGCACAGCTCTGTGGATGCACAGAACCATCATCTCTGTCTCCATAACTCTATTTGAGTTCAATTAAGGAACTTGCTTTGAAGGAGACTTATCATACCCTACTCTATGTGCTTTGATTGACGTTATGGAGATGTCTGAATTGAACTGACTTCCCTTGGGAACTGCCTGCAAGATATGCTTGAAGACTTGTCTTCAACACCTCTCACAGCACCTCACAGGACTATGGTAAGAACAAGTCCAGCGCAGGATCCCCTGACATACACCCCCGATGGGTACTGGTCATCAGCACCTGATGCTGACTGCAGATTAACCTCTATGACACTGAACCACTTGATTAGGTAGAGCCCACTTTCAGGCACAAACTTTTTTTGCAAGATTCGCAAACTGGATGAACACTTATTTATAGGTCTAGGTAATGTCACTCTTACATGGATATTCAGTGCACAGTCTGAATTAAAATGGATTCCTGGTGAGAACTCTTTTAAACAAACTTGATTATAAATGCATTTGGGACAGAAATGTGAGAATTATAATGGTTCTTCTATTCTGAACAATTTTGATGGAGAATGACAATGAGCGATCTCCTTTGCCTTTCCAGTGATAATGAAATATGTTATTGCAGCAGGATGCTCTGCCTAAGTGGGGGTAAACCAACTCTAACTTTGACTCACACTGCTTTTGGTATTGAAGGACACTGAGACCAGCCTGACTCTACAACCCCAAAGTAAAACATTCTAAGGACATGAAAAAATAGTGTTTCCTGCCAGAAACAGACGCTGGTGGGGATATGGCTAAACGAACCAAGAAGTGATAGCACTCATATCTTATTGAAAACTGTTGAGCTAAAGGCTGCTGAGCTGGCACAGGTAGCTGAGAAACATTTGATTGACAGTAAATCACTTTATACTGTAAAAGCCCAGTCTCATCTTTTAACAGCACTAACCTAACACATTCCTTCTGGAAGTGTGTGTGAAGATTCCTCTTTTAAGTGGGTACTCCTCAAGGTTACTCCTCAAGGTCAAGTAAAAGATTTGCCCACAGTCATTGGTATGGGTAGGTAACACAAATCTCTACTTATTAATTATTAAGATACCTTTAAAATTATTGATTTAACAAACAGGGCATTATACTATCATTTATCACTATCTAGACTATGTAGACATTCTGATTAATGTCTTTTTAGTCTAGCTTTTATCATTAATTTTAATAAATTATCTTATATAAACATGTGTGTTAATATCTATAAAAGATAAAGTCACATAAAGTATCAATTTTACCTATATAGCCCTTTAGACACAAATCATTGACCAAGTCTGGGACTTGGATTGGATCAACCACAGACTCCTCTCTGAG
The DNA here is from genome assembly GCA_013400975.1 of Atrichornis clamosus. Lineage (NCBI taxonomy): Eukaryota > Metazoa > Chordata > Aves > Passeriformes > Menuridae > Atrichornis > Atrichornis clamosus. Next base: position 44,852 of record WBMZ01014169.1, on the reverse strand, counting down.
AAGGAGTTTAGAAAGCGAGCATGGGAGTCCTTTCTGAACCTCATGACTCAGCAGGCCTGCTACCTTGATAAACTTCACCTGAAGCTTCCATTCTGTCTGCAGCAGTTAAAAAGAGGAAAAGCACAATCAACAGACTCCTAGAATGGGGGGTGGTTTAGTGCTAACTGCAAGGAGGGAGTGAATATCTTCCAGAAGTCCTAACATGTGTCATGCTCAATGGAAGTTCCATGTTCCAGGCATCTCAAAATTTCTCTTGAGCCATTAAGTATGTTAGCAACCTCCCTAGCAAATAATAATTGGCAGTGAGGAACTTAAAAAAACTTAGAAATAATATGAGATTATTAATTTTCTTAATTTACAGTTTTATGACGCAATTTCTCACCCAAAGGAAAGCTCAACTCTTTGAAGTTAAATATTTAAAGATGTCTGCACAACTGCAATAAAAATATTCAAGGTGATGAAAGACCAAGTATATGATGAGGTTATTGTAATTATGGCAGAACTTGCAGGTACAAACCATCTGGCAGAACTGCTAATTTCATAGCAGCATATTCTCAGTGTGCTAACTTTGTCAAAAGCTTTGAAAGTCAGTATCCATTTATATTCTGAGCTACGGTTTCAAAGGTCACTCTCTAAAGCGTTCACACAAAGACAGAGAGAGTAGAAAAAGCCTGAATGTTTATTCACATTTTACTTGCACATAAAAGTCAATTCTGAATTTAACTGGGAGAAAAATTGTGACATCTATTCAACAGTTAAGAAACACTGAGCTGTAGCTCTTGAGGATGTCATTAAACATACTGATGGGACAGTACTATTTTATCCTGAAATTATTGACACCATCTTTGCTTTAATATGTACAATTAATATTTAATTATAAGTATTTAATTTGACTATCTGATGATACATACCATATATATTTCCTTTCTGGCCTGGATGAAAATTTTTCAGAAGTGCAACAATCTGTCATAAATTTCTGATTTGAAATACTCTAATAATTCTGAGGAAGCACTGTAGTTACTATCAATTAATCTCTGGATCCCCAAAGACTTCTGTCTCTACAGACCACATAACTCCCCTGAGAGAGTCTGAAAAACAGCGTAGCCAGGAACAAACCAGAAACTACTTCTGTTTCCTTGAAATAAGTGTTCTTTAAGTTTATCTGTATGCAAACACATTTCATTTTTTCTTCTTATCTGAGGAATATAAATCAGATCAAAGATATTAATTCCTTTTTGTTAGAGAGGATATTTTCCTTTTGCAGACATCTCTGCTGATATCAATACTGTTTTATATTATATGGCCAAAGTAGAAGAGATGTTTAAATATTTTCTTTTGGGCACTTTATATTTGGCATATTGTTTGCAATGGGCAAGCACACAAACTGATCTGGTGGCAGTGTTTTGCAGTGATACTAGGGGGTTTTATACCTAGTTTACCAAAACCAAAGGGGATTGTACATGTAATTATTCTGTTTGTTTGTTTGTTTGTTTGTTTCTTCTTGAGGTTATCTATCTCCCTCCAGACACTGATGAAGACAAATAATTTCATCTTTGACACATTGCAAATATTTCACCCTGAAATGAGTTTCAAACAGTCAAAAAAAGTTTATTAAAGAAAACTCAGTAAATACAGGTATTTTCATTTTGTAAACTGAATGTTTCAAAGATATGCCAGTTGGTGCTCTGAATGCTGAGAAGGAGAAGCAGAAAAATCTTCGTTTGTTCTGTGCACAAATTTCTAAATTGAAGACTTCTATCCAGCCAATATCCATAACTGAAAGGCTCATATGTAGTGTAATATGTTAAGAAGTATCAGTCAAAATTAGCTATGGTGGGTTTTTTTCTTTTTTTTTAGCAGAAATGTTATATTCTGCAGTACAAACAATAAATCCCACTTAAGCAACATTTTAAAAGTTAATTTCAAGGTAACTGTTTCAGTTAACACCAGAAAAATGTTTTGGAAGAAATACATTTAAACATATTTTTCACCTTTGCTATGATAAATTGGTATTCATGCTTATTAAGGAGGTGTCCTCATGAGATTCAGCTTGAAAGATTCCTGACACAGAAGGCTTGTAGCAAGAGAAATGCAAACAAATAAGATACATAATGAGTAGAGGAAGGGTTGGATGTATTAAGAACGAACAGAAAATAATTAAATAGATTTAAAAATTTAGACATTTTAAATGCTTTTACAAGTTTGTGGCCATATTCATTCACAGTAAAACTGATTTTCCAACACATATTCAGTTTAACAGAGAATTACTTCAGGGAAAGCTTTTCTGTAAGAGTTAGCTTGAACCATTAGTTTTTGGAATTATTTATGGGATTTCAGGTCAATTCTACTTGGCCTACACTGTCCTCTACTGAAGCAAAGGTTGTTCAGAAATAGAAGTAGTTAAGTCCAACTAAGGGACAGAAAGGTCTCATGATCGAAAGTGTAAAAAGGCAGAAAGACTTTGTCCATGTGTATGCAAGAGTAGAATGATGGTTACTCAAAATAGGAGAACACAAAAAGCTATAAAATTGCTATAAAAATCCATAAATATTTTGTTAAGATACTCATTTAAAGGAAACTATAGCCCTGTATTCAAGGATGCTGATTCTTTTATTCATTCTCTGGAAGTCAAACACAGAATGGAGTCCAAAAGAAATTTGCCAGCACTGTTTCAGCTCATCTATGCCCTCATCCTGCAAACAGGAGGATGATGAGGAGAGGTGTGTGAATGTTTATGGACAGACTTGGCTGACCTAGTTATCTTTACCTCAGAGTTGGTAAGGCTGTGGGGACTGTCTCAAAAATAGGCCGTGTTGATAAGTGACACTGAATGAGTGAGAACATGGTCAGTTTTTCCTGAAGGAAGATTTTCTTAAATAGATTGAAAATCACTACGTGTAAAGACATCTCGTTAGCCAGCCCAGATTCAATTCTATTGTCTCATACTTTGGTTATGAGTATTCTTATCGTGTTCTCTAAACTCAATGCAAAGTCAAGCTATTACGCAAAAGTTACGTAATTTAGAAGTTTCTTAAGAATATCTTGTACAACATGACCTGAACAAGTACCCCTTCTTTTGGGAAGCTTAGGTATGGCAAAACAATCAGCAAAAATACGATGTGATGGAATACCGTTATTCTATAGACATCAAAGTGAAACACTTGGCTATATTTAAAACCAAATCAACTAAACCAGGATTTTGCAGTGGGAAACAAAACAAAATAAAATGAAACAAAACAAAAAGCAAAACAAACCCTACAAAAACCAAAAAAACCCTCTACTGGTGTGATGAAAAAATGGTTCATATGACTGTTGTAGAATCCTATGCCGGTAATAACCAACCTAAAGATTAATCTGCAAAGAAAGCAACAAATAGCATGCATTCAGGAGGAGAGCAGAAGAAAGCAGTTAGACAGAAAATATTTCCCTTTGCTTTACAAAGATGACAGATAATCTTCCAGGCAGCACATTCCAAGCAAGAAAGAGTGGACCACAGAGAAGCTAATCCAATTTTGTGACTAATAGAGAAAACTAAGTGGTCAAGGGGATATGGAGGAACATATAAGAAAGGTATCTGTACATAGTGTGACAAAACACCCAGCAGTAAATATATTGTAGGCAGCAGAGTATTAATATACACTTGATTTGGGAGGTTTAGATAGCAAATATTCTTAGAAATAATTTTTAGGTAAACAACAGCTTCTTAAAGCTTTTGTTCAGAATTTTTGAAAGGTTGTTCTAATAGCAAAATTAAAAAAGGGATCACCAGTGCTTTGCAGAGCATGTTTCTGGGAGTTGTAAAACACCAGTTAAATTAATTCTCTGCTGGATACAAAGGATATGAGAAGCTACATGCTCTATATGAGAAGTTACATTCGTTGAAAAGAACTTCGAGTTGCTGAACAAAGAAACAATAAGTTATGCAATGGAGAACAAGTAAGTTCCTGACATGACTAATGCGAAACATAAACAGAATTAATGAAAAAATGTGACAGCATTGGTTTCCATGCTGTGCTCATTTTGACTGAGATAAAGTTAATTTTCTTCACAGTAGCTAATAAGGGGCTATGGTTTGGATTTGTGCTGGAAACTGTTGATAACACAGGGATGTTTTAGTTTTTGTTGAGCATGGCTTTCACCAGCAATCAGGCTGGGTGTGCACAAGGAGTTGGGTGGGGACACAGCTGGGACAGTTGATCCCCCATTGACCAAAGAGATTTTCCACACCATATGGCTCAACATATAAATCCGGGGCAAGAAGGAGGAAGGGGGGATGTTTGGAGTGATGATATTTTTGTTCTCTGGTACTTGTGTGTGATGCAACTCGACTTTCTTGGGAATGGATGAACACCTGCCTGCCAATAAGAAGTGGCACTTGAGTTCCTTGTTTTGCTTTTCCTGCATGAGTGACTTTTGCTTTACTTATTAAACCATTTTTATCTCAATACATGAGTTATTTTCTTTCTTTTACCCTTCTAATTCTCTTTCCCCGTGGCATGGGGCAAGCAAGAAAGTGATTGTGTGAGGCTTAGTTGATGGTTGTGGTTAAAGAATGACACGTGGTACATACTGCATACAAGCATCCTGCCTATGCAGAAGACGCCCGAACTGCTGGATATGGTGACTTTTTGTCCTTATTTGTAACAAAGGGACCTTGTTGCTTTTGGAAATTATTGAAGAAATAATCACTTCTGAAAATTGCAGCAGAACTTAAACTGAAAAGGAATAATATTTTTAGATGCATAGCCTGTGTATGAAACCACTGAAGTACAAAGGAAGGAAAGTCATTTTGTCATAGATTGTACTTACACACTTCATAGCATATTGCTTTTTCAGAAAACAGTAGCTGGATGGAGTTGCTGAAAATATTCTAAAAATGATACAAAACCTCTGTGGAAATTCTCATGAAAAAAACATGAGCAAAGTAATTGGTTTAACTTGAGGGTACGTATGAGACAAGGTTGTCAATTCCACTGACCCTCTTTAACTGTTATGAAGAAATCTAAAAAAAGCCCAGACACTAAAAAAAAAAAAANTAACACACACACCCCCAATTTAAAAAAAAAAAAAAAAAAAAAAAAAAAAACAAAAAAAAAAAAAAAAAAAAAAAAAAAAAAAAAAAGGAAGAAAACAGTGCTATCATTATTAGATAGAAAGAACAGCCATCATTTCTGGATTGGTGAGATTTCCTTCTGTGGACATTGCACAGAAATTTCAGCAAAAGAACTGGAAAAAATATAATAATTCTAAAAGTATGTGAAAATACAAAGAAAAAGAAAAGAAAAAAAAGAAAAACCCTCTTAAGATCATTGTGACTCAGTGCAAAGATGTGATGAAGTATGCTGAGCTCTTTGAATCCAATGCTGAGTGACACAACCACCAGAGAAACTAATTATTGTGAGAGATGTAACTCTCAACTGTTGCTCTTGGAAAAATCTGCAACATTTACAACAAGCATATGGCACCATAACGTCTTGTGCAGAAGAAAAGAATCCCTTTGTCTCTGGCATATTTGTACAGGTATAAAGACGAGAATAGTAGGAGACCAAGTGTCAAGCAGCTTCCTGCCCTGGTGTACTCTCAGGCATTATAAAATCTATGCCACACCTTTACAACTCATCACTCACTCAAAGTTGTGGAATTGAATGATGCTTTATATACAGGTACAAAGAAAGACACTGCAGATAGTCATTTACATCAACTATGTAAATTTTAGTTGAAAAATTTAAATTTTAAAAGGAATCGTGACTACAGAGATAATGTATTCAGACTGCTTCTGCCCATGTAGGAATACTATTTATGCCGTACTGTATTGCACATACTGTTTGATTTGTAAAGTTAAACATTTATGTCCTTTATTGATATAATTATTCTATGTCTTTGGAGAATTAGGGAGCACTGATCAATAGTTTGGAGGTTAATCAGTACTTTACTTCTTGACTCCAGTTTAAATTTAGTCCAATTAAACAGAATTGATGCTAATTACTGTCCTGATTGAGCAGTGCTTATTACCATATTACCATTCACTATCAGAAAGCTAAATCAGTTCCCCAAGAGGCAACTCAATAAAGCAGTTATAGTGACATGGCATGCCCCAATCTATATTGTGATAACATATTTGTATACAAATTTTCATGCTGATACAAACATGTATTATTTTTAATACTGGACAGCATATAACTAAGACGTATATGAGTCCACACCAGTGTAAGGATTGAAAAAGTTATAAATTGACCCTAAAGCAAATTTCCATTGCATGTGTGAACAACAAGACCTTGTATTTTCATGATTCAGTTGAATAATATAACAAGAAACCTGTGCTCACCTTGGGGGAAAAATTGAGAAACTACCTGTTCTGAAGGGACTTAAGCTCTTAAAAACATGATTTTGCTAAGTGTTTCACTTGCAGGTTATGTTCCAGTTCCTTTCCTCTCTTTCCCCATATTCCTTCTCTCTGTTTAGGGGCCAAGGGTTCGATATAGGCGTTGGAATGAAATCTGTGCATGAAGAGTCATTTGTGCTATATTTCTAACTAAACAGGGTAACAGTTCAATACTTCTTAATACTGTGACCATACTTATTTTTAAATCAAAAATCCCCATAAGAAGGCATACAGAAATGCCACAAAAAAAGAAATATAATTATGTTACAATTGTATTTGCTGAATTATTAATTTCATTTTGTTGCTTACTTCCCCACACCCACCTTTTCTGAAGGAAATCCAAGCATCTCTAATAGCTAACAGTGATAAAGGAGCAACATTTTATGTTTTCAAGCTGGGTAGAAACATTAAATAATTAATCCTTGTATGACTGTCTCTTCTCTCTTAAGTTAGAAGAGTACAATTTTTCAATGTGTTTGTATTCAATGTGTCAGATCATATGGTGAGTACAGCTCTGCTTATCCAAATGTATGTGGATAAAGTGAGATTTATTTCTCAGCTCAGCACAAAGCCTATACATAAGCAGATAAAAATATTATTATTCTTTCTATGATATCTCTCTCAAAAGTTATTCTGTTCTAAGAGACTTTCTTTTCCACTTTCCTTTGATCAAAACTTTTATCTTCAATATTTATGAAATATGTGTTATATAATACTGCACTAATATGTGTGTGTGTGTGTGTGGGTGTGTGTGTGTGTGTGTGGGTGTGTGTGTGTGTGTGTGGGTGTGTGTGTGTGTGTGTGTAGGATGTTTGGTTTGGTTTTAAAATCTTTCACATACAATATTATCTTTTGCGACAACTATTATTTAAGTTTCATGTTTGACATAACTTGCCAGGCAATAGGATGCAGTAGAGCTTATCTGAGTTTACTATGTATGATTCTTGTGGGTAGACAGAGAAGGTAGATGTGTGCCCTTTGCCAGCCGTCTTCCCCATATCTTTGCTTCAAAGCTAGAGAAATCATGGAAACCAAAGAAATAAGAAATAAAACCAAATCTTAAAAGCCCTTCCTCTCATTCCTCCCTTCTCAGGTTTGGCTTTTCTCCCAGTTTTCTCTATTTCTTGGCCCCCAGTGGTGCAGCAGGATGGGCAACAAGAGTTATGGGATCAGTTCATCTGATGACTGACATTTCTTCCTCCTCAGGGGGAAGACTCCTTACACTCTTCCCCTGCTCCAGCATGGGATTCCTTCCACAGGAAATGAAAACAAGGATAATGGTTTTGATTCACTCGGGTGCTGTAGGTCAACATATTTCAGGCTTGGCAATCACAGAGATGAGCCAAAAAGAAGAACAGGTAATAACTTGTTGCTGTTTCATTAAAAGCGCAAATGTATTTTTAAAATTCTGTAAATATTTAAATCACAACTAAAATTAAGTTTGTACAAATACTTTGCAGAGGAACAGAATGTGTAATGTAAGATACAACTCTAAGATAAGCCAATGGTTGGATTTACACAAAATTACTTTCTAATTTTTTTCTCCATTTTGATTTTTATCCATCATGTTTCATATATATTTTCGGTAAATTTCCAAAGTTCTCACAGCATTTTGCTTTTGATTTTTGATATATTATGTTTTCAGATTATTTAGATTTTCCTGCTGGTTTATCCAGAGTAAAGAGACAAAGACATGTTACAAATCAACCCAAATGCAGACAGAATCCTTGCCAAGAGACATCTCTGCTCCTTTTGGAAATTATAATAAAGGTGGCCCAAGACTCAAAGCAGATATCATTTTGGAATCCCATTTCTGTGGTCTCTTAGTTTAAAATACAGAAGTTTGAAGCTCAGCTAATGAAGCAAAGGTGAGTCTATTTTAGTGCAAATCTCAGCTCTTCCTTCAGAAATAATCTAATACAACAAAGACAAAATAGATCCATGCCTTCCTCTCTTCTCTTGAACTTCGACTGGAAATCAAATTCAAAATGAAACACCCCCCTGACAACAGCTATGGTTTCCTGATAGATTTATATAAGAAGAGCAACTATATCTCAAATACACTCATCAAGCTCCCCATAGATGGACCTAACATGGGTTTAGTCAAGTAAAAGAGACTCTCAGTACAAGAGACTCTCTTTCTCAACAGTGAAGAGGTGATGACGGTTCTTGGGTTGCTGGTCATCACGCTGACAGCAATGGCAAAATGCAGACTTACAGCCACGTTACCACACTGGTTTTAGATACACTGACTGGGTTTGATCTTGCCTGTCAGATTTTTTTAGAATTTGACTTGCATCTAAATAAAAATAGAAGAGTGTTGGCTGGGTTTCCCTTTGTTAAAAAAAACCAAACCAAAAACAAAAAAAAACCCCAAACATATAAGAGTTGCAGTTATGCATAGAGAAAGATGCCAAGTGCTTAATTTAGGGAATGTATTTGTGTTGAGAAATGAGCAACACAGGCTTGTTGGATAGGAAGAATAAATGCAGGCTCTTTCAAAAGATTTCTGTAATTCACATAATCTTATAATAAGCATTAGTACTTTTAGATGTTTAATTTTACCAAAAGCAACTTCTGAACCCTTGGAGGTGCACAGAGCACAAACTGTAGTCAGGCTTCTTCTCTGATGTGTAAGTAATTTAATTAATTATTATAAACCTGCTGGAGCTTGATGGATTTGTAAGAAAAATATGTGCTTTTAATGTAGTACTTACACCCCTGTGGGATTGTTCTTGTGAATAAGCCTTTTATTGCCAAGATTTACTTTCTTGAGTAACTGAAATGATTTGTTGACTTCTGAAATGAATTTTCACTCCTACTGCCACCCTTTTAGTCTATTTAGGAAGTACTCATGGCTGATAAAAGCATGTTAAGAGAGTACTTTATTTACTTTTAATTGTAGACTTTGAAAAATAAATAGAATAAGAGCCAGTTAGCATAAAGCTGTGTAACTGAAAGTTCATTTGAATATTGTGCTTTTGATGCATTATTGTCCTTATATAGGAATCAATATAAATACATTATTGTCATTCATCATGAGAGCAATTAGGTGATGTGAAACACACGTTTGCATATGCATGTGTCTTGAAAATTTGTCAGTTACTGCACAATATTTACTAGTTATGGTTGTTGATTATGATGGTTCAAATACATAATTCTTTATTCTAATCTAATGTAATAATGTAATAATTCACTTATTTACAGAGCAAATGTAACAAATACAGAAAAACTGATAATGGTGGGCGAGCAGATATGGCAGACTTGTTTTGTCTGTCCCCCAATGGTGCATTGGCTCCCTTTGTTACACTATAAGGGTTTTAAAAGTCTTCAAGGGCTCCTCAAGAGTATTATCATATAGAGGAGAAATCCAGATTGGCAGGAGACTGATTTAGGCATTCTGCAATCTAGAGATTATGAATAGGAAGAACTGCTGAGGTAAAATGGAAGAGCTGATGGTAATGGTCAGATTTATGTGTGGATTGCAGTAGACTTCAGAGTCTCTAGTATCACAGAGTACAAGAATAAGGCTACTCAGAATCTATTCTTCTGTTTCTATATTATTCTTTTTTCTTGTCTTTTTTTTCTCTTTTTTGTTTCCAGGACATTCTAAATCTGTGGTTATAAATACCAAAAATGTGAGTGAAAAAATTATGGGTAATTTTTTTTTCTAGAATAACATAAATTGTCATCCTTTTCAAGACATGGTTAGCTCCAGAAATAAGTAATTATGCATTAGGTGCATCTATATTTTTGTACAACAAAGGCTTTAATTTCTGGATAAAGTTATAGTCAACTGTTTTCTCAACTAACATATTGATTATACTGTGCCCTTAAATGCATATTTTATTTCAAGAGCATCCTAAATCTATCAAGCACATGTTTATTTTTCATTGACTTTAAGATAAGCTCTTCACGTGGTTATAGTTTACTGCAGTATTTCTAAGATTTCAGTAAAATCCCACTGAAGTAAGTTAGCACCTCAAAGAAATATGTCTACAAACTTTTAACAAGTAAATTAAATTAGAAAAAAAAAAAAAGCAGATGATTCCATCTAATTGCTCCTTAGATTATGCTGGGCACATAGTTCACTTGTGAACAACAGGACTGTAAGCCTTCACACTGCTCAAAAACCTGCAGGTTTTACCATTTTGAGTTATGTGCATTTTTTCAAGTCAGTGAACTTACTTTGTCTGTGACATTAGACCTTTTGGTGTAACAGATGGAAACAGCAATTTTTGAGGTTTTTATCATTTCAACCAGCATTGTCTAACATAATTTTCTAAACTTGAAGACTGGAAAAAAAGGTACTCAAGTGTCAGATCTTGAAAACCATAGCCCATCTTTAGCAATTTTGTGCTGACATAGCAACGCAAGCCTTCTGCTCTCTAACAGCAGTGGAATGAAGAAGTCTCCTGTTCACATTCCTCCATTCTTTTGAGAGATCCCAGACAATTTTTGAAATCACTGCAGCGTACACTGAGCAACATCTGTCAGCTGAAGTGTCAGCACAATCAGTTTAACTATTTGCATTGAAATTAAGGGCCCAGCAAAATAACACCCCTGCTTGAAAATATTAAAGGTATTAGTTAATACATTCCCAGGCTACTGTATTTTGAAGCTATATAGAATACACCTCTGAAATATTTTGGAAAGGATTCAGAAAAAATGAAATCATATGTAAAGTAAAGTACCTAGAAAACACATCTTTAAGGTGGCCATGATTTCATTCCTTCTATACTTTTTATTTATTTCCATAGGCATAAAATAAATAGTAGGACCAAATTATAATGGTAAAGTTTTGCACTTTTTTTTTCCCTAAAGTAATTTCCAGTCCAAAAATAGCATAGCAGGGGCCAGGGGCTTCCTGAGGGCTGGGAGCAGCAAGGCAATGCCCCAGGCTGCAGAGGGGGCCCATCCCACTGCCTTACATCAGGGGCAGTCTCAGCCCTGGCCATTGGGCAGCTCCTTGGGGATGGGGATAGACCTGTTGTAAAAAGGAGCAAGAAAGACATTGGTTGGAGGACAGTAAACTTTAATCCAATTTAATGTCCCAGACATTCCAGTGGGTGGAATGGATCCTAAAGCTGAATGCAGGTGACCTGGGGCCCTAAACCTTCATCAGAGCATATCTGTCAGAAGGCAGTTTCTGACTAGCATATATCCACAAAAACAGTTCAGAAACATCCTCAGCAACCACTCTGTGAAGGAAAGCTTGCCATCACCAAATAGACTTCATCCACCATATTTTTGAAAATATTAAGTTCATTCAGGTACACAGAGATTTTTAACCTATGAGGAAAATGTAACTTTGTATAAGTATAAAGCTATTCCTCTGTCTATGCATTGAGACTAAATTTTGACAGGTCAATGTGAACTGCATTTGTTATAAAAATTATAGTACTGTAAGATTGTCTTAAAAAAATATGCTAGCTGACACTTTGAGATGGGAATTCAGTGGCATTGCAGAAATCTTGAGACTACTGCAATTCTAATACACTGAGCTGTTATAAGATTTATTTAGACTCAATTGTAAGGAACTGACGAATAGCTTAAGAGATTTTTACAAAAAGGAGGGTGACAGAGAAGTGTAAATATTCATCCACATTCATTAAAAGAACTTTCAAAACTTAAATTTAAAATCTTTAATTGTAAAATCTTTAAAGTTTAAAAACTTCCATCCACTGAGAAGAGTAAAAGGAAATTATGAGGTTGATAATATTTAATATGCTCAGGGTACCCTAAAAACATAAGCAGTATATGAACTGCAACTTATAGCTTCATTTAAATTGTATTAGAAAAATATCTCAATTGATTCAATGGGTCATTAATCCAGTTTCTGACAATCAGTGGAAGCTAAACTGGTGCAACAGCCACTGAGTTGGGTATATATGGATAGTGGAAATCAGGGCTGAAATGTTACTCCATCAAATGCCAAAATATACAAACATCACTTTACAGTGCTCTAAAAGCTGCATGGATTCTGGATACATTTTAATACTTGTTCTTTTATTACTTTGAAAGCAAAGCAAGCAAAATCAGAGTGCAGATTAATTAGTTGTAGTGAGAAGGTTGTATATGCAGATAGTCTTAATATTTGTAAGGATCAAAATCTGAATATGGGATAGCTGGCACCTATTTGTGATTTATGACATGTGACTATGGATTTTGGATGTTTTAGTTATCATTTTATATTAGATGTTGTGGAAGAGAGTGATTCTCTCCACTTTTGTTCTCATGCTCCTCCTTCCTCTTTGCTCTTTGTCTCCTATTTACAAACCTCTTGGGTGTGTTTCATGATATGAAAGAATGCATGTCTCAAATCACAAAGCATGTTGATTTGGGACTGGATAGCATTATTGTTGGCAAAGTTTGTTGCCCCAGCAGAATGGAACATGTCCAATCAATGAGTGATTATTTAGCATCTCTGAAAACAAAACACCTATATAGAGATCACTAAATGTGGAAATAGATGATTAAGATCAAAGTGATATCGAAGTATGCTTGTTTTAGTTTGACTGCCTCAATATATAAATATACATATTTGACTAAAGTCTGGCCTAAAATTTTTCCCTATGGTGTCCACTCAGCCCTATTGAGGCCACATCTGGAGTACTGTGTCCAGTTCTGAGCTCCTGAGTACAAGACAGACATGGAGCTCCTGAAGAGGGTCCAGCAGAGGGCAAAAACGGTGTAAGGAGCTGGAGCATCTCTCTTATGAGGCAAATATGAGGGAGCTGGGCCTGTTCAGCCTCAAAAAGAGCTTTATCAATGTCTGTTAGTATCTGAAGGGAGGGTGACAAGAGAATGGAGCCAGGCTCTTCTAGGTGGTGCCAAGCAATAGGACAAGAGGCAACGGGCAGAAAATTATTCTCAAGAAGTTCCACTTGAACGTGAGGAAGAACTTATTTACTGTGTGAGTGACCATGCACTGGAACAGATTGCCAAGAGACGTTGTGGAGTTTCCCTCACTGGAGATATATCAAGAAATACCTGGACATAATCCTGCACAATGTGCTCTGAGGTGACCCTTCCTGAGCAGGCAGGTTGGACGACAAGGCCAAATTTGGTCCCTTCTGACCCTTCCTATTCTGTGATTCTCTGATTCTCTGATTCTGTGGTTTGGTGTCCATACACGGCAGTGCCAGGGCCCAGACAGTGCTCCTCTTAAGGCATCCCAGGCGATCTGTGGGTGCCTCTGTACTGTGGGATCTATCCAAGTTACAGAGTCACTTCAGCCTATTAAAATGTGAATTAGGGATAATTTAATCCTAGTCTAGAAGTAGGAAAAACCCCAGTAAAAGTGGCATCCCAGCCTAGCAGTTGAAGATAAAACAAGACACAAAAAATTAAAGGGGAATCTGAATAATATATTCAAACATAATTTAGTTTTGCACTTTTAAATCAAAGCAATTTGCCAATAATTATGGTAGGTTTCTATTCCTCTGACAGTTTTTAAATGGTGATTGAATGCTTTGTTTAGGCTGTCTAGTTTAGACATGAGTTACTTTAAGTAATTCCTGTGCCTTTTTTCAGACAGGCAACTAGACAAAGTGGGTCCTCTCCAGTATTTCCCTCTTAGACTTTATCTCTTCCTGAAAGGAGGAGTGTCCTTGAATAGCCAAGAGGTTCTATTGGAGAAAATGCTATGGAGGGACCAAGACATTTGAGATAACTTTCTCCATCAATCACATGCTAATGGAAAATGTTCCCACCTGTTAGTACAACAAAGAGGAACTCTGTGCTTGTCTACAAAGGCTAGATACAGACAAACAAGAGCTTGCTCCTCCTACAAGAATGTTGACCAAAGTGAGATTTGCTCTGAAAATTGTGCTTTACAAGAACAGCTGAATTAATAAGCTTCACCTATAGGCAGGATATATGAGTTGTACATCTGGCAGCATAACATCGCTTCCAGGCAAAATTTGGCTTTTACGTGCATCCTTAAAAGTTACATTATACATCTCTGAGAAGATTTATGGCAAAAATTGTGAGAAAGATGTAGAGAAAAAAAGAGAGGCTATTCACTGGTTATGTTTCCAGACTGTCTTTACCCATAAAGAGATCCGCAAGATTAAATTAGCTCTATGCACTATCTAGCACATCAGAAATTATCTGTGCTATTCAAAAAACACACTATCACTTTATCTATGATATAAAAACCTCAATTCAGCTGCATAGAGAAGGAAAATTCTGAGAGCATTTTTCTTTTCTTTATTTTTTCCCCACCACAATTTGGAATAAAACACAAATATTTCAAATCTCTGTAGGAAAAGTCATGTACGTCCAGCACCCAAAACCCTAGCAGACCTCATCAAGAAAATCACATTATTAAAACCCATGTTCTGGAGTAGACCCTTGGGCACTAAAACATTAATTCACAAGACACTTCGAAACCATGTAGGGTTTGCTATCAATTTCTGTGAAACTGAACACATCTGTTTTGTTGAATTGATAAATGCCAAAAAAAAAAAAGCTGTGTGCTCCTTGCTTGTTCCTTTAAATGACAAAGGACAACTAAAAAGTTTATTGAGGACAACAGAAAGGCTTTAAAATTATTATCTGTAAATGTTTGTAACATGTGGCTTTAGTATTTGTAAATTCCCGCTGTGGCTTTCTGTCTTTAACCATATCCAGCAGGCAAAATATTAACATAGGAATAAATTAGATAAAGATGTTATTTTGTAATTTCCATTCAAATTACATGGAACTCTGATTGCCTCCAGAATACGTGTCTGGTGAGAAACAAACACCCTCATATTTATGATTTTAAGACTGCAAGTCCAACAAATCGCAGAATGATTTATTACACAGCTAGATATTGTCTGCAACAGAAAAGCTCCTATAATTTCTTAAGGGAATCATTAACTTGATTTTTTCCACATATGTCAAAAGAATAAAACAAAGCTTTTAATCTATACCGATGTTTTAGATACAACAACTATGGCAGACACACTCAGCTTTGTTTGTGGCTTTGTTCACCCTGGAATTCCTGCAGAACAGTCCTTTCCAGAGAAAATGTGACACTTATTTCTTTTTTTCTCTTTTTTATTTTTTTTTAATGAGAGGATGGGTCTTGGATTTGGTAGGGGTGAAGAGGCTTGTTGTTAGGTGGTTATTTTTTTCTCTCTTTCTCCCTGCTCCCATGTAGATTAGTAATTCTATCCTGCACTAAATCACTGAACAGGAGCTGAACCTTACGGTGCATAGTAGTAAATAATTTTTTTTTTAAATGCACACAGAGGTATTAAAACCTAGTTTCACTATTTTGTGAAGCTTCATGCTACACCAGGAGCATAAGTAAATATAATTTTGGTGTCCTTATCTCCATATTACACGCAAGTTGAGGGTTTGTCAATATTCTTCTAGGCTCTTTTGAACATTTATCAGTCAGCATTGGCAGCTCTGACAGGATGACTGCTCACTGAATACCAAATGCAGCAACACAAAGCTCTCATTCTTCAACAAGTTATTACTTTGAAATGATTATTTTTAAGATAAGTTTTCTAAATGTGCTTAAGTCAGACTTTCCACCATCTCTGAATTCTAGGAGGATGTAAAATACTTTGATGCAAATTGTATCTGTAAGCAGTACATGTAATATTAATCTTTCTGTGTAAGTGGATCTTTGTATTTAAAAGGAATTTGATTATTCCCTAACATTTCAAGGTCTTATATATATGCCTATATCTTATATAATGCTTATTAATGCATATAATTTATAAACTTTAAATATTTTGGATGGAAACTCATGCAGAATGTAATGGTATTCTTGAAATAATGTATGGTGTTTTACATATTTATAAAAAATCCAATTTTATTATACAGAAAACATGCATCACACTGAATGCATAGAATGTCAAGGTTAGAGGGGAATAATTTCTCCAGGACATGGAAGTGCTTACTTCACAATAACTTAGGAATTGAATGAGGGTGCAGTAGGAAGAAAAACACTTACCCTATAGAATAAAAGATGTGCATTTGGAATAGAACTGTTTCCATACCATTATACATTTTTGCATCTGAAGTGGTCTTTGTTTCTGTGAATTCTCCACTGCTGAGAGGGTGAATGAAAATAACTCAAGAGATAGAGATAAACCATGTTTCCTTTAAAGAAAATCCTAATCATATTAAAAGGTTTTCTAATCATCCCACAGCAAATAAAATGTAATGATGATATGTATGTAATGTAAAAATTATTTGGTCATCAAAAAAAAAAAAAAGGACTGTATTTGTTGATTACAAGATACACTATTATAGATTGAAGATGTAATTCTGTCAACCAGATGAAAAAAAATAATTAATTAATTGATTACATTATTTTGGGAAGATGCTGGAAAAGTTTCTTATAGACTTGAATTTTCATTTATTCTTGAAATAATGTACTTTAATGGCAATAACTGAAATAATCCAGTTCCTTTTCTCTTACAAAAAGAATCTCTTTATAAAATAATTTTTTTAAAAATATAGTTTAATTGTTTGAGAAAAGAAATTGCTAAAGATTTCTAAGGAGTGGGAGAAACTCATCTTTTCAGACACACAGAAGCAGTATATAGTATAAAATGTTCCATGTACCTAGTGGCATTCTTCTAGGTGTACCTTGTTTGATAATTATCTAATTTAGCAAACAATTATCATAACATTTCATTTTGCTATCAGTTAACATATCAAAACTTTTCCTGTTGGTTTTTCTGTATTCTTTAGTGTCAGTATTATTTTCTTTGGTCCTAGTTGGTATTGTTCTCTTTCTTAGTTAAGTAAAAGTTACCCTTAAACCAATTTTTCATGAATGTTCATGATGCTGGAACTCTATCAAATGAATATAGAAAGAAACAAAACACAAAGGGATGCATATACCCTTAAAGGAAATTCACTAATTATGTGAATAAATACCCCTTCAAATAACTTATAACATTTACTCCTCTCTAGTCTCCTTTAATTACACCTTGAAATCTGTACGCTTAAGTTTGCTGCTTCAGTTAATTAGGGTTTTTCCTTTTAATTCAGCTTGTATTTTATTGGCTGTTTCCAGACCTCTATTGTTAAAATGGCAGAATTTTAATTATTTCTTGATTTGCATGTAAAAACAGCATCATTAATGACATTACAGAAAAGAAAACATCCTCACTCTTTAAAGTAACAAGGGTTTTGTAGCCCAATCTCTAAAAAAGTAATCCTGCCTCTCCTTTGTTTTATCCTGCTTAGAATCTTTGTGCTTCCTAACTGATGTGCCACAGCACACACTAGCAATTAAGAGGAAAACTGGGGCTGATGGAAATCATTGATTTTGGATTAAAAATAATTAATTTCTCCAACTGTGAGCTAAGCGTTCATATTGTTCGTTGTTATAGTTATTCAGGAATCAGTTGAGTAATTTATGCAAATATCTGTGTATCTCCGAGAGTTCAGAGGATCTTTGAATGGGTAATTAATTGTGGTAAACTTCTCATTTGAAATGGATCGCTCATTCTCCCACTTAGTCTTTTTATCCTCATGGTGCACAGGAGCCACGGTCATGGGCCAGCACTTTTGTTAGATAAGCAGACTGTTAGAACTGCACACAGACCTTACCTGAAGCCAGGACAGCCTAATTGTAAGATGAAGGGGCACATGCAGAGCAGGAGAACCAAGAGAACATAAACCTTACCAGGAAATTTCATTAACATATCATCAGGAGTGTTATTTTCAAGCTTTTTATTAGAATTTGCATTGAGGGAAAGATTTTGCAAGATGTAAAGGGGTTAGTTCTTCTACTTCTCAAGACATGGTCTTCCAAAGGTGAGAAATAGTGTCTGTAAGTACTTGAAATTTAACACGAGCCATAGAGGCAGGCATAAGCAGAAGTGGGAGCCAGTAATGAGTGAAAGGTGACAGGGGAGGGACATAGCTGTGAAGGGCTTTGAAAGTGAGGAAAGAAGCTTATGCTTCATTCATTGGAAAGGGACAAGCAACCAAAAGCGTGGGTGGTATCAAAGCTTAGAAAATGTTCTTCAGAGCAGCACTGAGAGTGGGATGAAGCTGTACGTATCATCAGACAACTGAAGTGACAAAACCCTGAATATTAGCTGCATCTGAGTTTCCAAGTCCTTAAGGTCACCTGGTTCTTAAGGAGAAAAGGGATATCTAAATTATATCTCTTACAAGGCACTGAAGAGAGGCAATATAAAGGCTTGGGGGAAATATTTCTTGGAGGTAGGAGCGAAGGTTTATTGGGGTTTTTTTCTGGTTCTTTGTTAGTTTATTTCAACTGATCCAGAGCAATTTCTTCGGGTTCAATTCTGCAATAAAGAGGTTCAATTTGAAGGAGTTTTTTTACACAAAGTTGTTTTCATGATCCAAATGACATTTCAATGGACAAGGTCATTTAATTAAATAAAGTTTGATTAAATAGAAAATACGTTTTCACCAGGAAATCATTCCAATGAAAAATCTTTAACTATCTTATAGTGAATATTTTTTAAGCAATTGAATATCTGTCAGGGATTACCTAAAAAATGTTTTTGAATGATGAGACATTTTACATGCAAAAAGGACTGGGTCATGAATAAATTGATAATCAAAAAGAGGCTGCATTTGCATATTGTTAGTAATGACTAAACCATCAATATTTAAGAAAATATTCCTGAATCTAGTTTTTTCTTTTTGTTTCTGAGTAACTACACAAACTGTCAAAAAGCATACTTTGCTGAATAGTAAAATTGTAATTTGCATCTGTGATATCCTTACCACTTTTTTCTTCATAAGAACAATCTTTCTTTTTTTTTCCCAACTTATAACAAGAAAGGTATTATAGCAAGCACATAATGTTAACTGTAACCTAGCCTACAGAGAATAAATGCACAAAAAGCAAGCTGTAGGTAAAATGTCTCTGCATTGTTTCTGTCTTTGTGCACTATCGAGGACCACAGTTAGAGACAGTATCTGTAAACATTCTTTTAAGTGACCTCGGGTGGTGTGGAAACTTAGCTAAGATTATGTAATAGTATAAATGTGGACTAAGAAATTCTGTAGATAACACTGAGAGAGCAAGAAAGAACCTGAAGAAACTGGTAATCCACGTTCTCTTCACTGAAGCTTTGAATCACAAAGTTTTGTTCTTCACTAGAGCTTTCTACTGAAGTATTGGTAACTACCACCCTCACAGTCCTAATCTGGGATGAACAATACTTGGAAATATTGGTCATTCTGGGGTTACTTTGATTGAAACATAGAATCATTTAGGTTGGAAAAGACCCTTAATATCATCAAGTCCAACCATTAACCCAGTGCTACCAAGTCCACCACTGGTTCCTCCTTCACCAATTTTGTCACCCTTCTCTGGACACACCCCAGCACCTCAATGTCCTTCTTGTTTTGAGGGAGCCAAAGCAGAACACAGGATTCAAGGCACAGCCTCATCTGTGCTGAGGGATAATCATTTCCCAGATCCTGCTGGCCAAAGTATTAATGATACAAGCCAGGATGCTATTGGCTTTTTTGGCCATCTTCTTGGCACACTGTCGGCTCATGTTCAACCANTTGGCTTTTTTGGCCATCTTCTTGTTGATGTTGACCAGCATTCCCAGATCCTTTTCCACCAGGCAGCTTTCCAGACACTCTTCCCAAGCCTGTAACACTGCATGGGTTTATTGTGACCCAAGTGCAGATCCTGGCACTTCACCTGGTTGAACCTCAAGGACTGGCCTCAGCCCATCCATTTAGCCTCTCCTGATCTCTCTACAGAGCCTTCCTGCCCTCCATCAGATCAACATTCTCACCCAACATGGTGTTGTCTGTGACCTGACCGAGGGTACACCCGATCCTGTCATCCATGTCATTGATAAAGGTGTCAAACAGAACTGGCCCAACACTGAGCCCCAGGGCACACCTCTTGTGAATGGACGCCAGCTGGACTGAATTCCCTTCACCACAACATTTTGGATGTGAACATTCAGACAGTTTTTTATCCAGAAAAGAGCACACCCACCCAGGCTATGAGCAGCCATTTTCTCCAGAAGAATGTTGGGGGAATCAGAGTCAAAGGCATAATTAAAGTCCAGGTGACATCCACAGCCTTTCTCACATCTATCAAACAAAACTTGTGATGCACCATTACAATTTCTGTATGGTTTAATTGACTTCCATATTCACCAGAAATTTTAAAAATGTAGGGTCTTATATTTTCAGACTATTGACACTGTTTGGCATATACTTATTTCCTTCTTAGTATCCATTTTTCAGACAGTCTGTTTTTCTCTATTTTGAGAAACATTTTTCTAGAATGCTTGTTGTTGTGTTCTTTATCTTTTGATGTCTCTGGATATGGTGGAGCTGTTCTGCTGTAGAGAGTGATAGACTTCATTAAAAAAATTTGCCCAACTTTTCCTTCCTGATACTATTTTTCATGGTGATGATTTGAAACGAATATGCCATTTCAATTGTTAGATATTTTTTAGAATTTTAGATTCAGAACTTGCATGTGATGAAGAGAAAAATACACCATGCTAGCACAGTGCCAGCCACCACTGATCAATTAATGTAAAAATACTGCTCTTCCCCTTCCATATCATCTTGTCCTTAAAAACATGCTCTAAGAGACTCAGATATGAAGCAGGTGGTACAAGCATAGGTTAGTGGGTTACAGCCTTTCATTACCTGTGATATCCTGGAGGACTAATGACAATCTACCACACAGATGCCTGCAGAGATCATTACTTTCCCTTTTCAAAGACTAATTATCTCTAACATGATGAAATGTCATCTAGCATATAGAAATTATTACTCCAGTTTAAAAATCAAAAATCAAGAGACAAAGATGTCCTGCTTTTTTTTTTCTCAGTCACAGTTTTATTATGTTTCTCTATGATTGATTGTTTTGCATAAAGATTGTATTGACATATGTGAAAATGTTAACTAGAACATGTTCATGAAGTGCTTTCACTGGGGCCTCTTCATCTCAATTACATGAGACACTGGTGCATGGGATCTTTCACATTGCTGGGTGCTAAATGAAGTAGGTGAAGCCTTAGGCAACACAGCACCACAGAATTACCTAATGTGACTATATCCTAAAGCAATGCATGCCCTGCTACAACTTTTGACTAAATTGTCTCATGAATATGCAAAATGTGGCTAAATTGTGGAGAATGCAAAATTATTTACAATTCAAATACCATCACCCAAAAGCATATTAAAATTAATGACTTTTAGATAAATGCTAATGAATAGGAAATAATTCTGCTTAAAAAAATAATATTCATACATCAATAATTGATGTATTTTTCTTTTGAAACTAAGTAGCTTCATTTCCAGTTAGAATAGAAATAATGACACACTAGTTAGTTGTATTAAGTGATCTTTTATTGGAACTTATATTTATGCCTACATATTGTTTTTCTGTTTCTCAGCAGGACCTTAGAAAGAATTATTTTATGCATAATTAGTTTTTGCACATACAGATCGATACGTTGGCACGAACAGGACATATGGCTAGACTGGGCATGTTAACTGCCAAAAATTCATAATACAGGTATCGACCAAAAATGGAAAAGTAGACATGTTTCAGCATGTTGGTGTGTACTCTTTGGGGGGATGGATGAAGCTCTGAATTATGGATTAAAAAACCACATGAACTTAGGGATTTTCTGAAGTTATCACTTTAAAATGAACACTCAACACCAGAATAGTACAAGCCAACATCTATCACGTGATTCTGCTTGTCACATGTCAGTTTCTTCTACATGTGGTTTTGTTAGGGCTAAAACAACAAATCAGTGGCTGCCAGAGTGCAAAATGGTTATTTGCTATGGTTCAAGTCACATAATTTAACACGTGATATGGTCCAGTAGAACAGGGACTTTGGTAACATATCCTGTATAGGAAAGTGATGACTCAAAAAGTCAATCTAATCATACAGACATGTTCATAAATAACTTAGAATCGCTGAGAAGCACAAAAAGATTCCTTTTTAGCAAAAACACCATGTTCTGCTTTTAAAATTCCTATTTAAGAATGGATTAAACGTACTTCTTGAATCACTTAGGTTGACAAGTACAAGAACAGGACTTAAAGGAAATAAAAGCATCATCCATTTCATTTTACATTAAAGCTGAACTCTAATCTCGGCTTTAGGGAAGGCAACAAAAGAAAGGTCAGATTTTCGTGGGTAATCTGCAAAATCTCATTACTTGAAAATGTTTTGGGCAGACTTTCTAGAGTGACCAGATATAGCAGAGTCATTTCCATTGAAACACTGATGGAAATCAACCTGTGCTCTGGCTCAGTTTTGTCTCCCCTGGGGCTCCCCAGCAGGCTAGGCTCTGGTTCCCAGGAGCGCTGGCTGGTAGAGGAAGGCAGCTCACATGCAACATTTCTTCTGAAACAATTGCATGGGATGAGGCACCTGAGAACAAACTGCAAATTTCTGTTCCTCCTACAGCAAATTGTTCAGAAATCTCCTTTTTTTAAAAATCCTATATCTGTGTTACCTTAGTCCAGTGCTATTAGGCCTCACTGACCATCTACAGCTATGGATTTTAGCAGACTCTTCCCTACCATATATATAAATTCTTTTCTGCCTATATTAAAAAGAAAAAAGTCAATTCTTCCTTCACCTTAGTGAAAAATAGTAAAGTAACACCATCAGCTACATTGACTGTACTACATCAAAAGTGAATTTCCTCACGGCACCTGAGAGCAAATGATACTTTACAATAATTTCCAATTATTGTGCAGTGTCTTACTCCCACTCCCTCAAGGATTTTTTGTATTCATGTTGTTGTTCTGTTTATAGGACTTAAGTACTGTTGCTGCCTAACAAATCTATCTTAGCGATTTTAGTCCCATTGTTAGTGCTGAAGTTAGTGTGAAAGACCATTTATCTCACACAAGTGATTAGAAACACACTTTCTAACAAGTATTTTTCCTAACATGAAAACATTTGTGATTTGAGTTTTGCTAGTTCAATGAAAAAACCCCAATAAATGGTGAAGGGCAAGTGGTGGTGAAATAATAGTTTATGAAAACACTATCCTCCATCTCCAGACTTTTTTCAGTTGGATACACCAAAGCGGCCCTGAACTGTGAGTACACCCAAGACTTAGAGTCCACAAATTAGCACTGAAATTCATTGAAATTAACTATAAAGGATTACTAATCTATATTCTGCTATGTTATATTCATAGCTTATGCACATTGTACAGTAGAAAAAGAATGTGCACTTTCATTGTGATGTTTTCCTTCTACACGTGCCTTAACAAGTATCTAAGGCTGACCTCCTGATGCATGTTTCATAATGTAAAGTCAAGATCACCTCAACAGATCTGACCATCTGAATGCCAAAGAATCTAAAGAATCTCTTAATCCTATAAATCACTTTCAGACCTAATATTACAATGCAGAGATGAGGCCCAGTGATGGATGCAATTCATACTTTAACTTCAGAAGTTCCAAGAAGAGTACATCAAGCAGAAAAAACAACTCTCCCAAACAACCCTCCGTTTCCCTTGCAAAAAAAACCCCAAAATAAAAACAGAACTCACCCCCACAAAAAAAAAACCAGCAAGCAAATAAATAAAAACTTTTGAAAGTACACTGTGGGGGGAAAAAAACCCAAAAAACCCAAAACCAAAACAAGAATAATAAAGACACAGTTTCCAAATAAGTACCTTTTGTTTTGTTTCTTGTTAAAACTGAAGTCCTTGAAGCCACTTAAAGTGAACATCACTTTTTGCAGTTTACTTAGTTTGAGCAGTGAAAATAAAAATATGCTCCCTATACAGAAAAAATATATAGTTCCACTATATATAATTCTGTACAGTCACTTTCAATTCTCTTTTGAATGTATTTGCAGAGCGCTACAGAATTTTGGTCTTGAATGAGGCAGAGCAACATTCAAATCCAAAGAATTCTGTTCGCATTAAAATTAAAGTCATAAAAAATGTTCTACTTATGACCTTGGTAAGCCTTTCTTGAAAATGTTTGGCTTTCCAACATTTCCTACTACAAAAAACACGTACATGGTGAAAACATTCTAAAGAAAATAAATTAAAGCAAAGCATTTTAATGATTTATCTAAAGGCAGAAAAGAACTCTCCCATCTCACTTTTTTACAGAAAGAAAAGGTGTCTGATTAAATTTTGTATTTCATGCACCAGAAACGATGCTTTCAGTAATCCAAATCTTTGATCAGCTAGAAGCTGACTGGAGACCATGCAGCCCTTGGAGACAAAAATAAATGAAATGTCTCCAAACAGCTGAAAACCAACTTACTCACTTCAGGAAGTGATAAACCAGGTTTTGAATTTGATTTTGCTCATGATAAAAGGTGCTCTAGTAATCTTTAAAAAAAATTGCAGGACGTAGAGGAATCTCATGCACTCAGTAGGTCATATCAAAAAGCAACAGGCATAACAGATTGTGAGGCTGAATGATTATGTTACTCAAAAAATGTGCTGTAGTCAGACTTCTGTGATATAATAAATTGGTGTGTAAGTGGCTACTTTCTAAAGCTAATTTCTCTGATCAGACATCAGTTTTATATACAAAATGTGAACTTGGGAGTGCTGTGCTCCTGTTGTTAGGTTTCTGCTTGCAGTTCATGTCTGTATTGAGTTATTTTTAGAGTGGAAATATGTTCAATTTAATACTAAATGAATATAAAGTAGTTCCATCACTGTGTGAGAGTGTGATTCAGGACACTACTGAGAATAAATAAGGGAATAAAATAAGGACGCATTTTCTCTATTTTTCATGTTGTAATGTGAATGCAGTGGAATGAAGACAGATTTTTTATAGTGTTTGTTTTGTTTGGGGTTATTTTTTTTTTTCTTGATAGTCCCAACCTAACACAGTGTGTTTTCCCTCAAAACACTGTAACAAAAGAGAATTGTGGAAATTGTGCCATCACGCCTTTCAATAGCATTTTGCCAAAATGTTGTCTGAGGAAATACTGTATGTAGCAGTAAAATCTTAAGGCAACAGTGTATAGTGAGGGTTTTAGGTGAATAAATTTATATATTCTACTCAAGATACCTGTACAGCTCCTTCAGTCTTAGAAACAAAGAAGCTATCTCCTGATGCTAGCCTAGTGACTATGAGAGCTTGATCTGTGGCTTTGCAAGTTTTCAACACAACCAGCACTGGTAGGGCACTGTGGTTTTCAGCCTTGGTTAGGAGGGGAGTGGGATTTGCAGAGATATTACTGGTTAAGAGTTAAACCCAGAACTGCTCATTCAGCCATCATTATGCTCCTCTGAAATTACTTGAAAACAGTAAAACTGAATGTACTATAGAGAGGCTATTCTTGGCCTCCTGACCTTGTAAATAACATTCAGAGATCTGGATGCAGTAGTAGTTTTGCTGGGTTAGACTGGACATCAGCTTTTGCTAAGTCCTGCTCTCAGTTGTTGAAATGTTTAGGTTACTGCACTAAGGTAAATAACTTGATGGAACTTTTGGAATATCCAAGGTAGTTTTAGTTGCTTGCTTGTCCCATTTAAAATTTTACTCCTACTGTGGCCTCCTCGAGTAAGTGTTTAATACTCTGAATTACTTTTTCTGTTTATCACCAAAATCCCTAGGATGAAAGGATCAGGAGAATTTGCAGTGTTACAAACCAATGTGGATCAAAGTGAAGCCATAATTCTATGTCTGACCTAACAAACCCTCATAAGAGTCAGCACTAATCAGCATTATGTCATGCCAAAATGAAAAAACTCTACAACTTTGTCCCACCTTATTTCCTGTGCAAGTTTGCTGGGGCAGCTGCAGGCAGCATGGTACAATTGCCATCCAAAGACTTAGACAACAGGATGCTTGCATTGCACCCCAGAGTGTCTGGAGGGAAGTGCAGGAGAGAAATATAACAAAAAGTAGGCACTGAACAGATTCGAAGAAAACATTTTCATTTATATGTGTCAAAATGTAACCATATTTACCTTCAGGGTAAAGATAAACTTGTTAGCCCTTCCAGATGAGTCTTCTACCATATTCAAAGAAGGTTGCATACAAACTTGTTGACAGTCTCTAAAAGGAGGAACAGCATAGTTGGAAGTATCTGAAGTACAGATTAGCAAAATAACCTTTCAAGGTTAGATGACCTCTCAACATCCAGATTAGACAGCAGAGAATGGACTACAACACCAGTATTCTGTCTCATAAACCATTACATTCCAGTGTGTTTCTCTGTTTTCTTACTCTGTGATATGCTCCCACTGAATATGTGGGATATATGTGTAGTTCTCTGTGACATGCTCCCACTGAATGAGAGCTGTAAACTAGCACAGAGCTTTTCATTAATATAACCTTTCCCAAATTATAATACAAAGCTTTTTCAAGATCCTAACATGCTTTCCACTGAAACAGTTCATAAGGGTAGTTTTACATTTGTACTCTGAAAGACAAAAAATTATTTTTCATGGTAAGTCAGCAACCAAAAATGATAAATAAAAGAAATTATGGGGTACATGTTCTGTCAGCAATGAAAACAAGCAAGTGAATAGTATGATTTGTCACTATATTGTTGGCACTTGGTAAATAGGTGCTTTGGGAACAATCCTCTAGGGATCAATTAAAAAATGTGCCCCAAATTATCAAATGAAGGTCTAATAATGAGCTCAAACTTCTTCAGCCATGGTGCACAGCCTAATGAAGAACAAAAATGGAAAATGTTGCTGATACAAGAGTTTTTATGCTGAAGTCCTCTACATTCAAGTACAGAGGCAAAAAGAATATACACTAAGGACTAGATTCATTAGACGGACTAAATGCCTCTTTAGGCAACTTATTTCCAAGAAAGGGTATTTTGCCACAGATTCCCTGGAAGAGAAGTCTTTTCTTTTGGCTAGGAGAGCATTCTGAGTGAAGAGAAAAGAAAGATTACATGAGAGTTAGACACTTTCAGTTTCCTTCTGGCATTAGATGTCTCCCAGATTGCTATCAAGTGTGCTGGTGTCTATGAATGCAGTCCTTCAGCAGAAATCCCTTATCCTGCACCTAGAAACATGTCCATTTCTAAATAAAATAGGTTGTCCCAGGGGATATGAAAAACATATGTTAAAATGCAAATGTGAAAGAAACAAGGAAAGGTCAAGAGTGGAAAGAACTTTGCGTGCTGTTAGCACAGGAGAGATACCAGGTGCTATCTGAGCACCCAGTAAATATAAATTAGAAGCAAAGTATGGAGTCCTGCTGTTAGCAAAAGAAGAAGAAAGGAGGCACTTACCTAAGGAGAGGAACTATGAAAGGTGCAGGAATAGACTCAGAAAGGGATAAAGGAGTACAGTCTAGAGAAAGACAAGAATTAAAAAATATATATGATATGTAGTAGGAAAAATATAAAGCCACTAGGGTAAGAAATGATAGCATGAAGACAAGATTTAGAGAATGCCTGAAACCTTGCTGAAAAAAATACAGACTAACAGTGAGGGAAAACCTGAGCTGCAGGGAAGACTTGCTGTGTTGTAAAGGATGAAGAGATTATGAGTTAATGATGTTGGGCCCTGGAACAGGTTCCCCAGGGAAGTGGTCACAGCAGCAATCCTGCCAGAGTTCAAGAAGAATTTGGACAATGCTCTCGGGTACATGGTGTGATTCTTGGGGATCGTGCTTGGCAGGGCTGGGAGTCGGACTTGATGATCCTTGTGCATCTCTTCCAACACAGAATATTCTGTGTTATTCTGTGTAAACCATGTTGTTAGTGATAAAGAGCAATAGTGAGGAAAAGTTAAGAGGGAGAGCATAAGATCAAAGGTGTAGTTTTTAAGAGGAGAGAGAGAACATTTAGGTGACATGACACTAGTTTATATCAATATGTGAAACTATATCTACCATCCCATGACACATGTATAACTAAGGTAGACCTAAATGAACAAAACACCAACAGATTTCTGTCTGGGACTTAGTGCATGATCAGCTTGGCTTTGGCTGGAGGGACTGTATTTGAGTAGAAATTACTTTAGTCGTTAGAGAATTATTTCTGTGTATTGTGATATCTCTGTCACTGTTCTCCTGGATTTTCATCCATCATGGAGGACAGGAAGAATACAAACAAAAAAACCTGGGGAAAGTTAAGATCTGCGCAACTAACACAGAGCTGTCATGTCAGTAAGTATAAACACACAGTCATACTATTTACACAATTTTAACATTATGAAAATACTTCTGGATAAGCATAGGTCAGGTGTCACCTCTTGTTTTTCACGAGGTTAATGACCTCTTGAAGGAATATAGTGCAGCTGAAAATTTGTAGGGACCTGTGCAGATGCTGAAAGCAAGAAAGTAATCAAGACTCTGGGCATGCAGGGAAGATTTGTCAAACTGACAGTACTCGAAACTGGCATAACTTCTATATTCAAGAAACAAATATGGTGTGAGGACCAGCAGTATAAACTTCCCCATAATTACATCCCTGAAAGGTGGAAAATAATGTGGATGGAAGAAGAGATTCAGACTCAAACCCCCTATTTTATTTTCCTTCTTTATTTTATAATCCAAACAAACACTTATCTAAATAGTAGATCTCACAATTTAGAAGTATGAAAAATGGAAAGTAGACTTACAATATTAATTTTATAGAGGATCTAACAATTATAATAATGAGTTTAGTCTTTGTTGATTTCAGCCAGATTTGGACTACTGACTCAGACAGGAGAAGATTAATTTACAACCGAACTTTTTCAAACAGTGTAGAACATGGAAACTTAATTGACTATTTTTCATAACTAAAATAAAACAACACTGCTGATAATTAGCTCAATGAAATTATTTTGTATTTTCTGAACTAACAGTTGTTTTCTGGAGGTTTATCCTAGCAGTAAAACCATATTTTGAATTCAACCTGCAAGGATTATTTTCATCTATAGTTCCCCCTAATACCACAGGGATAAAAATATATAGCAGAAAGGGAAAGGTAATAGCATTCCTATGTAACAATTTAATTAGTTATTAACATTATTATTTCATTATCAATTAATTATAAAATAATAAACATAAAAGAGGCATTCCAGAGGAGTTTATCAAAGAGTTACCATTCAGAAATTAGGATATACAAAAAATGTTACAACCATGATACCAATATCGTAAGCAACAGAGTATGCTTATTTTTTAACTCTACTTAAAATACTGGGTCTCAAGTGATTATCATTTCAGCTCTGTTTTGCCATATGCTGTCCTTTCATTTTTGGGTACAACACAGCTGTACCATAGTGTTGTCAGCTGTAAAATAGTAATAACCACAGTTATTTGTCTCAGAGTCATGCTAATTCTTCATCTATTCATATTTCATGTAGCATTTCACCTGGAAGACTCTCATTTAACAAGAAAAAATTGTGTAACTTTATGACAAAGGAAAACTGGGACCTTAGACCACTGACCTACATCAATCTTGTTCTTGTCCATCCTTTAAATTAAAGAAATGAGACTTCTGTATGTGTTGTGGACATCTACTAAGGGTTACACAAGCATTTTTCCCATGAAAGTGTCTTCCACAACTTCATGTACTGCATCACGGTAATGATCACTGTAGAATAGAGGATCTCTTGCATTGTACCATCATTTTGCTTCAGCAATTATTGTTTGTTGAAAAATGGGTTCCAACCCCTATTGCCAGCATTGCTGATCAGAGTCAGCAAGGTCACTTTGCTCTGTGGACCAAATCTAAGGTGAACCAGCTTCTCTTTCCTTTTCAACAGGAAAAGTAGATTCTCCATACTTAACATTTTTTACTCTAAAAGACTTTTCCTAGGTTAAGTCAACTGGCTGGGCCACATCCGTATGAACCAGAATCAGTCGTCAGTGTTAGAGGAATTCATGTTGACACACAGAGGACAGAGATTTTCAGTCTGGACAAAAGATTAGTCTGGTTTTTCTTCCCTTTTCTCCCCTTAAAAAAAAAAAAAAAGAAAGAAAACCCACAGCAGCAACAGCAACAACAAAAACTAGCCACAACACAGCAGGGAGAGATGCATGATACATCTGCCCCTGAAAAGCTGAAGCTGTGATGCCAGCTTAGGTTTTTCTGATGGACCTCTTCCCATTTCAGTCCTAGAAAACTTACGGATATTTTGATTCAATTTTAAAAATAATTTGTAAAAAAAAAAAATAAAATCTACACTCACTAGAAATATGGGCAGAAACACCAGAAAAATTTTCTTTTCTACACATCCTTCTCTTCCTCCCGAGCTCAGCAGGTTTTATTCACCCAGTGAGTGCCAGAGTGTGACCCAGATTTAACTTTTTCCAAAATTTGCAGATATTTCAGATACTTCCCATGTAAAAGGTGTTAAAAAATGTAGAGTTTGGCTGAGACTAGATGTTCTGTATGAGAGCAAAGCCTCTGAGTCCAACAGAGGCTTCAGAGCACTCAGAAAATTATGGTGGATTTAGGTCTGAACTGGTAAATTAAAAGAGAGGATCACACATCATACAACTGCTGCAGTAAATGGAACTCAATGGGAAAAACAAAATTGTGAACTGCTTTATCCTAAACAGGCAACAAATGCAGAATGAGTGTGAACAATGAGAAGAATGGATCATCACATTTAAAAAAAACAAATGGAAAGGTTGATTGAAACCAAGAACATTCCCGAAAACCAGGAAATGGACTAAGAAATCTAAAATATAACAGAGAAAACAATTGTAGTGAAAATATAATAACTGTTTCCAAAAGAACAACCACAAGAGAGCAATAAAACTTTTTAATTCCCCACTAATTTTCAAAGATCTATTCTGCATATGGAAACAGACATATAAAGCCTGCTAACCTTAAGAATATAAAAAAACATCAAAAGCATAAAAGGTCACACAAAGTTCCAGAAGAAACTTGAAGCTTTCCCTTCATGTTAGCAAAAGAAAAAAAATTATCTTAATTCTTTCATGGTAGTGACTTAGAAAGAAGCTTTTTAAACCAGTCCCTAAAATGTAAAAATAATATTCAAAGGCAGGATGTCATTTTCAAAATCAGATTGGAACAGGATTACTTAATTAAAAGAGACAAATTAAAAATAGGAAATAGTACAGCTGGCGCCTAGGAAAAAAAAAGGGTGGGATGAGAAGCACGTCAGTAAATGTTAAAAAAGAAAAAGAAAAAAGTAAGAAAGAGACGAAAAAGTTCTCAGTAGATGTGGACATCAAACAAGAATAAATGTGGGGATTTGGAAAATAATTTCTTAAAGACGTGGGCTATAATTTTAAGAGCAGAAATTGCATTAAGTATAGACAGAAAGAAAGAAAGAAAAAGCTCATTATCAAATATTAGCTTTGAAGTATGGGGCTATGACAAAGGTACTGTAGTGGATGAAAGCCAGCAATATTCAAGGCTTAATAATTCAGCATTTCTCTCCAAGGCACTCTCTAAAGTTGTATCAATCAAAACAAAAATGCATTTAGAAATATAATACATATGAAGAGCAAAAGACCATGAAAGCAGTCTGAATATAGAAAAGCTGGAAAAACTCCTGTCTAATTCACTTAAACAGAAGCTCTCATTAAATGTTTGCAGAATGTGTGCAACTAAGCTCATGGGCAGTATAAGATGACAATAGGTAGTCTTATTTTTTTCTTTTACCTTTTCTGATGGACTGGGTGACTGGAAAGAAATAACAACATTGAAATAAAAGAACTACAGTGTTTAATACTGAAGGTTTCACTGGGTTCAGTAGGTCCTGTGGAATTCAACTGAAAGGCAATTAAGGTGTAAAGTAATCACAGTTCCCCTTATTTTTCATTTTATTGGGAAAAAGCATCTTTATTTCTCAGCTCAGACCTGCATGAAATCAATGATGAGGTCCCATCAGACTGTTCTGAGTCACAAGGCACCAGGAATCTGTCAGCTGAACTTCAGACTCTCTCCCACTAATAATTTTCCTTTTCCAAAACATTTTAAAAACAAGAACAAAACACTGCTCCTACACTTTCTAGGCTAATTTCTACAAAGCTACTGAATAGGAACAGACAGACAAGAACATTTTTTCCAAGCCCAAGTCTATAATTACATTTCTAATTAATGGCTGTGAATGCTGAAAATTTCTAAAAATCAGGCTCTTTGTCCTAAATAGCAAACTGCTCAACCAAGATTTTTCCATACATGAAACTCTTTCCCGTCTGTCCTGCAATCAGAACGACCAGAACTTTCTTTCGCTGCCACTCTGTGGTTTGTTTATTCTCTACCTACTTCCTGCTTTTATGCTTTTTTCCCTCTATTCCCATTTTTACTTCTCCTTCTTCTATAGTGCTATTCTTGAGGCATCCTCCAAATTATACCCTGTTCTGTTGAACACAGTCACTAATGGTAGCAATTCCTTTGGTTTTCTATCTTCTGTCCAAGAGAGTGAGTGAAAAATATGACAATAGTCTTAGCAATCACGTTGCTTTTTTTACTCCTTAAAGCGTTCTGTGACATACCAATTTCATCACAGAAGCACATGAAATGAACACAAAAATTTTGGAAAATCTGCTTTGATTTCCTATCCCAAAAGAAAAGCATGAAGAGATAAAACTTCTTTACTTCGATAGCATGTTAATATGGTCCAGATTCCTATTTGCCAGCATGAAGGAAAGTAGAGCTATAGAATGAAAAATTTGAACAAAGGAAGCTGAGGTCAAACCTTGTGCTATGTCAAGGACCTCAAATGCAAAAAGGGATGTAGCTCCATGCAGTCCGAAAAGAAAGAGAATGAGATGAAAACTGTACTTGAATAAAAAAAAAACCAAAAATGGTTTCATGGTAGATTTTTTTTTTTTTAATGGACTCTCTTCCAGTTCACTTTTATTTTTAGGAAGTTGGTGTCTTACCAGTCCCTGGAGCTGGACTTGCACACAGATAGTTATGACATTATCTAATGCAAGTCATTTCTAAGGAGATTTTGGTGGGACATGTTCCAAGTTTACAGAGATTACTGTTTCATAAATAATTAAAAATTACACAAGAAGTAGCTCATCTGTACAAATTGAAAATTTCCACCAAATACCTTGTTATTAGTTTCCTTATGTTCATTTCAGCTCCTTAATTAGTCATTTATTTCCCTTCCATTTTCTCACTTTCAGTAATTATCTCAACACGAAGAGCAGGGTACAAAAATGTCATATACAGTCAGCATACCATCAAGCCCTGTGAGCTGCCTTTTCAAGCCTTGCAATCAGGGATCTATTACACTCATTTAACTAGAGCTGGAATGTAGAAGCTAGACCCCACCTGGAAATCTGGACCTGAGCTCTACACCCAAGACCCTGTGCTCTGTAGGGACGAGACAGATGCAGTTGCAGAGCTACTGATGGCCAGACTGTCTTCATGCACTGCAGCAGGCTGGTGGAGCTTACTCGTTACTGACATGTTCATGCTGGTCAGCAATATCTTGTCTCTGGGAAAGACCAGGACATCTGCTTTACAACTCCTGCTGAAATGGTAGCAGAGCGGTACCTCTTACTGGGCGGGTACCCACCTGTCTAGCAGGCACAGCTCTGCACTCTTAAATTCTTTAATTTCTGTTTATTTTAGACACCTGATTCCATCCGTTCTCAGCTGCAAAAAGAAAAGGTCCACACACCTAAATCAGCAAAGGCCAATACTTCTGAATCAAAGTTGATATAAAAATAATGCACCATTTTTGCATGTAAAGAGAAAACAAAAGGTGAAATAAAAAAGACCAAAAAAAAAAGCTGGTGGATCAAAGTGGAACAACCTAAGGACTGCCCACCTCAGGAAACCCAACCCTGTTCAGTTGGGTTTGCTGAAACAATTTAACAGGTAGGAAGGATGACTCAACAGCAGTGTGAGAAGGTGCCTTGTCAGGTCATTGCTGTCAGTTACAAGAGAACAAACAATACTGCCTCAATTTCAAAAGTGCTGATGAATGCTTATGGGTAATTAACCTTGGGAAAACAGATTTGTTTTGAATCTAATTGGTTATTTTTATAAATATTGTTCTGTTACCTTTTAATACAGGAGGGTTTTGTGTATACTTATCTTCAAATGACCATATTTAAGTGTACTTTAACTTCTTATCAAAAGATTGTTCTCAAGAAGATCAGTTTTCTTTCACTTTAAAGAAATTGCTAATTCTCTTGGAATGTTTACCTAATGTATGCAACAGGAAAAACTTGCTTTGTTAGCTTAGCCTTTTTGGGGAAATGCACAGTGCAATCCCTATATGCAAATCCACCTTCAGAAGCAGTATTAGCTGTCACACTTCCTGAAGCTGTCGTGATGACGGGTGATGGAAGACAATGGATAAAAGTCAGAGCCATTTTTCTCACCCTTGTTAAATTTTCTCCTCAGCAGCATGTGGCACTGCAGGTAATGAGTTCCATCTGTGTGTCACCAGTCTCACCTACAGAGAAAAAGCACTCAGATGTTGGAGGTAAAAACTGACTTCAGAGAAGCCAAAGTTTGCAGCTAAAAATAAGCTTTTACTTTCAGAGTTCTGCAGAACTCCTAGATATTCCAGGTACTTTTCCATGTTTCATATTTAGAAAAAGCTTTTAGCATTAATGTTATTAAATTATCTAGCTACCTGGTGAAACTAAATACTGATAATTAACTGTCAGCAATAATTTTCCTCAACTATTGAATTCTTGAATTTATGAGTTCAAAAAGTAGCAAATTACCTCAAACTGATAACATTTTTCTATGACAAATATTTAGTATTAAAATTAAGAATAGGTAATAGTCCTTACTTAGTTAATGACAAAATTTAGACACTATTTTGGAGATAAAATACTAAAGAAACCCAGCGCCTGAATTGGCTAAAATGGACTGTTCAACAAAATGAATGTGTCTAAATACTAGGAACTTCTGTTGCTAACAACTCTGTGCATTAAGACACATCTTCTACATTAATACAAGGGAACCATCAGAAAATGAAAGGATCATCACCTTTTACATGTCAGCACTTCTGCAATTCCCATGGCATCCTTTCATTAAAGGTGAAGACAACAGTAATACTGGTCAAAGCAAATTCCCCCATCATATGCTGTAAAACACAAATCATCATAACAGAGTAATACATCTATTCAACACCTGTAGCAATGTGTATTCATGGTAATTTTTTATCTTCTGTCTTAATTTTGCAAACTAGGAGAGAATTTGGTCTCACACTCAGACCTGAAGTGAGATTTGCTGAAATCTAATAAATTATGGTTTGAAACATGTTTTTCATTTGCACAATTCCATGTTATTTTCTCCTGTTAGCAAAAAGTTTATTTAAAGCCTGTTCTGCAGACTTTTATTTTGTACCCAGTGTGCAGCTGAAAAAATGTAGTCTAAATAAACCAGTCTTCAGACACACAGTCATATGCCAGGAGCTTACCTGTTTCAGTCACCTTTCACTCCCTTTGTTCCAGCAGAACTCCCATTCACTTGAAATTGAAATTTTGACTAAAGACTAGGATATTTAATCTGTGTGTCAAATGGTGGAATAAAGTATGCTCTTTTCCCTGACATTTCAACAGCTTTAGCTGTATATATTTTGATGGCCTCCAGTATCACCAAGCTATACTTTTTTCCTCATACTTGTTTTCTTACCAGGATTTTCTCACGGTTAGCTTTTGATCAGGCTTACATAATAGAATTATCATGCATTAAAAACTATATTGAATGTTCTGATAACTTTCAGGAGCATAATTTTTCATGCCAAACAAGCTTTGAAGTCTTTCTGAGAAAACCAGGTAGTCATTGAAACTTTTCATGGGGTACCTACTGCTGTAGAGTCCATAAATTCAGTTCTCTGACAAATAGTAACAGATTGCAAAATTCCTACAGCTTATTTAAGCAAGGTATTTATTAAGGTAGCATTGGAAAAACCTGATAAGTCACTGGATATAGAAGTAACTTTCCAATTATTCAAACATATAATAATTGCAACCCTAGATATAAATTTTAATAACATCTGCTTTAAAGGGATAACATCTCACAGCAGACTTTGTTACACATAATGTTTAGATGTTGTTACAGAGGGCTTCCAAAATACTCATTTTCACAGCCCAAGTAACCTCAGAAATTGTGGGGTTTGCTATTTCTTAGCGAGATAATAATACTTACAACATAGCCAATCTTGTTTTGCCTGCAAAAATAAACACCTGCTGTGTTGACATATATCTAACTGCTAACAAATTAGTTAAACCTAACCTGTGTAAATTATGTCTCACATTAGCTACAAATATCATCTATAGGCGCAGTGACTTTATTCAACCTGTTGTAATTGTACATTTTTCTAAGATATAATTTCAATTTCTTCAAATACTATGAAACATTATCTTTGAAGATCTTACCCTGAAAGCTATAATTTTTTTCAGAGATGTTTGAGCAAGCAACATCTTCTCTGGTATTTCTTCTTTTATCATAGTCAACACATCTCTGCTTATCAACACTGAAACACACAGCTTAAAAACACATACACACAGATAAGATTTCACTCACTATTTTTCCTGTGCTGATAAAAGAAAGCAATTTTAGTGGGATTTAGATACATATTGGAAAGGCCATAAAGAGCTGATGAAAAAAACCCCAAGTTAGTATGTAATAAGACTGTGAAAATAACACTGGCAAGTTCACTTCATGAATATGGACCGCCACACCAAGGGCTAAGACTGTCTCTTTTTGTCTTGTTCAGTTTGGAGATTCTTTTTTAAAAAAAGATGTTCCAATGTTAAAATCACATGGTTCAAATCAGATAGTTACAGGCTTTAAAGCTTTACCTTTTGCATATGTTAGGTAGACACCTCACGGAGACCTAGAAAGTCTCATTTTATTAGAACATTTGAACAATTTTTGAAGCTTTAAATGATCAACTATGCCTTGTTGATATCTTATCAAGCCCTTCATTTTAAAAGGTTTATTTTTTATTGGATTTTTACATCTTGAGTAGAAATTGGTTCCCACCCATGTCCATCTCAGATTTGAATTTTCAACAAACTTCAGGCAAAGTATCTGATCCTTCTCTAAGATAGAAGATAAAGAAAGCCAGAAGTCTTCATAGTCTAAATTATTTCTAATAATTTTCCACAGGAGATTAAGTAGATGAAAAGAGGCTGAAATAGCTATCTTCCAATATAATGTGCTATTTTCTGACCTACCAAAAAGGCTTACTCAAAGCACAAATTTACTGTTTGCATAGAGTCACTACAAGAATTTTAGGTAGGATTTGTAGCTAAAACCTTCAAATACTCCACAGTGAGACAGTGTTAATTACTACTGATTAGACTTGGTCTGATGCTGCAGTCCTAATATCCATTTAACAAACATTGTCTCTCCCTTTATTTTGGTACATTTTTGCAATGTTTATGTCAAAATAATACATCCAAGTATGAGTGATCCTCTTTTTATTATTAACTCTCTCCATTGTAGAAGAGAATAATATACACATACATGTCTCAAAAATACCACTGTGTGTATGTGTCTTGAGACCAGACCACTTGCGATTTTCCCATATTTCAGGTTGACCATCAGTTGAGCCCTCTAGGTACTAGCGCAGTATAAAAAAGCCACAGAGCAATTATGCAATGTGTAGTTTATGTATTAACAATTGTCGTTTAAAACCCATGTTGGTGATTCCATATTAATTTCCATTAAAAATGTCTTAGGGAATGTCTTTGCTGAATAATATTGTCGTGGTTTTGTAAGACCTGGTTTTTGGTAATGGGGGGGCATACAGGGCTGACTCCTGTGAGAAGCTGCTAGAAGCCCCATCATCACATTCTGCAGGGCCAATGTCTGTCTGGCTGCAAAGATGGACATGCCGCAGGCCAATTAAAAAGCGGTAACACCTCTGTGATAACAGATTTAAGAAGGAATTCAAAACAATCCTAGTTGCACCTTTTTAATTCCAGCCAGGGAGGTGGCAGGTGAGTGAGAAGATGTGAGCTGAAACACAACATGGAAACACCAAGGTCACTTCGGAAGAAAGTGGGAGGATGTGCAGGAGCCAGAGTCGAGATTCCTCTGCAGCTGGTGGTGAGACCGTGGTGAAGCGAGATGTCCCCACCTTGTAGCCCATGGAGGAGCACGGGAATGCAGAGACCCACTTGCAAACGTTGGAGCAGGTGGATGCTTGAAAAGTCCTGCAGCCTGTGGAGGAGTGACCCACACCGCAGCAGTGTGAGGGCCGCTGTTGCCCGTGGGATGGACTGATGTTGCATCAGTTAGCAGAAGGCTGCTGCCTGTGAGATGGACATTTCTAAAGGGAGTAGTTCCTGAAGAGCACTGCCTTCCAGAGGGGACCCCACTGTCCAGCACGGGAAGACTCCAATCCTTGAAATATGATGAATTGACCTAAAAAAACCCTCCCTTAATTTTCTGTCTCCCTGCACCGTTTGGGTAGGAGGTAAAGCAGGGAGGGGGGAGTGGGGAGGGGGAAGAAGGTGTTTTCCAAAAGCTCATCTTACTTCTCATTAGTTTTTTTCTTATCTTTTTCTGTTAATTTTAACGTAATAAATTTACTCTTATATCTCTAGAGATAAAGCGCCTCTCACAAATAATTTGATCATGGACCTCAAGGACACTTTGAATTTTTTTTTCTCTCCTCTGTTCAGCTGCGAGGCGTGAGCCTGGGTAGTTCCTGGCCTCTGGCCAGGCTCAAACCAAAACAAATATCATACACCAAAAAACTATTGTGTTGTGGCTTTTTACCTTTGTGGTCCATTTCACTGGTATCTTTCCACTTCACATTAGTCTTTCTGGACTTTCAGGAAGTTATCATATATGAACACATATTCCCTTGTTCAAAAAGCTTTGAAACCACTTTGTTTATATTTTTCTGTCTGATAACATACCTTTGTCATATTGACTAACCATACTGTGTTCTTAGTAAAGAGCAGGAATAATTAAATATCTATTTATTTTCAAATAGCAACTCTCATTGTGCTTAACACATACCCCATTAAAAAAACAGTAAACATGAGTAAGTTCTAAAAACAGCAATAAAATTTCAGAGACTCTGAATAATGTTCTTTTTTTTTTCCATAGACAAAAATCTGTCATCACTAATAAGTAATGTAGAAAGTTGGATATTTTCCAGTTAATTATTGTTTAGATGATTTATAGTAATTTTTTGTGTGTGAATCACTCTTTTCAAGAATGCTAAACAGATGAGTTTAGAATAAAATTTGATATTCAAATAAGAAAATGTTATGTTAGAATATCATATTTATCAATGTTGACTCATACCCTTTTTTTTGACTTGATTAAATTATACTAGCATCTTTTAAATTTGATGATTTTTCTAAATTCCTGTATATTTATTTCTCAATACCCTTTGATAATGATATGTAGAAATAATAAGATATCTAATATATTTAAGAGTGAATGCAAGTAGATAGACTAGTGATTGGGCTGTCATCCTTAGCCTAGTGACTACAGCACAGGGAATAAACATGGAATAGACATGTCTAAGATTTCTGCTATCTGTTAGATATATAGTATAAATGCAAGATATTTATAAATATATACATACTCTTTCATAAATGTATAAATACTATAAAAATATACATACTTTCTCAGAAGTGAGGATCCAAATCACATTTAGTGCTTTTCTGTATCATGTGTCTGTTATATCAAAAAATGAGACACATATAATAAGAAAAAAAGGTAAATCTTTATCCACATTGTTCAAGTTTCACAACTATTTATAGCTCAAAAAAGAAAAAAAAATTACAGAAAGCTGGAAAATGTGAGGAAAAATATATACTTTTTAAAAACAAATATGCTTTATGTCAACCTATTTGCATTTAAGAAATATAGTAGAGCATCATATATTTACATTTAAGGGAATTGATACAAAACTTTTTTCTCTTGGTTAGGATAGAGATTAACATTTAAAGACTGAAACAAAAAATTTGTTGTATACCTCACTCTTCTCATTTGTTGCTGGCAGTTTTCCAGCCTTGTTTACTGTGGGGAGGAGTGGGGTACATCCCCCTTGACCTTCCTTTTCTGGTTAACATACCTGTCAAAGCCCTTCTTGGTATTTGTTGCGTCCCTTGCCAACTTTAGTTCCAGCTTTGCCTTGGTCTTCCTCACCCCATCCCTATACAACTGAACTTCATCTCTATATTTTTCACAGGTTACCTGTCCTTGTTTCCACTGCCTATGCATTTGCTTCTTTCCCTTTAGTTTGACCAGCAGGTTCCAACTCAACGATGCCTATTTCTTGCCTTTCTTGCCCATTTTTTTTTCCCTTGGGATTACTCACTCTTGTACACTGTGGGAGACTTCCTTAAAAATCTGCCAGCTCTGTTCTGCTCTCTTGTTTCTGAGGGCAGTCTCCCAGGGGATCCATCTGACTACCTACCTACTTTGCTTTCCTAAACTTTAGAGGCTTGACTTTACTCCTTACCTGACCCATATCCCTAAGGACTACAAACTCTACCAAGTGTGTGATCACTGCAGCCCAGGCTGACTCCAATCTTGATGTCCCCAATCAGCTTGTTTACGTTGCTGACCATCAGATCCAGTATTGCATCCCCACTGCTAGAGTTGTCTATTACCTGCCTCAGGAAGTCATCCTCCCTGCATTCCAAGAGTCTCCTGGGTTGCCTGCAGCTCACCGTGCTACCTTCCCAGCAGATGTCAGGGTGGTTGAAGGCCCCCAGCAAGACAAGAGCCTGTGAGTCTATAGGTTCCCCTTGATCAGAGGCCTGTAGTAGACAACAACGAGGATCCCTTTGTTGCCTCAGTCTCTAATTTTTACCTACAGGCTTTCGACCTGCTCGTGGCTGTTCTTCAGAGACAATTCTTCACACACAATCCACCCATTCATGTACAGGGCAACAATTCCATCCCTCCTTCCTTCCCTGTCTTGACTGAACAGCTTGTAGCCATTGCTAGTTGTACTCCAGTCATGTGATTCATCCAACCAAGTTTCAATAATAACAGCAAGGTCACATCCACACCTAAATTCTTCCTCCTAATGTGTACTGCATAGTTCCATGTCTCTGATGTGAGACACACTGTACATATTTATTACTGAAATGAAAATCTGTTCATTTATTAAAGTCATTAACCAACACTCTATCATAAATCAAATACATGAAATTAAATTATCAGGTCTTAAGACCAGGTGTATCTCTAGAAATATATACTGCTGATTGTTAATCACTTATTTTAGATATAACTGTTGAGGGCTTTTTCAAAATTTATAGATACCAGTTCTTAAGATAACACAGTTGTAACTGTTAAGAGTAGAAGTTAGGGAAAGAAATGAGCATTTCAGTTTCACAATTTTCTTTACTTCCAAAAATGTTTGTTATGTTCTGTTAGCTGAATATAAGAATTTACATACTGAGGCAGTTTCATGGTCAGAATCTTCTTCTTAGAAGATTCCTTCCTACATTACATAAATTCCAGGTTCATACCATAGCTGTAGCTCTTGAGGGTCATACAAGCAGTTGATTTATCAGTTCACAGAAGTAGTGGCATTTGTCCCAACAAGAATGGCAATAATAGTTTGGAAATACGCATTCAGTTTTCTGTCAGCTGAGAGAGGTACACTCTGAAATATTCTTCACTGTTTCCGTACTTGAGAGTGCAGAACCTATACAATATATTCAAGGATACAGAACACAGGCAAAAACTGCAGATAATAATCTTTTTACTGATTTACAAATAAGCAGAAAATAAAATCTTTTCTACTCCCCTCTCTGTCCTTGAACTTCCCTTGTCTTTGTCTGTTTCTTTTGTGTGTAGAACTTTCAGCCATGTCAAACCATGTACACCCTTCAAGTTGCACCACAGTGTTGTTTGCACACTGCATTTTAAATCTTAATAGGTGCATTGATTTAAAAGCTTAAATTCTTAAAAGAATTTTACCCATTATAGTGAAGGTTCCAAAATTTTAAACATTGCTTTGTTTCAGATTTGAGTCTCCATCTTATAAGACTTCACGAGGGCACTGGTACATTTGATCTCAATTGTACACCAAATACCACGAAGTTTTGGGAAGCTAGGGCTGGAATACTGATTCAGACCAGGTGTGGTGGCCTCAGTTGAATTATTTTAGATTTAAAATGCATCTGACCTCGGAGCATGACTCAAAAGCATTTATAAATGGATATTAAAATAAAGTTAATCCATCCCCATCTTGCTGGTATGATAGAACATGGAAATAATATAAAAGCAATAAAGCAGAACATTTATGCCATCAACTTCAATTTTATTCGGAAAGATTTCTGGATTTTACAATGCATAAATTCACAGCTTCTCTGTAGATGTTTTTCTTTTTATTTTTTTTTAATTTTGTATATGTCTGTGTGTATGTGTGTACATGTGATATATCCTTATAATATAAAAAAGGCTTATGGTTTGCCTTTAAGCTATGAATAGCATCTGGGATAACTCATTGCAAACCCATTTGTTCTCCCTTGCAATATGGAGAGCCATTGTTGAAGTTCAGAAAGAAACAGGGAATATTGCAAGATGTTTGTCAGTCTTTATTAGAAGAATAGTTTATTGAGTGTCTATATCTCTTATCAGTAAGATAATGCTCAGATGTATGAGATGTATGTAACTATGCTCAGATTCCATTTCTGTCAACTTCAGAAGGTAAAAGGGATGTGGAAGAGAATCATATGTTCCTTGTGCTTTCTTGAGAACCTTGAGCATATAGATTAATTCGGTGTGCCATATATCTGATATTAACTCTGGTCAACTAAATGCAAGAGTTCTGCCAATTCCTTCCTCTGTTCTTCTCTGTTTGTTTTCTCGCTCTCTTGTTCTATGAAATGAAGCACCTAGAAAATAGTACCTTGACTTTGTCCAAAACCTAGAAAAAAGGACAATTCTAATATAAATACCTATCTTATATGTATGTATGTATATATATATCACCAAGGAATATTTGTACATTTCTATTAGCTATAGAGATTAACCCTTTGGCCTATTGCTTGGCCATGAGTAGTATGAAATTCTGCAGTATTCAGTGGTTTAAGTGCCATTAAATTCTCAGTAAGCAATGTCGTATTTTCCCCCAGTTCACAAACAGCAAAGACAGTTCTTCAGTTCATCCTCTGAACCCCCTTTTTGACATTGAAATGAGGAGGACTGAAGACAATGTCAGTTAAGATTCAGTCTGCTTTCTTTGGACTACAAAAATAGAGCCTTTGCATTGCAGAACTCTTTGACAAGGTTTAAAAATACACTTCTGAACAGAAGTTGTGCTATCCCCCTGCTTATATGCCCAATTGTGCTGTAATATAATGCACTTTAACAAAATTTGCAGAAATGTTCTACAAGTGCATGTCGGAAAATTCAAACAGACTGGCTCTGCCATCTGCTACTTCTGATAAGAGACTCATCTGTCTGTTGAGCAGGTAGTGGAGAGAGACTCACTGAAAAAAGAGAAGATAACGAAACACAGAAAACATGCTGTATCTCACAGTTACTTGTGGACACGCATCACCTAATTGGGGGTCAAACCAATGTTATTAAGTATTTAGAATGCATTGTGTATTCAATTTGAATTAAATATGAATATATGCAAAACATTACAAAGTAAACCTATTGATGTAATTTGGCCACTGAACTCAACTCCACCTCTGTTTCAGTGACAAGACTAACAAGAGTAGGTATTTAT
Organism: Atrichornis clamosus; assembly: GCA_013400975.1. Lineage (NCBI taxonomy): Eukaryota > Metazoa > Chordata > Aves > Passeriformes > Menuridae > Atrichornis > Atrichornis clamosus. The sequence continues at coordinate 932 of WBMZ01014169.1, read as the reverse complement.
CTCAACTGTGACACTCACAGCACAATACCAAATTCTTCAGCCTGCTGGGGGACACAATTAAAACAGCATTAAGGTTAGCTCCGTAATTACAGTCTGTTCTGAGTAAGGACTGCGTGCAGTTGCAGTGTTCTACAGGCAATCACAGAAATAACTTGTTCCCTTTTTTTCCAGTACCAACAGGACAATACTGCAGTTCTGAACTACTTTAGAACTCAATTATCTTATTTTCCATTCAAGGCTGATACACATGCCAAGGCATTAGAAGCTTCACTTTTCATCAAACCTGTTTGATGGCTGCATCCTTTGTAGGCACGGTTTCCATCCCATGCACAATATTATGAAATGCTGTTAGCTTAACAAGCCTTTAATGTTCTTGCACCCTTTACTTTCTTTGATGTTGCCAGACAGACAGTCCTTCCAAAAGCTAATGACATTAATGGCATCTGTTGGTTGCTATGGGAGAGCAGCCCACCATTAGCATCTGTCGCTCTGTGACAAGGTTAACTCTGAAACAAGCCTTAAAAAGTAGCTTAAATGTACCCTTGTTGGTGACACCAGAAGAGGCCAGGTTCATGATGAAGAAACGAGATTAAAAGAAAGACTCTAAAGCAGATTATTTTGAAGATGGTGGTGTTTTCTGCAACATCCTAAGAGAGGATAGAGAGAAAGGAGGCCTCACAGTGATCATGAGAGGCTGAAAAAGGATCTGTCATTGGGAAGAATCAGAAGAACAAAGGTAGGAACAGTGATTAGCTCCAGGTGTGGACCCTTAAGGGGAAAGACGAACTGCAGAGGAACAACTCTGAGTGGGAGAGAACTAACCTTTTATTTTAAGTGACTGGAACAGAGGGAAAGCCCACATATGAGGCAATGTGTTCTTCAGAGGTGTAGGACTCTATTCAGGATGAAAGGCAGAAGGCCTGGGAAAGGGT
>WBMZ01014168.1:68746-79644 GCA_013400975.1 Atrichornis clamosus | reverse complement strand
CGCGGGGGCCGCGCGTCCGTGTCCGACACCTCCGGCGAGGGGCCCCGCTCCGAGCCGCCCCTGCCCGGCTCCCCCTGGGGCCCGCGGGGCCTCCTGCGGGCGCGGCGGGAGCCCTCGAGCAGGAGCTCGATGCGGGACACGTCCTCCGTCACCTGTGTGACGCGGTCGAACTGCGCCAGCAGCATCTCGAAGAGGGACAGGAGGCGCTGGATGTCAGCGTCCACTTCCAGGCTGTCCCGGGTGCTCAGTACGAGGCTCAGCCCGTCCAGCTGGCTGGAGGACGTGGAGGCCCTGGAGCTGTCGGAGGCAGCGCTGGGAGTGGGGCCCCGGAAGGACTTGGAGTCACTGGAGTCGCGGGAGGGCAGCGGCTCCATCCCCTCGAACCTCACCTTGTGCCGGAACTGGGAGGGAAGAGGGGAGCAGGGGCAGGGTTAGGTCAGGGGCTGGTGAAGGTGGGAACACTCCCAACAGCTCCAGGGATGCTCCCAGCCACCATTCCTGGTGCGACAGGCCATGGGCTGGGGCTGGATCCCACATAAAGCCACGTGGAGCCATGGCGCTGAGAACAGGCAGTAGCTCTGTACAGTTCCCCATCACCAACCCAGCTCTTGGGCTCCCAGGAGTGGCCACTGCTCCAGCCCTCGCCTGTGGGAAGGAGCCAGAGGCAGGGAAAGGCTAAGGAGGGTGGGCGCTGCTCTGTGCTCCCTTCTCCACGGAGTGCCCGGGCTGCTCTCACCTCCTTGGCTTTGCTGAAGCCCATCCACATCTTGAGCCTGCGCACGAACAGCTCGACCATCTCGTAGTCCTGCGGCTCGAAGGCCGGGCGGTAGAGCTCCAAGTGCATCTCGCGGTAGCTGTGGATCAGCACCGCCGCCAGCAGCCTCAGCACCAGCCACAGCTGCAGCACGACGAAGGTGGTGCAGAACAGGGAGCAGAGCCCCGAGGCCTCGGGCAGGCAGGGCCGGACGCTCGCGCCGCCCCGCAGGAGAGCCAGGAGCAGCAGGAGGCTGCTGCCCACACTGCGGAAGGACTCGCACGAGGAGGAGAAGAGCTGCGAGGGGACAGTGGAGATGTGGTGAGAAGGGAGCAGCAGCAAAGTGTTCCCCTGACCCCCAGGATCCCCTCCCACATGGGCGCTGAGGAGTGGCCCACAACTCGGCGGTGACAGGGACAGCCCCTGGCCGCAGCCGGTGGCTCGGTGGGCAGGGAGCACCCCGGGGCTTTGCTCACGTCGTGCCGTGGTGAGGGACCAGGAGCAGCAGGGCCACAGGCAGCCCCTCTGCGAGGGAGGGGGACACGGGTGGTTACCAGGAAGCCGAGCTGGGCGTAGGCCAGGAGGAGGAGGGCGAAGGCCACCCCTGCAGCCACCAGCTCCTTCATGGACTTCTGGAAGGTCTTCCCAAACACCGACCACTGCCGGACGAAGCGCAGCTGCTGGGCAGCCTGGCAGGGGAGAGGAGGCTGTTACAGACCCACCCCCAGCCCAGGAAGGGTCTCAAACACATCTGAGAATCACAAACCCCAGCAGAGCACAGAACACCCCAGTCCACAGCTTCCTTGCAGACAGAATCATCCCATCAGCCACCCTTGGCTGAATTCCCCAAGGGAATCGGGGGCCCAGAGGCCTCGGGGACACGGAGAGCACAGCAGAGACACGTGTGTGGCCTCACTGCCACCCCCTGTGCCCCTGCCAGGGGCTGTGCAGGGCTGACAGGCACAGGAGGAACAAAGCACCCAGTGCCCCCGTGCTGCTCCCCAGCCCGCCCGTACCTGCACGGTGAGGAGGAAGAGGAGGGAGGCGGCCAGGCTGCTGAAGACGGAGCTCAGAAAGGCCACCTGGTAGAAGTTGGTGAAGCCCCTGCGGTTGCTGAGGTACCTGAGCCACTGCTGGTCAGCCAGGGTGGCCTGGCTGAGGTGCACCAGCACCGTGCACGTGGTCAGCAGGATGAAAACCCACTGGCCGTAGTTGCCCCACAGGGTGAAGTAGGCTCTGCCTTCCTTCTTGATGGCCAGAGACTCTGACACCACGAAGTAAACCACAAACAGCATGAGGAAAACCTGGGGGAGGGATGGAGAGGTTACCAGGAGAGGAGAGGGCAAGCCCTGCCTGCTGTGCCACACCAAGGGACTCTGCAGCACTCCACGACAGCAAAATCCCCCCGAACAAGGCCAAGTTCCACCAGTGCTCACCTGGAGCACCCCCTGCATCCTGCCCTGCCTTCCTCCCTCATCCAGTGCCCCTGCGGCAGGGTGGCAGTGCCCAGGGGACGAGGGCCTCGCTGACACCAAACCCAGGCAGGACCTCTGGGGACATGGCTCAGCTGGCTGATGTCACGGAGGGCAGAACAAACCCTCACACTGCCACAGTGACAGACATCAGCTCAAGGAAGCAAAAGTGCTGAGACAAGGCCAACGGGAGGAAGCTCCTTGCCCTCAGTGGTGCCAGGCGTGTCCTCTGTGCTCCCCAGGCCTGGAGTAGGAGCGCTGACAGGCGTGGGGACAAGCGGCCTCGGCTTGAGCCCACAGTGACCAGCCTGGGTGGGGGTCCCAGAGCCCCCCGAGCACTGCCCCTCAGGGTGGAGGGTGCAGGGGAGGTGCCACACTGACCATCATGAGGAGCTGCAGGGTGACCCCCCCGCTGAGGCGCAGCAGGGGGAAGGGGCTGACGGTGACAGCGGCGATGGCCTGGCCGGCCCCGGGGAACTCCAGGCGCAGGGTGATGGCCACGTGCAGGTCCACGCTGGGGTTGTACTGCAGCAGCTCCACAAACACGGCCCGGCTCCTGCAGAGGGACAGGAGCAGCTCAGGGGCTGGGACAACACCAGCTCTGGGGCCACTGCTGCGTGGGACACGGGCCCTGTGCCCCTGCAGCAGCAGCCCTGGCCAGCCCAGCGACAGCAGGACAGCTCCCTCTGCCCCTGGCACACTCACATGTTGTCGACCCACGTGTGCTGCTGCAGGAATTCCAGCTGAGCCCGGCTCTCCTCCAGGGAAGGGCCCAGCTCCTGCACGTAACCACTGCTGTCGTAGAAGGAGATGTAGCCCCAGTACCAGATCCTGCAGAGGAAGAGGAGCTGTGGGTGAGGCTGAAGGACACTGGCTGCTCTCCTGCGTGGCAGTGATTGACGTCCAGCGCCCAGGACAACTTCCTGCCACCCCCTTGGACAGAAATCTGCTCCGGGGGCGCGGGGTTACCCTGCCCTGTCTGTGCCCTGGCAGGTGCAGCGTTGAACCCTCTGCCCCCGGGCCCCCAGAGCAGCACAACACTGCTGCTCAGTCCCCCTGGGGTGCCCGGCACATCCCCAGGGAGGCTGGGTGGCTCCCACCACTCCCAGTGCCAGCCTGGACGTGCTCAGGGGAAGCCCTTTGGCGTTTCCATGTCCGGTTGCCCTCAGGCTCAGGGGCTGAGGCGAGGGCTGGGAACTACCTGAGGCACAGAATCACCCGTGAAGACCTTGGAGAGGTGTGTAAGGATCCCTGGAGGAGGGGCAGGGCTGGGAGCGGGCAGGGCCGTCCTTACCCTGCCAGGTCGGGTGCCGAGTGTGCCCACGCCGCCATCCCGTTCCCGGCCGTGCTCTCCCAGCCCACCCCATAGTCAGCGGTGGCAAAGCCGTGCTGGTCAGTGCAGCTCCTCCGGGCACTGCCCACGCCCTGCAGGATGTCCTGGACACTCTGCTGGCACTCAGCTGCAATGAGACCACGCTGTCAGGCATGGGGAGCCAGCAGGGCCAGCGCTGGGCTCACAGCACCTCCCTTCCTCCCAGCCCCTCCACACTCATCCTCATGAGTGCAGCCGGGGAAGGGAAAGCAGCCTGCAGAAGTCAGGGATTCAGAAAAGGATGGATATTAATAATGAAAATAATGAGAACAGAGAGCTGTCCAATTCAGGAGTCATGATATATCCACACCACCAGGCCAGGGGGGATTAGCTGGGTGCAAGTGGAGGAGAACTGAGACATTCCAACTGGCCCTGGGGTCACTGTGGACCAGCACTCTGCTCCCTGGATACAGCACTGGCTTCCTGCTGCCACAGGGCAGGGTTAGAGGGGATACTGGGGAGAAATTCTTCCCTGTGAGGGTGGGGAGGCCCTGGCACAGGGTGCCTAGAGAAGCTGTGGCTGCCCCTGGATCCCTGGTAGTGTCCAAGGCCAGGCTGGACGGGGCTTGGAGCACCCTGGGATAGTGGGAGGTGTCCCTGCCCATGGCAGGGGTGGCACTGGATAAGGGCCCTCCCAACCCAAACCATTCCAGGATTCCATGATCCACTGCCCCAGTTCATCCCTGCAGAGCAGAACCCCTGCCCCCATGACCTCTGCTGCCTCCCCTCAGCCCCAGCTGCACCCAGGCGTGCCCCTTTCACCCCTCCAGGACTGCCACCTCCCTGGGTGGCAGCAGAGCCACCTCCCCTGCCCTCCTACCTTCCCGCAGCCGGAGCTGCCGCAGCCGGGCTGTCCCCAGGGTGGTGCTGTGGCTCTCCGGGCCGGAGCCGTTGTTGTACAGGTAAGGGAGGAACACCTGGGACATCCACACCCAGAACTGATCCGACCTGCCAGGGGGAAGGTGTCAGAGGGAGGCAGAGCCCCGGGCAGCTCTGCCTGTGTCACCCCACGGGGTTTTACCCGCACTGAGCTCTGCAGAGCAAACCTGGCTGCTCTCCTGCAGGCATGGGCAGCATTCCCACCCACTCCAAGGGCTGGGGTGGGGTCAGGAAAGTCATTATTTGACAAGACCTAAAGGTGATCAAATCCACTTGGCAGCTGGAGCAGGATCAGGTCTGTGGCAGCACGGTGGGAAAAGGTGCTGTTTAGACCCAGGTTTAGATCCAGGTTCTGCTCTGCCTTTACTCCACTTTCACCCCAAAAACTCCACTGAGCTCAGTGAAATCATTCCTGATTCATTCTGTGGTGAATCAAAGTTTGGGTGACGTTGGATGGCACGAACAAGACACACTGATGTGCACAGGGAACCAAGGGCTTTGCAGTGACACACCCTTAACCCCAGGGGTCCCCAAAGCCAGGCTGAACTGCTGGGAGCTTCCAGAGGTGTGGAGAATCAGCTGGAACATTTAATCCAGTTAAACCCTATGAGCAGAGCGAGGAAGGGCAAGATGTCACTTCTGGTTCTCATGACCCTGTTCATGGCTAAACCTCGTGGTTGTAAACTCTGGAGACAAAGGAACTCCTGTCCTTTAGAGCAGCTCCAGAAAAATCAACATCAACTCCCACAGTCCCTTCCACAGAGGAAAGCACTAAACCTCAGAGAAATTAAACCTCTCACCCCCCAGAGGCCCCTCTGCTCTCCAGGGGAGCAGCAGGACCACAGGGACCTGCTCAGTGCTGCGGAGCGCCCAGCTCCACACGGGCACTAAGGAACCTGTCGTGGCAGAGACAGTGGAGCCCAGGAGCCAGCTCCTGACCCAGCCCAGGGCCTGGCAGGTACCTCTTGATGAGCAGGAACTCGCTGCTGCCCAGCTGCTGTTTGATGGAGCTCTGCAGGAGGAAGGCCTGGCTGCTGCGGGAGCCGTCGCCGTAGTTGGTGAGCAGCACCACCAGCAAGAACATCATGTAGATGAGGAAATTCTGGGAAGCAGACAGTAAAAAAGGGGGAGGTTGCATGGAGGGGCTGGATCCCAATCCTGCAGCAGAGCTTTCCACTGCCATGCAGCAGGCCCAGACCCAGAGCACGCTGCTCCTTCCTTTTCCAGCTGGGAAGAGGCTTAAAATGAAAGCCAGAGCACAGGCTCATAATATTGTTTGTTGGGAGAGCTCCTGCACGCTGGCAGTTCAGTGGTTATGGGGGTTTCCATCTTTAAAGGGGATCACTCAGTTAAAAACAACCTGAGTCCCTCAAAGTAGCTCTGAATTCCTGCACAGGTGTGCAGCTCCAAAGGCTGGGACTTCTGCTCCCAGATAGGAAGTTGTGTTCCACAAGATCCCACTGATGAGTTTTCCTGTGCAAGTTGGTGGCTGCTCCGTACCCAAACCGTGTCCCAACCTCAAACACCCGAGTTCTGGAGCCAAACACCAGCTGCTCCCAGTCAGCCCCCCCAAGGTTCTGCTGTCCAGCCCCCTCAGAGCTCCACTGGGAACCCGAACATCGCTGCCAGGCTTTAACGGAGGGGGAAACTGAGGCACCCAGGGGATCCCAGCTGGATTGGAAGGTCCCACACCAGGATGTGTCTCAGCCCTGGGCCCCAGGCAGCAGGAGATGTCCCACCTTGAGCATCCTGTGCAGCAGTTTGACCTTCCTGGCCTCCTCCTTGGCCTGGAAGAGGGCGAAGCCCTGCGGGGGCCGGACTTTGCTGATCCTCTCGGACACGTGTTCCACGAGGGGCTGCTCCACCAGGGTGTCATCCTCCTCGGGGTGCAGCCTCTTGGCAACCAGGGAGAAATACAGGGCTTCCAGCAGCACCTGGGGCACAGGGAGAGTCCTGAGCCTGCAGGGAGCTGTGCCACCTCAGCATTCCAGCAGCAGCTCCCGCAGGCCCCTCAGCACAGCCAGCACGGCACAGCCTCTCCTACTGCTGCTGGCATCCACATCTCAGCCTTCCTGAGGGATACGGAGGTGGGAGAGACCACTCAAATCACACAGTGACCTGATTTCTTCATGGACAGGGCTGTCAGGCATTGGAAGGGGCTGCCCAGGGAAATGGTGGAGTCACCACCCCTGCAAGTGTTCAAAATCCACGTGGAAGTGGCACTTGGGGACATGGGTTAGTGGTGAGCACACTGCTGGTGCTGGTTGATGGTTGGACTCTCTGATTTTAAAGGGCTTTTCCAACCTTAACAATTCCATGACTCTGATTAGCAGCTGGACAATGTTAATCCCAGCTGACACACACAGGCCTGTGCTGGTGCACTGGTGTCATCCTCACCTTCAGCGGCTCCCAGACCAGGAAGGATGCCAGAAAGCTGAATATCCCTGAGATGAGCCACATGAGGGCCACGCTGGAGGAGAAGCCCACCCCGATCCACACGGAGACGCCCGTGGAGGTGGCGAAGAGCAGGAGGCTGAGGCCGTGAGCCAGGTGGGAGCACCAGGGAGGGAGCAGGCGCTTCCTGAACGTTTGGTCTGCAACTGGGAGCAGGAGGAGGAGGGGAAACAAGAGTGAACATGACTCCAAAGGGTCCCAGCGGGCACAGGAAGAGCTCAGCACTCACCCCAGCCTGCCACCAGTCCTGGGTGAGCTGGGAGGGATTATCCCCAACATTTCTACAACTGCAGAGGCTGCAGAGGGTGCAGGGAACACCTTAACTGGGGCAGGAGGGAGCACAGCTTCCCCAGGGCACACTGCAGGGACTGTCCCAGCACAATGCTGGCCCGGGGCTTACTGAGATCCAGGCTCCAAGAGAAGCTGGCAGGAAATAGCAGCGATATCCCAAGCAGGGAGCAGCCTTTCCTAAGGCTTCTTCTGCTTTCTTTTCAGCTTCCCCCACTGTGCCTCCCACGTGCTGCCGTGTGGGACGGCCCCTGTCCCCACACACCCCGGGGGCACAGCCCTGGTACCTGTCCAGGTGGACCTGGCTGATCTGCTCACGTCCCTGGGAGGAGCTGCCACGCTCTGCCCTTTGTCGTTCAGCTTCTGCATCATGACAGTCTCCACCTTCTCCCCAAAGACACTGGACCTGCAGGCAGAGGGGCAGCCTGGTGAGAGCTGTGCCACTGCTGGCTCTGGGCTGAGCAGGCTGGCACCCAGGGGGCTGAACTCCAGTGCCAGCAGCAGTCTGGGACATCACACACGTCCCCGAGGCACAGACACTGCTCCGTGTCCAATGGGGCTCACAGTCCTTCCCTTCCCTTCATCTGCCACTCTGCACTGGCCACTGCTGGTGGGTGCCAGCCCAGGTGTGGTCAGGGTGCCCAGCAGGGCGTTCTGGCCATGGGAACACAACAGGGATTCAACCCCTCTTCTCCCTCCCGTCAGTGCCATGGAGTGAATCCTCATCCCAGCACTTTGTCTGCAGTCCAAAAGCCCTGGACACACAGCTGGGGCTTTAAAGAATACTCCAGGTGGCTCCTGGAAGGGTGGCAGTGCCCTCCTGGAGCTCTGGCTGTGGGGGCTGCAGGAGCCATGGCCCCAGGAATACAGTGACCCTGAAAATGTCCCAAACCCAGCTGGGTGGGAGAGCCTGGGACAGGAGGCTTTGGCTCCATGTGGACTCTGCTCCCCGAACACTCACAGGCCTGAGATCAGATCCGTTTCAGCCCTCACGTACGGCCCCAGGTCCTGGGAGTGGGAGATGCCGCTGGCTCCATCCGCCAGGATCTGCCGGATCAGATCCTCATCTGGGAAGGAGAGGGCACGGACAGCATTGGCAGGAGCTCAGCACCCAGCACCTCGCCAGGGGAAGGCTCAGCCACGTGGTGCAGCTGGGGAGGAGGAGGAGGCTCACAGTGATGTCCTTGTCCCTGGGACAGCCCTCCCCTGCTCCCTGTCCTCCGGCTCCTGCCCATCCCATCCCAGCCACAGGAACCACCAGGGAAGTGCTGGTTCAGGAGGCCAAGTTCTCCTTCTACAGCCACTCACAGATTCTCAGGGACACGCCGCGGCTTTGCAACCACTGAGGAAGTGCTGGTTGTTTGCAGCATTCCCATGGGAACACACCTCTCCTGGCTCCCAGTCTGCTGGCAGTGTGTGACCACTCACTTCAGTCTGGTCCCATCAGGATTTCTGCTTTCCCAGACTAAAATCCCCACTAAGCAGACACAACCCTCCTCCTCTGCCCTTCAGAGCAAGGCCAGTGGTGGTGGCAGCAGCTCTGCTGCCCCCCCTCTGCCCTGGGCCAGGGCTGCTCACCTGAGGCCGAGAAGTACCGGGGCTGTCCCTGGTGAATCCCAAGGGACAAAGTGTCCTCCTCGGTGGCCAGCGGGGCCTCGAGCCCCAGGTGGCGGCTGGCCCGGCCTCTCTTCAGCTTCTGGATGGTGTTGCCCATGATGGAGGGGTCACTCAGCAGGTCTGGCCAGCTGAGCAGGGCCTCACTGGAGGGCCAGCGCACCAGGCTGTGGGAAAACGGGAATGGGGCAGTCAGGAATGTGGGGGGACTGGGAAGCACGGGGAAAGGAACTGTGAGGGAAAGAGCTGTAGGAGCACAACCCCAGCCCAGCAAAGCACAGACTAAAGTCCTGCTTGCTCCGTCCCCAGAAACCCACTGACCTCTTGGAGTCCTCCAGGAACAGATCTGTTTTGGTTTGCTCGGAGAAGGCCTGGGGGGAACAGAAGAGTTTCAGGAACAGACACTGGTTTGTGCCAGTCAGAGCAGTGGGCTGGGAACATCAGGGGTCACTGGGAGCCTGAGCTGCCCTGAGCCCTGGGCCCACGCCTCCAGGAGCCTCCAGAGAGAACAGCCAGGCACACTGGGGAGATTCAAGCCCACAGACAGCTGGAGACAGCTACTGGGGCTGGGACTGGCCTGGGAGGTGAGGATGAGGGGCTGTGCTCTCCCCCAGCACTGGTGATTTGCAGAGTGCATCAGCAACAGCTGCAATGGACACTATCCGTGGCAGGGAGCACAGGGACACAGCCCCTGCAGCCCACCCAGGGGAGGGGAGCAGGTACCTCTGCCTGGAGCCCAGGGAAGGTGGGGAAGGAGCTGTCAAGGATTGAGGAGTCCAGGTAGTTGTCGATCTCCAGGGACTGCTGGTCTGAGTGAGTCACCGTGGGGCTGACGGAGACCTGCAGGGCAGCAAGGAGGGACAGAGGTGACGCTGCCACTGCTGCTGACAACAGGCAGTGCCCATCCTCCACTGCCTCCCGGTCACCTGTCCCCACACGTGCCACAGCCAGGGCCACCCAGGCTGTCCCAGGGGCAAGCTCCCAGGAACTCCCCGAGTTTGAAAGCTTTTTCCTGTATGCTCACAGCAATATCAGCCACACTTGCTGCTCATCAGTCCCCGAGCAGCTGGCTGCAATACTTAATGGGGCTGCTAATTGTGCTTAACTAGTCATTAAATCCCCAGTGAATCCCTTCCCAGCTGCCTCACCACAGCTCTGCTCAGCCAGCTGAGCTTGTACCCAGGGCAGACATTCACACATTCCATCAGGGAGGCTCCACTGAGCACCTCTCGGCTCCTGCCTTTGGTGTTTGGGTGCCTGTCACACACCGAAATCCACAGGAAGTGCCTGAAAAGCTTCCAAAATCTGCCCTTTTGGTGCCTGGGCACTGACAGAGTGATCTGAGCTCAGGGAGGGAGGCAGAGACTGCCCCTGGTGCAGCACAACTGGGCAAGTGCAGAGCCCAGCTGGAGCACTGAGGTCCCAGGAAGGGCAGAATTCACCCTCACAGAAGCAAACCCGGTGGCATCCCACCCATCTGAGCACCCTGCAACCATTCCCCCTCCTCACCTTGCCACGAGCCATCCGGAAGAGAAATAAAATGACCAGGTAGAGAGGGTAAACCACCACGCTGGACACCAGGCCGACGGCCACCGTGTCCACGCTCACGGGGATCAGGCTGGACACGGCCACGTTGCTGGAGGGAATCAAGAGGGATCAGAGACAGGAGTCAGCAGGAGCATTTGGGGTTGCCAGGTAAGCAGGGAGGAGACAGAAGTGCACAACCAGGAATTCCAGATGTGCAGAGAAGGAAATGGGCCTGAAAACCAAAATCTGACTGTCTTTGGTCATCCATCATCCACGTCCTGATCCCAGACCTTTTAAAATGGGAAGGGCACACTCAAGGCAACAAGCACCTCTTCCCTGAAGGAGGAAGGTCTGTCCTGCCCTAAAGGACAGGCAGGAGGGCCCTGTGGAGGTGGGGACTGGCCAGAGACACACCTGAGGTGGACACTGCCCATTGCCCAGCACACCATGCATGCACACACCTGAGGTGGACATTGCCCACTGCCCACCACGCCGTGCACACACCTGAGGTGGACACTGCCCATTGCCCACCAGGCCA
>WBMZ01014168.1:27347-68606 GCA_013400975.1 Atrichornis clamosus | reverse complement strand
GGGTGGTCCCTGCCCACTGCCCACCACGCCGTGCACACACCTGAGGTGGACACTGCCCACTGCCCACCACGCCGTGCACACACCTGAGGTGGACGTTGCCCACCAGGCCGTACCACACGGCGTTGGCGCCGAGGAAGAGGAAGAGGAGCAGGCAGCAGCAGGTGGCCCTCTGGAGGCGGGTGAAGCGCGAGCGGGGCGGGCGGTCCCACAGCGACAGCCACACGTGCTTCTCAAAGAACCCACGCTGCAGCTCTGCCACGAAGATCCGCCAGAAGCTCCTCAGCTCTGTCTCACCTGGGGACAAAGTGGCAGCCTCAGGGTGGCTGCAGCACCGAGGGGACCCGGCTGGGTCAGCTCCCCACAGCCTGCCACTCCTGGATATTGGCTAAGTTCCTTCATGGGAAGAGTGTGCAGGCATTGGAAAGGCCTCAAGCTGTGCCAGGACAGGTTTAGACTGGGTATCAGGGAAAATTTCTCCACAGAAAGTGTTATCAGCTCCTGGAACAGGGGCCACTGTGGAGGCTCCAAGGCCTCCCCACTCTCCTGTGCCATGGGAATATCCCAGTGCTCAGTCCCCAGCCCCACGCCCAGGTGAGCACTCACTGGCAGCAAACACCTCCCTCTCCACCAGGCCATCGTTGTCCTCGCTCTCCACCGACAGCCAGTCGTTCACCAGGAAGAAATAGCTCTTGCTGCTCTGCAGGTCCCTCACGATGACGTGCTGCAGGTACCACGAGGGGCTGAGTCCTGGGAGCGGAGAGACAAAGGGATATTTCATGGCACACGTTCCTGCTGTGAGCCTGCAGGGCTGACAGGGCCACGCAGGGACTGTCAATGGGACAGTGACACCACTGTCATCGATGGGCACTGCACAGTCCCCAGGAGGGAAGCCTGGCACAGCCAGGCCACCCCGACGTGACATTTACTGCCACACTGCACAGTGCGCTGTCTGTGTGGGGCGACACCCGGCCAGCCCGTGAGGGACACTCCGTGTGCCCCCCCAGCCATGCCCCCGAGCCAGCGGGTCACCACCGCAGGGCCAGGACCCCTCAGCAGGCCCGGGGCGTGGGCCCTGCCCGCCCACCTTTGTTGTCGTGCCAGACGCGGATGCGCCAGACGCTGCCCAGGCTGCGCTCCGTGGCGATCTGGAACACGTCCAGGCTGTTGCGCTGGAAGGCGCTGTCCCCATCCAGGTGTCTGTGCCCACTCTTGTTGTCCACCCCGTACAGGGCGATGCCCACGTGGGCCGTGGTGCCTGCAGGGAAGGACGGGGCTCCCTCAGGGAAGGACACCCCAGGTGCAGCCGTTCCCCAGCCCGGCCAGTGACCTGCGACCAGGCACAACGGCCCTTCCAAGGGCCACCCCGAGGCTTGGGAGGGAGCAATGTGTGCAACAGCCATAAGGGCTCTCCCAACCCAACCCATTCTGTGATCTCGTGATTCTTGATCTGCCCCATCACCACACAAAAAGGACTGGGAATGCTGTGGGAAGCCCTGGACTGAAGCTGCAGCTCAGCTCTGTTCCCTGCAGGGAACACTCGGAGCGTGACGTGCTGAGGTGACACCTCGGGTGAACTCCAGGTGTCCCCCTGGGAACCAGGCCCGGGAGCAGGCTGTGGGCTCACCTGATCCTCTGCCCCAGCCCGTTTTCACCAGGATCTCGTATTTGTACATCCCATTCTTCCCGCAGAAGGGGATCACCCCCACCCTGCTGACGTCGATCATGTCCAGCTTGTGCACGATCAGGGCGGCCACCGAGTAGGTGACAAAGCACACGGCACACGTCAGCAGCACGATGTAGTTCAGCCCCGGGCCTGGAGCCTGGAGAGAAGAGAAGTGCTGAAAGGCAACCCCAGGAGGATCCCATTCCCATTCCCTGCCTCCTTCCTGGCCATCACCCCCCTCACAGACGGGACCCCACGGACCAACGGCAGCAGCCGCCAGGAGCTCCCTGCTCCCACTCACGTCACAGGGACAGAGCCAGGAAGAGCCTGGATGCCCCTGGGAAGCAGGGAGCAGCTGGCAGGTGTGACTCGCTGGGATCGAACAGTGCTGGGTGACAGCTGGGAGGAATGTTTGGCATCTCCCTAAGAGGGGAACACAGTGTGAGGTGTCCAGGCCAGGGACTAAAGCCATCTGTTTTCCACCAGGATTCCTGACCAGAGAACACAGCCCCCCCTGAGCTGTGCCCATCTGCAACTCCCAAAGGCTCCCAAAAGCCTGTGCTGGTGCCAGCTGGGCACAGGGCAGCCCGACCCAGCTGGGATGTGAAGCCAACAGGAGCCCGAGGCTTTGCTTCAGGTGACAACAACCCGTCCCTTGTGTGACAACACTGCACAGCCTCTGCTTTGTTGTACTCACAGGGAAGATGAACTGGACAGAGTTGGGGGGCACAAACAGGCTGGCCCCAAAGGCTGTGAGGTGCTGGGTCAAGCACACGGCCTGGTCTGGCCTGGTCTCCTCCAGGGGGACAATTCCTTCTGTCTTCCAGCGCTTCTCCTGCTCGCTGAAGTACTGGCACAGGGACGTGTACAGCCCCAGGGTCACCTCCACTGGCGACCAGCTGAAGTGGTTGGTGATGTTCAGGTAGTACTTCTGGATGGGGTCGTCCGTTCTGGATTAGGGAAAGAGCAAGGAGATGACTCACCCACCTCCTGAAGGGACACCAGCCCCGTTCTGGTGGAGGGGTGCCCATGGAAAGCTTCCAGCTGCAGGGGCAGGCAAGCACACAACGAGGAGGAAAAGCCCAGTGAACGTGGTGTAATTTACAGCCTTTGGCAGTGCAGATACTCAGAGGTTCCAGAGACCAACTGTGTGACCCTCACACGCATCCACGGCACAGCCTGTGCCTGCCAAGGACTACCAGGGAGGCTTCTCTTACCTGGGTGAGGTGAAGAAGGTGTAGAGCTTGTGGTCACTTCCAGCCAGGGCATCCAGGCTGATTTTCTTGGAAGCAGTGCAGTTGTGCTCATTGGGCTCGGGCTCGTGGTGCAGATAGGCCATGATGAAGGGCTCAGGCTCACTGGCCAGGTACTGCTCTGTGGGGAGAGGGAGGAACAGAAGGGGCCTTAAAAACTCCTGAGAGACTCGACCACAGGCCTGCTGCCAGCTGTGGGGATCAGGGAAGAGTTTAAGGAATGCAGGAAGTTGTGGGAGATGCTCCGTGTGCAGCTCAGAGGATCCCTGAGCACTGGATACCTTCGGACCTGCACGGAACAGGGACTGGACCAATGCCCTCTGGGGCTAATGTGGCTCCACAGAACGGCTGGGAAAAGCAAAAGGCTTCTCAGGGCCAGAATCCACAAGCAAGGATGACACTGGGAACTGGAGATTGTCCAGGACAGCCAGAACCTCAACCATGCAGCGTGGAACCTGCTGCCTACACCTGGCATCCCTTCCCACACTGGTTATTCCTCTACACCCAGCCCTCCTCTCCCACAGGAGGAACTAACAAAGAGATGGATTTGTCTGCACTACCGTTGAGGACTCTGTAGGTGAGCTGGAAGTGCAGTCCTGCTTCCCTGTTGTTGCTCTCCATGATCACAATCAGGTTCACAGACGTCCTCGCCTCGATCACTTCCGTGCCAGCCGCCAGATTTTTGGGATCTGTGTTGTTTGACACCATCACAGTGATGGCTTTCTCCGAGTCCAGGCTCCCGATGGGGATCTGCACCCCGTTGTGTGTCTGGAACTCCATGGAGGCGACCTTGGTGGACACAGTGTAGTTGCTGATGTACCCAAAAGGGAAGGGATTGGAGTCCACTTGGAACATGACTTGGATGACATCCGTCAGGTTGGAAAGGGTGGAGTTGAAGGCCTGGGGGATGGAGAACTGGCAGTTTGGTGTGTTTTCGTAGCAAAGCAAGTTAAAGGGGTCAGACCTCTTGCCTGTGGCCTTAATTTCTCCTCCCACCAGCTCCAGGGGCTCTTCGTTCAGCACTCGGGACTTCATGAGGATTCTCATCAGGCTGGAAGACAGGTTGTAGGCTTTGGGAGCCAGCAGCAAATTGTGGGAATCAGCAAGCAGCTCCTGGGGCTTGGATTCTTGTGAAACTGTATTGACAAGGTGAATTAGGTCACCTGCCAGGAGACAAAGGAAGGTGCAAAGAGAGGAAGTGGTAAATAGCCTGGAAACTGCTGCAGTCAGGAGAACACCTGACACCTTCCCAAAACAATCAGACAAGGCTTTCCCTGCTGTCTTCTCACTGCCACTGCACATGACCTTCCCCTGGAAGTGCGTTCACAGCCCAGAGCTAAAAGCAGAGCTGTCAGCAACTCCTGCAGCCTCTCTAATCTACCAGGTTTGGTGGAGAATATTTAATTACAACAGGCTGGACTTCCCTCCTGTGTAGTGAACAGAACCACGGCTCAGGAAACAGGGAAGGAATGGGTAAAACAAACATATGCTGCAAAGTTTTGCACTGTGAAGTGCAGAACACTCGGAAAGGAGTGCAGAGGTAGCAAGGAGTGCAGAGAAGGTGTCTCTGCTTCCTCCCAGGTCAGTCAGGTGGGAATTTCCACACAGTGTTCCCAGATGCTTCAGTGAGGTTTGACAGCCTCCTTGGACTACAACCAGGAAGACAAGCATCTGGAAGCCATAGCTGTTACTCATTGTTTACTAAAAAGAGAATTCCCTGGAGTATTCGTGAGTTTATTAGGAGTATTAGTGAGTTTATTAACAACTGTCAGATTTAAATGTCCACAGAGGCAGCTGCCAAAGCCAGGACATCCCTGGGAAAAGTGCAGTCAGAAGAGAATTCTGGGATGCCACACTCCAAATGTCAGACGCAATTTCCTGGCAGCCTGAGAAGGCCAAAGCCCCAGGGGCAGAGGAGGGAGCCTGCAAAGCTCCCCTCGGCCTCCTCCTGCCCCTGTCCCGCGTCCCCACCCTGCAGGACAGAGCTCACCTGTGATGTTGAGGATGTTGTCAGCAATGCCAGTGGGTGTCACCGTGCCCTGGGTGGTCTCCCCTTGCAGGATGGTCATCATGGTCTCCAGCTTGTTCAGGGTCCTTGTCAGGCATGACTTGCACACCAGCTCCTTGCTCACCACCTGCAAAGGGAAGCAGGGTCTGACGGAGCAGGAACACCCCAGGGAAAGAGGGAGGCAGCTGTGGGGAAGTCCTGAAGAGACCTGAGGAGACCTTTTCACTCTGGAAGTCCCCCCTGCTCTGTCCAGCCCTGGGGAGGGGACAGCAGAGGCTGCCCAGCTCACACTGAGAGCTGTTGGTGTCTCCAAGACTCGCCCATCCACCTCCCACGACATTCCAATGTGCCAGTGCACAGGCAGGCACACCAGAGCCTGGCAGAGGATGCTTTTGGGTTGGAAAGAGGACTGAAGGCAGCATATGTCTGCCCAGAGATGGCTGCCCCTGGATCCCTGGAAGTGCCCAAGGCCAGGCTGCACGTGGCTTGGAGCACCCTGGGATAGCGGAAGGTGTCCCTGCCCATGGCAGGGGTGGGACTGGGTGGGATTTAAGGTCCTTCCAATCCAAGCCATTCCAGGGTTCAATGATTCTACATTCATGTTCCCCAGTGTTCACTCATAAGGACCAGGCACATCTCCCCTTTGGGACCACACACTCTTCCTACAGAAACCAACCAGAAAGAGCTGGACAGGATTCCTCCATCCACTCTGCTACCTGCAGTGGGAGCAGGATTTAGCCCCAACTGAATCCATTCCAGTGTCCAAACACTCCTGAAGGCTGTGGGAGGGACCCTGCCACTCAGGCATGATGGATGTCCCTCCCTCTGCTCCCAGATGTGTCCAAGAAACAGAATGTTCCAGCCATGGCCTGGAGCTTCCCGCACTCTCGAGGGCTGGATGGGCGGGACTCAGGCAACACATGGAAGCTGTTACAACCTCCTTCCTAGCTCTTATTCATCTTTTTTTCTTTTAATCATCACAGGATTCAGCCGTGATTCACCATCTGTTTTGGTGAAGAATCAAAACAGCATCTGCAGGTCTTGAATTCCTCCTTTTCTGCTTTGTCTGTGAGCCCTGAGCAGCCAGGACAGGCTGTGTGGGGTGCACAAGTCGGGAGTCAGGGAGGTGGGGATGAAACTGGGCTGTGGGGAGGAACCTCCCAAGGGCAGCTCCTGCTTAGGGAGGGGAATCGACCAAGAAGATTTTTTTTTTTTCTTTCCTCCAGGAGAAACCAATTCTGGTTTTTCCTCTCCCTTGTAGGTAAAATCAAGAATGTATCAGCCCTGATGGACACTTCTGCAGGAAAGGAATGTGTGAGCTCCACTTGTCTCAACCACTTGGGACATTCTAGAGTACTGTTTTCCTAAGCTTTTCATTCCAACCCAGAGCACGAAGTAATCCTGGAATGTCAGCTTTTTCTGTGGAATAAAAATTCTATTTCTAGACCTAAGCTTCCACAGCAGGATCAAGTCACGAGGCAGGAGGAGGTGGGAGAGACAGACACAAAACAGTCCAGCATGGAACGGGATGTGCTGAACCCCAAACCTGGGACAAAGAGGAACAGAAGGGATTTTTGGGGTCTGCAGGCTCAGAAGCAGGGAAGGGAGCAGAACAGGGCTCTGCGAGTGGGATGCAGGATGTGGCCATCACTGACCTGGCTGGAGGGGAAGCACAGCCAGGGCCAAGGTGTCTGACTCCAGTCCCCAAAGCAAAGATCAGGGAGGGCGGGGAGGAGGAGCCAGAGCAGCCTGGCTGAGCACCAAACCCCAAGTGCACTCATTATATAACTGGGCTCTCTTCCCTCCTAAATCCACCAGGCAGCAGCCCCAGCACTGGGAACTGGAGCTGCCAAAGGGGGAACATGGTGCTTCCAGTGAGCAGCAGAGCAGCGCAGGAAGGGCTTTCCCATCTTGTAGGGAAGAAACAAGGCTGGGGGGAGAATCAGACCCGGGCACTGGCCCCTGGCCCAAGGCAGGTCTGGCTCTACTCGTGCTGCTCCTGATGGGAGCCCAGTCTGTCCTCAGAGATTCTGCAACTCCCTCAATAATTTATTCCAGTGCTTCTGGAGCCCCTCTGCTCGGGAGCCAGGCTGAGAGAGCTGGGGGTGTTCACCTGGAGAAGAGAAGGCTTCAGGACATCTCAGAGCCCCTTCCAGTGCCTCAAGGGGCTCCAGGAGAGCTGGAGAGGGACTTGGGACAAGGGCCTGCAGTGACAGGACAAAGAGGGATGGCTTTAAGCTGAAAAAGGGTAAATTAGGTTGGATATTAGGAAGAAACTCTACCCCGTGAGTGTGGGGGTGCCCAGAGAAGCTGTGGCTGCCCCATCCCTGGAAATGTCCAAGGCCAGGTTGGAGCAACCTGGGATAGTGGAAGGTGTCCCTGCCCATGGCAGGGGGTGGAATGGGATGAGCTTTGAGGCCCCTTCCAGCACCATTCCAGGATTCTCTGATCCCCCCGCCTGTGGAGGCCTCTCCTGCAGTCTCCACCTGCAGGTACCAGAGAAGCAGCACAGAGCTCTCAGGGGCAGAGCTGGCAGTCCCCAGGACATCACCACAGAACCCTGACGATGCCAACTGCTGATATCTGTCCCCTCTGCGCGGGGAGAGATCCAGGGAAGCACAGCAAGGACTGAGGAGCAGCTGGAGGGGAGGAGGTGGGGACAGGGAACGCACCGTGCACTGCGCCAGGGCAGCCGAGATCTGCTGGATGTCGTCCACCGTGTTCACCTTCAGGGAGTTCAGCGTTTCTGTGATGTTGTTCCGAGTCCAGGTCCGGAGCTCAAATTCCTTCCCAGCCGCAGGTTCCAGCAGCATGGATCGCTCGTACTGGGGAGGGGGGAATAAAGCAGAGTGAGGAAGGTGGAGTGAAAACACAGAGTGAAGAGGCTGCCGAGCTGAGCTGAAGTCACCTGTTCCCTGCACTCCTCATCTCCTGCCTCTGCTTCTCCCCAGAGGGATCTAATGAGCTGGTTTTCCAGCAGAACTTCCTCAATTTCACTTCTGTTCTCCAAGCAATTATCTTAACAGCCTTGCACTCAGCAGCCAAGTAGTACCCAGAGCGGAGTCCCTCTCCAGCTGAGTGCCTGTGCTCAGGGGGATCGTCCCTGCCTGGCTTCCAGGTGTGCAGCAGGCTCTTCCTGGGCAGGAAAACATGGAATTTGTGCCCTGCCTATAGGGATGCACATAGAAGGACTGGGCCCCACCTGAGGTAGGAGTGACAGTGGGTCCTGCGAGCAGGGTGATGCTCCTGCACTGTGGATTAGGAGCCTTGTATGCAGGTAGAAGGTTTTTCCAGCTGAATTACCTCAGCTGCCAGGACAAGGAGGTCTCCTGAGCACCCAGAGCATCACCTGAGCAGGTACAGGGAGCTCCCAGCCCTGCAGGGGCCGGCTCAGGGGGAGCACCAAGGAAGTGGGGGAATTTGGGCTAGGATTCTGTTTGTAAACGCAATATTTAGACTTGAGGTTGGCAGTAAAGAGGAAAAACTCTGAATATGAGGGTGAAAAAGAAGCAGCATGGGAGACACCCAGGCCACTGCCTTCTTCAAGACCTGTGCCTGACTTTGCAGCCCCTCTGCTGTCCCTGGTCACTGTGAGTCTGCAGCTTGTTCTTCATTCTGAAGCAAGGAAAGAGCTGCAGCCCAGCTCCACTCACATCCACTGATTTCCATGGAAAAATTGCAGAATTAGTCATTTCCCTACACTGCTGTTAAAAACTGGCCCAGGAACTCTCCTGGTGATTGCAAGGACTGCTGGAGGCCCCTCCTGGGCAGAAAGAGCTGCGTTACCTCATTCAGGATGGTGACGAGGGCCAGGGAGTACTCAATGACCTGCTGAGGGTCCCCCTGTTTCACCAGCCCCTGGAGCACCGTGTCAGTCTGGTTGTAGAGCCAGTGGGAGAGGCTGGGGAACCCCTCAGGGAGCCCGATTTCCATGGAGCTGCAAGGAAAGAGGGCTTTGGGTGAAGCGCAGACTGGGCTGGGAGGGAGAGCAGGGGAGGCAGGGGGGTGGCCCACGAAGGCAGCGCTGCTGCTGCTGCCCTGGTGCCCCCTTCGCACGAGGAACACCACGGATCTGGAACTCGGCTCCTCACTGGCCCAGCCCTGGGACTCCGTGACCTTAGGACTCTTTTCCAACCTTAACAATTCCATGACTCTAAGATTCTACGATCCCTGGGAAAACCTCCCCCTCCAGCGGTGACCCACAAAGCCTGGCATTCCCTGTGCTGCCCTCCTGCCTCCCGTCCCCTCCCCTTCCTGCCAACAGCCTCTTCCAGGAGGCAAACCCTTCCCCCAGGATCAGGACAGAGACCCGCTGGCCAAGCCAGGAGCCTGGAATTTGGGACCTAAGGCTGGACAGGGAGCTGCTGCAGAGCCCCCCCTGCCAGCAGTGTCTTACCGGTTGACGGCCACCACGGTGGCTCCCAGCTGGTCCTGCACCAGGACGGCCACGGACACCCGGAAGCCGCTGTCGTGGAAGCCGGGGGGCAGGAAGGCCCCGTGCTCGGCCCGGCTGCCCTTGTACACGCAGAACTCGTGGAAGTGGCCGGGGCGCTGGCGGGAGGCCAGCAGGATGTACACCAGGGGCCCCTCGGCGTCCTCCGTGTCCCGCCAGCCTGCAGGGAACACCCCGGGGCTGTGACAGGGGCACGGGGCTCCAACGCCGCCCCAAGGCCTGGGTCAGCCATCCAGGAACGCCCCACAGGGCTCTGACAGGGGCACGGGGCGCCAACGCCGCGCCGAGGCCTGGGTCAGCCATCCAGGAACGCCCCACAGGGCTCTGACAGGGGCACGGGGCGCCAACGCCGCGCCGAGGCCTGGGTCAGCCATCCAGGAACGCCCCACAGGGCTCTGACAGGGGCACGGGGCGCCAACGCCGCGCCGAGGCCTGGGTCAGCCATCCAGGAACGCCCCACAGGGCTCTGACAGGGGCACGGGGCGCCAACGCCGCGCCGAGGCCTGGGTCAGCCATCCAGGAACGCCCCACAGGGCTCTGACAGGGGCACGGGGCGCCAACGCCGCGCCGAGGCCTGGGTCAGCCATCCAGGAACGCCCCACAGGGCTCTGACAGGGGCACGGGGCGCCAACGCCGCGCCGAGGCCTGGGTCAGCCATCCAGGAACGCCCCACAGGGCTCTGACAGGGGCACGGGGCGCCAACGCCGCGCCGAGGCCTGGGTCAGCCATCCAGGAACACCCCAGGACTGTACCAGGAGCACAGGGCTGCAGCACTGCCCCAAGGCCTGGGCCATGTGTGGGGGCTGGCACTGCCCTTCCCTCCCCTGGGGCGTCCCATCCCGCTCAGCCCTTCAGCAGAGACAGGCTTTGGAGCAACCTGAGGTGTCCCTGACAAGGGACAAGATGGTCTTTAAAGACCCTTCCAGCCCAAACCATTCCAGCATTTTCCGATGGTTCTAAGGACCTGCCCTGGCTGCTGTCCCAGCAAGGGTCCCCTGCCCTGGCAGACTGTCCCCACAATGAGGACAGCTCGAGGACTTCACACCAGGCTGGAGGGGTGTCTTCAATTCTCTCTGAATTTTTGTGATGTCCAGGGTTTTCTCCCTGGGTGTTTGGGTCCTGAAATATTCAAAGGGATTATGAAGAACTCATGATCAAAATAAAATGGGGAATAACTGGGCTGGGGCTGGGAACAGCACTGACCAAGGCCAGGCCCTGCAAAGCCTGACATCAGACAGAGGCTCAGCCCTCCAGCAGCTCAGCATCTCAGGAACAACTGAACCCAGGAGAAAACCTGCACAAAGGTTTCCTTGGAGCTCCAGGAGTTATGGGGAGTTTCATGGGAGCTGGGCAGTTGGGGAAGTCACCATGTGTTTGCCAGTGAGCCCCAGTGAAGGTGCTGGCACTGCCACTGTGTCCTGTGTCTGTCACTGCAGCCTAATAAGAGCTGAAATTCCCAGCATTCCAAAGAGGAATTGATTCCAGCACTATTCTGGATAGCCCCAAACATGCCCAAGTTACAAGCACATCACCCTGAACACACTTCAGCTGCTCCCCCAGCCTTGGTGCCCAGCCCCTGGAAGCAGCAGGATTCATCCATCCCCTCTCAGCGTGGCTTCCCAGCACTGTGCACAAACAGCTCCAATCTCTAACACCGATCATTTGGGGAAATCTGCTTTCCAGAGGCACTTAGTCCTTGGCCCAAGGCTACGGGACAGCAGCCAGGCCACTTTTCCAAAGCTGGGCCCGCTGTTGCTGCCTCTGCAGCTGGCTGGGAAGGTGACTGTGGTGGGAACGTCCAGCCCACACGGCACAGACGGCCCCACTGCTGTCTTTTGATTCTTCCCACATACTGTGACTCAGTTTTGGGGCACCATCTTCTTTTTCCTGCACTGAAATACCAGTTCCTTCCACAAGATCTGGCCTGGCCTGGATATCACCATTCACCTACCTGAGTCAGGAATTTTAAAACTGCCTGCCTGCTACCGTGAGTTTGAGAGCTCCGTAATTTGGGCACACCAAGTCCAAACTCACAGTCCAAACCACTCCTGAGCCCAGCCCTGGCCAACAGTGCCCCGGGGTAGGAGTCTGGGGTGAAGGAAACACCCGTGGGAAGAGCAGCTGGGAACAGGGCGGGCAGGGAGGGCTGGCAGGTGCGCTCACCTGCACACTCGAAGTGCACCTTCGTCAGCAGCGCCCTGAGGGGCCCCTCGGGGGACAGGCGGCAGGACCCCCCCACGGGGGGCTGGTTGGGGAGCAGGTCGATGGAGGCGAAGCCCTCCTCCCCCGTGGTGAGGTCTGTGATGTGCAGGGTGAAGGTGTATCCCTCTCCATCCCTCAGAGCTCCTTGCCTCAGGACCAGGTTCATCCCTGTGTCGCCGGTGGACGTGGTTGTTTTGTCCAGGATGAGGGACTTGTTGCTAAAGCTGTGAGCAGCCCATCTCTGCAGGGATGGACAGGGGAAAGACAGGAGGAAAGCTGAAGTTATGTCCTTAAAATGTTTTCAGATTTGAGTCTTTTATAAAAAGTAACAGATTTCTAGTGGGAGCGTCTGCCAAATTTGCAGTTGATAATTCAGCTTTAGTCTTGTGTGCTACAGCAACAAGAACTGGAACCTTTCCAAAATGTCTGGTGGGAATATTTCCACTGTGAGATCTACTTTAGTTTCTGGGATTACATCACCCCTCCGACAGAATATTTCATAATACAGAGTACAAAACACAGGAAATAAATGAAGGGCTGGTGGAGTCTCCACGGGATACTGTGTTTTATGTGCTTCAAGCTGAACGTGGCCTGGGTGGTTACTGTTAATAGCACAAACAGTTGTGATAACAAGAGAAACAGTGACAGAACCAGGCAGAAAATGCCAGGCAAGGACAAGCTGGGCTTGCTGGGAGCAACAGGACTTCCAGCTCTGAGACCTGCTTCACTCCACAGGCTGCACTGGAAGCTGGAATTAGAGGAGGGCACGAGAGGAGAGACTGAGCCACCTCTGCTGGAGCCACCAGAACAATGGGCAAAATACCAACCAGCAGGGAGAAAAAACACTTTGAAGATCTCTTATAGGACAAAAAAGTGGCTTTTGTGTGAAAAGAGCTGGTCACTCATGGGTTTGGCTTAGAAATGACCCCAAAAGGACTCAGTCAGACCCACCTGCCTGTGGCCAGAGATTGCTTCCCCTCCTTGTCTCTACGGCAATTTAGGTCCAGGACTTCATTTCTCTTTCCCTCTCCACCCTGACCCCTCTGCCTGTCCCGGGCTCCCTGAGCCCTCCAGAGGTGAAGCAGAGACTTGTGATTTTACCCCAAGCTTGGAGTCGTTGTGGCAGTTCTGGCAGGTCCCCTCCAGGTACACGTAGGAGCTCTTGCTGACCTCGTAGACGGACTGAGCCTTGCAGGAAACACATTCCAGGGACACAATAGGGACTCCTCCCCTCTTGATGAACACCTGGGAAGCAAAGAGGCTCCATCAGAAGATCTGACACCAAAACACAGACATCTAACAGGTGAGGACACACCCCAGCACCTGGTTCTGCAAGGAGGAATTGCTCTGCACCAGCCCAGTCTGTGCTAAGGAAAGGGCAGGGAGGGATTCCCAAAGGATTTTGGGTCAGATATAAGCTACATCTCTGCTCTTACACTGCCCAGTTCTGCCACTGGTTTTCAAAAGCCTCTCAACATCAAGACGGGCCAATCTAGATCATTCTGGATTTGCTTATTTATACTTTTTAACAACATAATGGTTTTGGAAATATCCCTCTGGTCCCCTGTGCTGAATTCCCAGCAAGCCCTGCTTGTGCTGCCAGGTGGGGATGGAAGAACCACCTTTTCCAGGGAGGGGCATGTTGTTCCAGGCTTTTAGCTGGAATCTAACTGCACATCCCAAGACATCCATCACACCTTCCTGGCAGAGCACTCGCAGAGCTCTGGAGGCACCGGTGGCTCAGATACAACAGCCACTGAACTCTGACCCCTGTGCTCCATCCAAATTCCTCTAATCCCTGAGGAAAGGGGCTGGTCCAGCACTGGGCAGAGCCCTCTGTCCTGGCATAACGAGTGTTATGAATTCAAAGGCAGCAATGAAGACATTGTTTAACGTGGCAGGCTCTTAAAAGGGGATAAATATTCCCAGCACCAAAGCCGGGAGCACTGGAGCTCCACTGATTCCTCCAGCGTTTGCAGATTCCCTGCGACACTGGAATCGCTGCTCTGCGCTCCTGCATGGAAACCAGATAGTACGGAATGTCCTTGAAAGACTATCAATTTCATTTTTTTTTCCTCTTCATCCTCCAGCTCTGGTTTCAAACCCAGGCAGTAAGAATTTCCACTTGCAGACTGACTCCACCTCCAGTTGCCAAGCACACCTCGATGGATGATCCCGACAGGAACCGTGTGGATGCGCCCGGCATTGGGATTAATGACACATAAACAACCTGTTCTGAGAAAATCCTCCCTTGGAAAACACTCAGAAGGTAGAAGGGAGGAATTGCTGACAGCAAAATGAAGCACTGGCTCTTAGAAAGCTCTCTGGGTAAATTGAGGGAAGAGCTGGGGCTGCACATGGAGCTGAAGAGCCACTGACCACTGCCAGGCTCCTTCCTGGCCTATGGTGGGACTTGGGGATCTGAAAAGTCTTTTCCAACTGCTTGATTTTATAAAGAAACTAAAAAGACTTGGCAGGACAAGCAAAAAGTGCTGCCTGAGTAAGATGACTCTAAGTTGACTCTATCACAGAAATACCAATGTCTGCTCCTGCCAGTGACCTGGATGAGATCGGTTATGGAGCTCCCAGGGATGCCCTAAAATCAGCTCCCTCTGCTTTCACATGCAGGTGGGCACTGGTGGCTTCCAGTCCCACAGCTGAACTGGCACTGCCCCTTGGAAGGGGCCTGGAAAGTCACCCTTAGCTGGGCACAGGCCTGAGCAGAAATTTCTCCTCTAGAAACTTCCATGGGAAGAGGGACATGCCCTAATTCTTCTCTGTGAGGGTGGGGAGGCCCTGGCACAGGGTGCCCAGAGAAGCTGTGGCTGCCCCTGGATCCCTGGAAGTGTCCAAGGCCAGGCTGGACGGGGCTTGGAGCAACCTGGGATAGTGGAAGGTGTCCCTGCCCACAGCAGGGAGTGAACAGGATGATCTTTAAGGTCCTTCCAACCCAACCATCCCATGACCCTGTGACTCGCAGGTGGCTGTGGTGGAGGTGACAGACAGGAGGTGACAGCTGTGTGTGGTACGTACGGTTTGGTTCGTGGCCTCGGGGCTCATCCCCTCCTTCCTGACGGTGAGGTCGAACGTGTACTCCACATCTGCTTCTAACACAGCTTTGGAAATTGAGACAATTCCTTCCTTGGCACTGAAATTCAGAGAGCACCCTGCAGCCGAGCTCTGCTTGCAAGGAGAAAAGAACTTTCAAACCCTCCTTGGTACGGGTGCACATCGGGTTAGTCCACAGCCAAAACAGTCAGGTCCACACAGAGCCACTGCCACAGACCCTGCTGTGCAGTGCCACCACTGGGGTGGGAGAAACAGGGGGTGTGTGGACAATAAAACACATTATCCTACCCTTCAGGTTAGTAAACAGTGTTAGAGTACTCCTGTATTTCATCTGAGTTTCAAATTCGTATTTTACAGCAATTAATTCTTTATTAAATACCTTACAAACATTGCCAAGCAACACAAAAGGCTCACATTAAACCTAAAGGTTTAATCCCCACACACATTTTCTGTTTTGAGGCAAAGATAGAAAACATGACATTTTACAAGCAAAAGACTTCCACATTCTATCAAAAATGCTCCCGAGGTGGATTCCCATCAGGATTTGCAGGGCCTGCCATCAGTGCAGGGTCAGATCACTTCAGCATGTGGAGAGTGACCTGCTTGTGACCACAAGTTGTGGTCACTTGATCTCTCCAAAGTCTAACTGTGTCCCCTGATGGCATTAGAGACACTTCACTGTTAATGGGAGAGGGATAAGAGCCCTGAGCCCCAGACTGCATCCGCAGCTCCGTAACTCCCTCGACTCATGGAAGCAGCAGCACTGACACCGTGAACCAGAGGCCAAGGGCCAGGGAAGCAGGAATGCCAATGCCTCCACTCCCAGAGCCAGCCCTTCAGCCTTGCTCAGGGACACTGCACTGCGCCACTCCTCACACCAATTTTTGTATCACCATCCTGAGCTGGGAATTCACCCTTGGCAACCCTCCTTCCAGAGCAGCTCTGTTAAAGGCGCTCACGAAAGCTTCCCTCGACACCATTTCACCCCAGACACGTTTGTGGTGGAGCTGGAGCTCCCAAATGGTCACTCTGGCTGTGTAAGGCTGCTCTTACCTTGGAGGAGTAGGTGCAGGACCACTCGTACAACAATGGGGTCTGTTCCCCATCATCCAAGTTCGGGTCGTAGGATTTCTCCCCATCCAAGATCAAGTCCTGGGTGTTGGACCACACACGGTATGAGCCCCCATCGATGATTGGCACCAGCCTACTCGGGATCACAGTCACATTGGCAAAGATGCTTTTGGACAGTGGGGTGTCCCCAAAGGAGACAATGAACATGAAGCAGTAGTTCCCAACTTCCAGGGCGAGCTTTGGGATAACCAGCTGGGGCCTGTTCACGTCGACGCTCGGCAGCCGGATCCTGCTGGACTCATCCAGGTCCGTGCAGCTGGCTGCTCGGTAGATCTCCCACAGGTGCTCTGTCTGGTACTTGATGCACCCTCGGAGGTCAATCTGTGCCTCCAGGTAGTTCCTCTGGGATCGCTTCATGACCACCTGGGGCGGCAGGGCCAGCTCCACCTCTGGCTCCTCGCACTCCAGGACTCTGACGGTGACGGTGAGCTGGGCTATGAAGAAGCTGATGAGATTGGTGGCATTCACCTCCACCAGGTAATCCCCGGGGCTCAGGTAAGAATAGTTGGCCACTGCAACCCTGGTGGTTTGAGTGGAAGAGCCATCCCCAAAGCTCCACAGGAACTCAACGCTCCGGCTGCTGGGCAGCACCGCGGCCTCGAACAGCGCCGTCCTGTTGACGAAGGCATTGGAGGCACTGAGGGACACCTGGACTATGGGGTCTTGCACCTGGATAGTCCTGGTGATGTTGACACTTCCCAAGTCATTGAAGGCAGTGAGGTGAATCTCCAGCAGCCCTGCAGCTTCTGGAGTGTAGGAAACGCTCTCTCCTGACGCGGCTACCACGGATCGGCCTCGCTCTTTCCGCAGGGAGAACTGCCAGGAGAAGGACACACGGGAGCCGCTCCCCACGTGGGCACTGAAGCTCTTCTCCGTGCCCGTGGGAATGCCTTCCTCGCAGCAGTTCAGGAGCCTGACGTCCTGGATGGCCTCCAGGACAGAGATGAGCACCTGGGCGTGGGCGATGCTGATCTGGTTCTGCACGGTCACGGTCACCAAATAATCGCCGCTCTTGGTGAACTCGTGGGTGTACCTGGAGCCGTTGAGCACCACGGAGTAGTCCCCACTGATGCTCACCAGGTAGCTCACAGAGGTACCTGACAGCATCCTGATCACAAAGGTGACCTGTTCCCCTGGCTCCACCACCTTCTTGCTGGCGACAACTTCCAGACCTTGAATCCTGTCCAGCACCGAGATGTTCCTGCTGGCCAGAGCCCAGCTGATGTCATTGGAGGCGTTCAGATGGACGGTGTACAGCCCTGCTGTGGGGAACGTGACAGCCACGGACTGGCCACTCACTGTGCCATTTGGCACCTCCCACAGCCAGGTCACTTCAGTCCCCCTCTGCAGCTCCCCCTCAAAGACCACTGTGGAGCCTGAGGAGACGTATCTACAGTCCAGCTCTGCTGTCCCTATACTCAGACCCTCGATGACCTCCTCCACACAGAGGGAAACTGTTGCATTGGTTGAATTCAGCTTGTTTTCTGCTCCAACAATGACCTCGATCATTCCAGGGATTTGGAAGGAGTGAATAATGAAGGGCTCAGAGGTGACAGGAGAGGAGCCGTCCTCCAGGTACCACACATACGTGATGCCCGTGCCACTGGTTATGGTGGCACTGATGTTCACAGAGGCATTGACAGCAGCTGGGTTGGGGAAGGCGTAGGGCTTCAGGGCACCAAGGCTTTCAATGAACTCCAGTGTCCTGTTGGCAGTGGCACAGCCCAGCATGTTGGTGGCCTTCAGGTAGACAGTGTAGTTCCCAGCTTCCAGGACACTCAAGGGGAAGGTTTTCCCAGCGAAGGTCTGCACAGCGTTGCCATCCCGCTGGACTACCCAGCTGTAGGAGATGTTTGTGCCCTCTCTCACCACGGCCTGCAGATGGAGTGTTTTGTTAGTTGGGAAATACATGTCCTCCACCAGGTCGCTGCTGGCCACCTGCAGGCCCTCGATCTGCTCCAGGACGTAGACGTAGATGCTGTCCTGCAAGGAGCTGATCTTGTTCTCCGCCGTCACGATGACGTTGAAGGTGCCCACGGAGCGGAAGGTGTAGGAGATGGTGGAGGAGCCCTGGATGGGAGTGCAGCGGTCGCAGAGGATCCACGAGTAGCGGATGGCAGTGCCGGCCACCAGGGTGGCCACAAAGCTCACCGAGCCATTCAGGGGCACCACTGTCCTGCTGGCATTGATGGTCAGCCCGAAGAGCCGCCGTTTCACGGTGACCTCGATGGTGGTCTCATTAGAGCTCACGTCGTTCTGCCCCAGCACAGTGATGCTGTAGTGGCCTGTGCTGTTGTAGGAGTGGGTGGCCACCTGCCCAGGCTGGACAGTGCCATCCCCAAAGTCCCAGCAGTAACTCACTTTGGTTCCATTCATGCTGGCAGAGAACAGGTAGATCTGGTTCAGCTCCAGAACATCTGTCCCGTTATATTCAATCTTTGCTACTCCCACTGGCTCCTGGACCTCCACAAACGCCGTGTCGTTGTTGAAAGAGACGTTGTTGGAGACGGTCACTGTGACCAGGAAGACCCCTGTGTTCTTGTAGGTGTAGGCCACTTCAGTCCCACTCGACCTGGAGGACTCGTTGTTCCCGAAATCCCAGCGGTAGCGGTACTGGTAGGGAGGCACGGCACTCACCTGGAAGGTGGTCTCCTCCCCCAGCCTCACAAAGTGCTTGGAAGGGAGAAGGGTCACATTGACAACATCTGGCTCCACACAGACGCTGGTGAAGTAGTGAGCCTTGTTAAAGCTGCTGGAGAGGATGAGGGAGAGCGGGAACGTCCCGCTCCGGGTGAAGTTGTGTGTCACCACGGGGTCCCCGCTGACGGTGACGTTGGATGAGCCGTCTCCAAAAGTCCAATCAAAGACGTATTCCTCAGGATTGCCCGTCACGTAGGCGGTGAGCTGCACGTCCGGGTGCTCCAGGATGCACGAGGAAGGCTCTATTTTGAGTACTTCCAGCACAAACACCCGGACAGGGACGGTCTGGGAGACAGAGTTCACAGGATTCACGGCCGTCACGTTCACGGTGCAGTTGATGTCCTTTATGTACACATGTTCTACCACTGGCACCTGACTCCTCAGCACCGTCCCGTCCCCCATGTCAAAGGTCCAGGTGATGCTGTCCCCAGTCTCCACAGAGGCGTTGACCGTGACAGATGCCCCCAGCTCCGCTGCCTCGTCCGCGGAAAGACGCAGCCCCGTGATCTCCTCGAACACCTGGTAGCTCTCCACGGCCTCCACCCTGCTCAGGGTGTTGTTGGCTGTCACGGTGACGTTGTACACCCCTCTGCGGGGGTAGCTGTGCGTGGCTGTGGGCAGGGTGTCTGTGAGCAG
This sequence comes from Atrichornis clamosus, assembly GCA_013400975.1. Classification (NCBI taxonomy): domain Eukaryota; kingdom Metazoa; phylum Chordata; class Aves; order Passeriformes; family Menuridae; genus Atrichornis; species Atrichornis clamosus. The sequence continues at coordinate 49,491 of WBMZ01014168.1, read as the reverse complement.
GGAGGATCCATCCCCGAAGTCCCAGGAGTACACGACGCCGTACGGGGACGGCAGCGGAGTGGCTCGGAAGGTGACCGGACGGCCCACGACCAGAACATCCTGCTCTGCCTCCACCTTCACGTCCACCAGGTGACTGTGGACGTGAACTGGGCTCAGGTGGGTGAGGTTCTCGAACTGGTTGGACACGACAACCATCAGGGCGTATTCTCCTGCATTGGGAGAGGGCAGAACAAGAGCAGGGTGAGGACACGCTCATCAGCAGCTCCGCAGTGCTGTGGGGTGGGGGTGTGACAGGGACTGCAGGGGACACTCTGCTCCTGCCTGTGCACACCTGGGCTGCCCTGCTCCGGCCCAGGACCAGCAGGAATTACACCAGGTCATGTGTGTGGGGACCAACCACATGAAAGGAGAAAGTCCAAGAAAGGAGCCAGTCCAACAGGGACAGAGTGAAGATTTTCTTTCTGTTCACCCACAGAACAGACCCTTCCTGCTGCCCAGCCCTTGCACCAGCACAGGGCTCGCCTGCCCCTCGTCCTTTTGCTGAGACTGTCCAAAAAGGGGCTGTCTGTGGTGGGCCTGCTTCTCACAGCGTGGCCAAACTTCCCTGAAAACAGTTATAGAGGACGGCAACTGTTGGAGACTTCCAGTCACTCTGGATGTTTGCTCAGGAATGAGGCAATGACTTCCAAGACTCGGATTTACCTGAAAATGCCTTGTAGACCCCCCCTCATCAAAAATGCCCGAGGCCCTTCCTCCCCAGAGAACCTTGAGAGCATACCTGGGTCTTGGTACATGTGTGAAACATTGTGCTCGATGACAACTTCATGGACACTGGGATCAGGAACCAGGAAAGACTTGTTGTAGGGAGGTTTGAACAGGTGTGTCTCCTGGACACCATCTCCAAAATCCCACCTGGAGAAACAGGCAAACCATGTTACACTGCACATCAGGAGAATCATGGACATCCCAGAGGAATCCTGGCCTGCCTTTCAGGTCAGAGTTGGGTTTTCCAAAAAAATCCATAGGAAGCAGAATGCCAAGTATCAAAGCAGCAGCTGTGCCCAGTGCTGAGGGGAGCACAGCACTGGTAAGAAGAGGAGGAACCCAAATTAAAGCAGTGTTGCAACGCTTTAAAAGAAAAGGATTTCAGCCTGAACTACAGGTGTGTGACCGACCCGCCCTGGCAGGGATTTCACATTAACTGGACAGCAGCTGAGATGGACCAGCTGGCCCTGGGGAGAGAAACAGTGAAGGCAGGGTAAGAGGTGCACAGAAAGACCCTAAGTTTGGGCAAGCAGCAAAGAACTCACAGGAACAGAGCCTCCACAGCCGAGTCCACGTGAACCCTCGCTGTGAGCTCCACGCTGCTGTTCTGGGGCAGCACTGGCAGCACACCCTCCACACTCAGGTTCTTCATCCTGTTCATCATCTCCACCGTGACGTTGTAGTTCACCGTGAAGTTGCTGACGTGGTTGGAGGCAGTGAGCTGGGAAGGACAGTGGGACAAAGAATGGGTTTGGGGTCCCCTCACCATGCTGTCCTCTCCCTGGAATGGGGCTTTGCTGGGCTGAAGAGGCCCCACCTGGCAGGCAAGCAGGTCAGGGTAGAGAAGAGTGGCCCGTGGGACAGGGAGGCAGGGCAAGAGCCTGGGTGGCACTGGGAAGCAGCACAGGCTGGGAGGTCACCCACCTCTTGCTGGAACCACCACAGTGCCACCACCACAGTCAGCCCAAGGAAGGACTGGTGCTACGCAAGAGGACAAGGAGAGGAGCTTCTCATCCTGAGGCTCCTCTGGCTCTGAAGTGGCCAATTGCTCCTTTGCCTGCTCCAAAGTGCCCTGCAGCTCCAGCTGCTGAGCACAGGCACCTGCTGCCAGCAAGGGGACAAGAGCCACCTTGGGACAGGGGCTTCAAGCACAGAGAGAGGGATGGGAGAGGCTCATGAACCAAGCACACCAAGTGCAGCTCCGGGATCCTGGTGTGGTGGGCACAGAGAGGGGCAGCAAGGCTGGGCAGAGGAGGCAAAGGGAGGCAAGAGACTGAAGAGGAATGACAGAAGTAGAGCAGAATCCTCAAGATTTTCTAGGCATGCAACAGTGACAAAGCATCTTCTCCTCACCTGCAGAACTGCTGAGCTGCTGACAGAGGGCTCCTCCAAACCCAGCTGGACAGACCTCCCACCCCAAAAGGCCAGAGAAGTTCATGTCTGGGCTTCTGTGGATCTGCTGCACTGAGCCCAGAGCCCCCCAGGCCAGTGGCACCTTGGCAGCTGTGCAAGTGAAAGCAGCCCAGGCTCTCAGCACAGTGCTCAGCCAGCAGATTAGTGCTGCACCAAGCAGATTAGTGAGCGTGGCCCCGAGCTGGGCTGGTGTCTCCTCAGGAGGCCAAGAGTCACCCTGAGAGCAGATCCAGCACCCTGCACCAGAGCAGGCTCTGCAGGGCACGACACAAAGATGCTCTGGCCAGAGATCAACCCCTGTTCCACAACAGACACCTCCCCTGGCCCGGACTCTGCTCCGTCCTGCAGGGGCCATGACAAAACCCAGCATTCCAGCCTGCACCAGGAGAAAGAGAACAGGACAGAGAACAGAGCAGCTTGTGGGAGAAGGTCTGTCCTGCCTGTGGAAGGCTTATGATGCGTCCTGGCTCTGTCTGGTTCTGAATCATGCCACAGCAGGGGCTCCCTGCTAATTCCTGCTGGGGAGGAGGAAACACAGACACTCCATGAACAGAAAGGAGAACTTGGAAAAAAGAGGAGAAAGCAAAGATGAGGAATACAGCAAAGTGATGGAAGAGCAGAATAAACTATTTGCATTTGCAAGAGCAGCTCAGTGAGAAATAGCAGATGAGCTTGTTGGGAGCACGGTGAAACCTCAACTCAACTCTGCCTTCTCTCCCTGCTGCTTTTCCTGACGAGTGTGTGGGATGAGATGGAAACCCAGGGTTGCAATGGAGTCATGGGAAAGGCCTTGGCTTACCGAAAGCTTGTACACAGCTGGGCTTTGGTAGATAACGTTGAAGACAACATTGTAAAAAGTGAAAGATGGCTTATCATCTACTGTCCATCGGAAAGTCACATCTGAGCCAGCCTCCATCACAGGGATGTAGCTCTGAAAGGCATGAGAACATTTCACACTGGTGCAAGAGAAAAGCAGGCCCAGCACCTCCCAGGAGATCTCCAGCTGAACTGGAGAGGGAGCAGAGCCAGACTGGGAGGCACCCACACCTGCAGTGCCCTCAGAGCCTGGCACAGAGGTGACAGATCATCGGTGGCTCTGCTGCTGATGGAGCAATGCAGACCCTGACTCCACAAATCCCCAGCAGAGCTGGGAGCAGACCCCACACTCCCTGCTCCCACAGGCCAGCACTCTGCTCTCGATGCTCAGGTCTCTCTTGCTGACTAAAAAACCTGAAATCTCTGCAGAAACAGCCCAGCTTTAGCTACACCTGTAAGCTGAGCCTCTGACCCTCGTCCGTGGATGGTGCCTGACCCAAAGGCTGAAGGGGCTGGCCAGGGCAGGTCCCTCCTCACTCCAACAGTGCCTCCTGAGCAGGCAGGAAGGGTGAGACCAAGAGGTGCAGGTGCAAGATCTGCCAGAAGCAGCCAGAGCTTGTACAGAGCATTCGGGGCAGCTCCTGAACAGCTTCCCAGGGCTGTAGCTCTGGGGACAGGGGATGGGAGAAAACAGGACTGCAAACACCACAGGAACTCCAAGACTTGGAGGGATGAAACATTTTTTCAGCTTCAGCCAGCTGATGTAAGGATTTAGCAGAGCAAATCTAAACACCTGAAGGAACGACTAGCTCAGCAAGGCAAAACAAGGTGAATACTGGCCTTTCAGGATGCCTCCAGCTTCCTGTGGATTAGGACAGCCAGTATACCCTTGCAAGGGGGCACTGCCTTACCTCTGGGGGGATCCAAGGGGACGTGCAGCTGAGCTGCCTTCCTGCTGGAGAGCACCAGTGCTTGTGCCACATGCCCGTGTCTGCAGCAGCGCGGGCAGCACGGCCTGGCAGCTGAGCAGCAAGCAGTGCTCCCCTGCCCCACCTCCCCCCCGAGCCAAACACACCCCGACAGCTAAAGGGGAGGGCTAAAAACACAAATCCAGAGCAGCAGCAATCACTCACCACCCGCGTGTTCAGCAGGACTCTGCTCTCGGGGTCGGGGGTGGCCCTCAGCCCACGGATGGGCTCCTCCACCTTCACCGTGACCGTGATGTTCTGGGAGCTCACTGAGTTCTCTGCCACGAGCACGTGGCTGCTGACGCCCTCCCCGAGGCCCCCCAGCTGCACCACAGCAAACCAGGTGTCGTTGGTCTCCCTGGCACACAGCGGGGCCGCGGCCGCCGGGCAGGCGGCGGCGAAGGGGACGCCGCGGTCGTCCCCCAGCCAGCGGGCCGTGGCGTTGACCCCCGAGGACAGCTTGACCACCAGCGTGGTGTGGTTGGTGGGCAGGTACACCCTGGAGCCCTGGGGGGCGGGGTGGATGACGCGCAGGCCGGACACGCGCGAGGCCACGCGGAAGCTGCAGGACAGGTTGGCGCTGAAGACCCCGCTGTCCACGCTGGCTCGGACCGTGTAGTGCCCGGGGTGCTCCAGCCCCGCGTTGTGGGGGCCGAGCACTGGCACCAGCTGCTCCTCGGCATAGCGCACCCGGAGGGAGCACACGGGGCTGCTCATCCAGGCGGGACCCACGGAGCGGGCAGGCAGGCCCCGTGCCCGCTCGGAGGAGTTCCCGCTGTGCGGGGAGCTGGCACCGGGGTGGCACTGCAGGAACGAGCCCGAGCCCGCGCTGTGCTGGATGCTGAAAACGTCCCCAGCCCTCACAAAGACGTTTTCCTTTCTGAATGGGACCTGCAGAGAGAGGAGACGTTTTTGGATGAATGCTCCACGTTAAGAGCGCCCAACTCCTGACTGGGCAAAATGCTGGATTTCCTTCCAAGTGGGAACCAACAGAAAAGCTGCAGATCCAAACACAGCACGGGGAGACCTTTCACCACCCCACTCTCCTTGGCCACTCTGAATCAAACGTGCTAACACAGAAATCAGCTTTATGCTCCATCTCCACTGCGTTACTGACGTGGGAATAGCCCATGGAAATGGCACAGCCATTTCATGGAATCATGGAATGGTTTGGGTGGGAAGGACCTTAAAGATCACCCACTGCCACCCCCTGCCATGGGCAGGGACACCTCCCACTATCCCAGGGTGCTCCAAGCCCCGTCCAACCTGGCCTTGGACACTTCCAGGGATCCAGGGGCAGCCACAGCTTCTCTGGGCACCCTGTGCCAGGGCCTCCCCACCCTCTTCTGACCCTTCTGACCACCTGTGCTGGGCACAGGTGACTGCAGGGAGCCCAAGGCTCAGAGCCACGTGGTGGCACATGTGACACTGGACACATCCTTTCATTCCAATGCACCTCAGTGGCTCCATCTGCCAAATGGGAACAACCCAAATTTACCCGGAGCCCTCAGGAGAAAAGTGCCCACCTACTCCCTGGTGACAGCAGCGAACACTGACCTGGTACTGGGCAGAGGGGCCAGCTGGTACCGTAAAGAGGAATTCCTGCAGGAGTTCATGGCTGTGGTTGGGCTGCAGGGACATGGGGACAGGGCTGCTGCCAAAGGAGCTGTTGGCACACTCGGTCCCATTGCAGCAGTTGTTGTGGGACGAGCACAGGTTTGTCAAAGGACACCACTGGAAACCAGGAGGACATTCCAGCAGCGTCCAGTTCCCGTCATCCTGAGCCGTGGGGAATGGTTCTGTAGCATTGTTGTCCTCCTGGTAGTCTGGAAGAAGTGACAGGGAAAGCAGAGATCACCATTCTGACATGCACTAATGCACTTCTTTGCTCCCAATTCACCATTTTTTCCACCTTGATGACGCTGAGCTCAAGCTGCAACTGCAGCACATCCTGGTGCTATGTAAATATCCTGTTTTAGCGGAAAAATTCACCAAGCTCATTAAACCCAAAGTTGTCTCTTTTCCAGCGAGAATGTACCAATTTGCACTCTGAAAGAGATTTGTGCTCAAGCAAAAGCGAGTCCAAGTGAAAGCAAGAGCTGGCCTTGACACTGAAAACACATTAAGCAACTTCTCTGAAGTTAATGTTTCCATGTCAAAGTATCAGCCTGTCAGTGTCAAAAAAGATCCTTTTGTAACCAGCCAACCCTAGGGCTACAACAAACATTCTGCTGCAGAATTAATTGTTGCCAAAACTGTGACTGTTGAGCTGTTGTACAAGGAATAAAAGGCTTTTCAGATTATCTCATCCATCAGGAAGAAATGGGCTCGGGAAAATGTTCTTCCTTGTTAACCCGTGGGGCCAGATGGACCAGAACACATTCCCACTGGACATGTGTCTTCCCAAAGTGAAAAAGTACAGCTCAGAAGATTAATGAGCTTCTACACGTGCTCCTTACACTCGCATTCTCTCCCTGCACTGAGAGGTTTCTCTCTCTGTTATTTTCTCCAGGATAGCCACTTCTCCAAGGCTGTCCAACCCTACCTGTGGATTCTGCACTTTCATCTCCTCAAAACACAGAACCAAATCTCTGAGCCTTTAAGGGCCAGAGGGGCCACAAGGCCAGGCCCAGTTTGGTGGTGTCACCTCCAACAATCCCCCAAGTGCTGAGGAGATGCCTCACCTTCTGCGTCCACGGGTCTGTGCACCTGGAACCTCACTTGGACGGGCTGGTGCAGCTCCTGTGTCACGAACTCCAGGGCAGTGAGATATCCCTGGTGCCTGAACGCCAGCTCCGGGAACTCCAGCACCTGCAAAACACACGGGGCTCTCACCTGGCTGTGTCTCCAGGGCTCCTGGAGATCCCTGCAGGAGGAGCAAACCCCGCTCACCTCCCGGGCCTGCCATGGGCCTGCAGGCACAGCTTGGCTCAGGGTGCTCACGGCCTCCTGCGTGGCAAACACAGCATCTCCCTCCAGGAAGTTTTCGGCGTCCAGGAGAACTCCTGTTGGCAAGGGAAATATTTCAACAAAGCCCATCAGACTCAGCAAGGCCCGGGGCCATTCCCTCCCTGCAGCAGGGCTTGGACCACTCAGGAGTTCTGTCCAGCTGTGCTGCAGGAGCAGCTCCAGAATCCTGTGCCTGCTTTTTTCTCACAGGTGTCTGGATTTCTGTCTCATCCTGCACAAGGAACATTTTCATTTGCAATTCTCAGCAATTTTGACTTCTAGGAACCATGCATGTAATTCTCCCTTCCAACAATTAATGATTTGCTTTGAATTTATGAGCACGAGGAGCATTCCTCATCCTCCCTGTGCTCCTGGGCTAATGGGAAATGTGGCCATGACCAGCTGGTTTCCACCAGTGGCTCTCTGGGGACTGGGCACAACCAGCTGCTGCTGCCCCTCTGACCAGGCCAGTGACCTCTCTGGTGATGGCTCTTCCTTCTTCCCAAAATCTTCTCCCCTATTTCATGCCCATTCTACTTCTCTTTTTTACTTCCTACACAATGCCCCAGAAGGACACCGAGTCACCACGGCAGCACCACGGCCTCGGACCCTGGCAGCAGCAGAGGCTGCTCAAATAAGAGGGCAAAGCTATTTCCAGAGCTCTGCCTCAGGGCTTTGCTCCTGGCAATGATTGCAGTAGGCCAAATTCTTCCCTTTAGGGTAAAGTTGGGTTTCTGGAAGTTGGGTTTGGGAATACTGTTGCAAGCCACACGTGTTCTGTGGTGATTCCCCGGCTGAGCCCCTCCACGCAGCCCTGTTTTTCCGTGGCGGTGCAGGTGAGAGGGTACCTGCCCTCCCAGGATGGCAGCAGGACAAGCAGCCCTAATTTTCCACGGCAGTGCCATCCTCCCAGGATGGCAGCAGGGCGAGCAGAGCCCACCTTGAGGCTTGTACTCGCAGACGTAGCTGTGCTTGGCCATGCACAGGTCCGTGTTGCACTGGCCCGTGGGGCCCATCCGGACACAGTGGTCAGCGTTGGAGGGATGGGGTTCTCCTGGCAGCCAGTTCTGACAGCTCTCCAGATTAAATCCTTCCCCTCTCTGCTGTGCTCCAGAGCTCGCAAAATCATTGAATCCGATCCAGACATCGAGGCTCCTGCAAAAAAAAAAAAAAACAAAACAAAGAAGGGGGAGGGGGGATTTCAGGAAATCATGAGTATTAGAAAGAGCTGGGACAGCTGCCATCTATGGTTCTCTCTAAAAATAATAACAACAGCTTCATCAGGGTGTCACAGGCTGCATTTCATGGAGCCTTTTAATTACAAAAGGGTCTCAGTATCCACTCAAGCACCAGAACCTCAGTGACAGCCCCTCCACAGCACAGCACTGCTCTGCACCAGCCTTCCCACCTCTGTCCCAAGAGCCTGGGGAGGGAGGTGAGGGCCTGGCACAGGGTGCCGGAGAAGCTGTGGCTGCCCCATCCCTGGAAGTGTCCAAGGCCAGGCTGGACAGGGCTTGGAGCAAGCTGAAATAGTGGAAGGTGTCCCTGCCCATGGCAGGAGGTTGGAACTGGATGAGTTTTAAGGTGCCTCCCAACCCAAAGCATTCCAGGATTCCCTGATTCTGTGAGCAGCAGGTTGACTTGAGCCTCTCCCCTCTCAGAGCAGAGCACTCTGCTACCATGAACTGCCCACACTGCAGCTTAAATGACCCTCCCAGACTCTGCTACGCCTGTTTTGAGTCATGACCCAAGAGGAATGGTTTGGTCATGTCTGAGAAAACCAAATCCTTTCGAAAACTTGTGCTTTGTCTGTGCAGACCTGTGGGATTTACCAGTGGTCAGTTCTCCACTGCAGGTGGAACTGGCACCAGTGCAGGACTAAAGCTCAGCAGTGCCAGGCCCAGGAGCTCCTGTTCTCCTGGATGCAGCTCCTGGAGATGATCAGCTCCTCAGCCCCACGGAAAGGCAGCGGCCAGAGGGGACAAGCAGAGGCTGAAGCACTGCAGGCTGCTGAACCCCACACACAAGAGACTGCCAGGCTCCTTTCAGGAAGATGGAAAGGCCCTTCCCCATTTGGAAACTGGCTGAATCCCAGCAGAGATCCTGCTGGAAAGTGCTGAGAGGTCTTTCATAGCCACAGACAGCCTGGATAACTGTTTCTAATCGCACCCAGCACAGAGGGAGGCATTTGTTCCATATTAACTTCTATTAACTTATCCGTATTAACATCCTGCACCCTTCCAAGCTCTCAGCTCCTTCTCCACGCTCCCTCCTGCAGGTGAAAATCAATCCTGCCATGCCCTTGCGTGCCCCAGAGTGCTCCCAGGGTGGTACCACGGCTCTGCAAAGCAGACTGGGGAGATAACTGGAGATAACTGGTGATAACTGGTGCCTCTCCACCCCCAGGCCCACGTCAGATCAAATGATTCATGAGGTCATGCTGAAAAACGATGACAAAAATAACTTGTTCCGTGAATCAGTAGTTTTCACTGCAAGTGAGATTAAAAAATAAATAAGGGCTGTGTTCTGCTCCCAAACCACTGGCAGGGAATTAGGGAGAGCAGGGTAGGAAACAGCCTGTGTGCTGCCATCAGGAAAACTCAGTGGAGATTTTCCTTTTCTAATTCCAGCTATGATCTAACTGCAAGTCATCAGGAAAAAAAAAAAAAGGGAAGAAGGAAGGCAGTAAGTAAAAGCTGCTGGCTGGCTTCCACCTCGCCCCACTGCCCAGCCTGCTCCCTTGCAGGGGGAACAGGAGGACTCTGGACACCCTTTTTTGAAGTAAGATGTGAGCACTCCTCTGCCTCAGAGGAAGGACTGAGCTGCCTTGCTGGGGCAGTAGGAGCAGAATAAGCCTCAGGGGGCATGGGAGAGGGGCCCCAGAGGGAAAGTCGGGTCCCCTGGAAGGTCCCATTCTCTGCTTCTGAGGGCAAGGAGGGACCAGCCCAGCTCATGTTCCTCCTGGGGAGGCCAGCCCATGTCAGGAGCAACGGAGAGGAGAGCTGCTCAATGCTCTAATGGGAAACAGCTTCCTGCTTCTGCCATCTTCCCATAAGAAACTATGGAAGCTGCATGTTCCAAAAACCTGCAGCCCGGCTGATTTGCCTTTTATCACCAGGGAAATCGCATCCTGGAACTGCCTCTTTCATGTTTATCTGAATGGATTAATAAAATAAATACATGGACGAGAGGGGGCTGGGGAGGAGAGGGACGTGGGGCAGCAGCTGGGGAACAGCCTCGTTCCCTCCGAGCTCTCACGGTTTCCATGAGCTGCAGCCCAGCAGCCCCGCACGCAATCCCTGCCACATCCCAGCACCCAGTGACCAGCTCCTAACCCGCCCAGAGGGACAGCCTCCTCCTCCCCAGAGCAGGGAACACATGTTTGCAATCTCAGGATAAGGCCCCGTGTGAAGGGAACAGGGCACGGATACAAGTTTGGGAAGAAGGGGCTGTCAGCCCTTCAGCGGGAGCGTTCAAAGCCTACGTCACACGCAGCTGTTCCCTTCCATGTGCTTCCTGGGATGTGTCTGTGGACAGCCCATGTCCCACAGCTGCAGCTGGGAGTGCTGACAAGGGCTGTCAGGCCCTCAGAGCTCTCCTGGTTGTCCTCCCTCCCCCAGAACGGCCGGCTGGAGACAGGGCACTCAGAGGGGCGGACTGAATCAAAGGCTGACACTTGCAGCACTCTCTGTTTATAAAGCCAAGTCCTGAGGTGGAACAGATGCTGCTGGAGCCTGACACTTGGAGAGGAGCACTGCTCCTTCCCAGGATGAGAGACAAGAGGGGAAAGAGTCTGGGCTTTGGGCTGCAGCCGCGTCTGAAGGGCGCAGGGTCCCTTCTCTGGACACTCCCCATCCAGCCCCTCTCCAGATGTGCCCCCAGGAAGCCCAAACCCGTCCCTGGGTGATCCCCACCCTTGCCCTCCTCGCTCACCTGATGACATGAGCGACCAGGAAGCTCTGGATGTCGGGGCTGCTGACAAAGGCCAGCTCGCCGTTGCCGTGCTCCTGGCAGTGCCGCTGGGCCTCCAGCCACTCCGCCTTCTCCACCACCAGCTGGTAGCAGTGGTTATTTCCCGGGAAAACCAGGCCATCCGGGGGGCACATGGGGTGAACTGCTGCAGAAAGAGCACGAGTGTGATGTCCTTTCTACGGGCCACACGCCCCAACCCAGCCTGGGAAGAGAAGCTCCAGGAACGTCCTGGCCTCGAAGCCAACAAACCCCACCCGCTGTTGCAGTGCCCAACACCTCTCAGTCAGAGAGCAAGGAGTGCCCAAAGGAGTCATCCCTTTCCTCCCGTTGGGAAAGCAAGGCCCAGGACCCAGTGCCACCCCTCCCCTGCCCAGCACCCCCCAGCCAGCCCTGCTCACCCCTGCCCAGCTCTGCAGCCCCCGCCGTGATCCCGTAGAGCACCGCGAGCCCGGTGCCGCCCCTGTTGCGGATCCTGATGTCCAGACTCTCGTTTGTCCTGACCAAGGAAGGACACTGCAGTTCCAGCTGCTGGGGGGAAGCCACCACCTCAATTTCTGCCTGCTCGTACAGCACCTTGGAGCCCACGAGGATGGTGGCAGTGACGTTGTAGCGCCCGGGTAAGGCATAGGTGTGCACAGCTGCGTGTCCAGTGGTGTTGAGAACCTCCGTCTGGTCCCCAAATTCCCACAGTAAAGTGCTGACAGCAATGGGAATACTGATGTTGAAGAGCACGGGCTGGTGCAGGCTGTAGCGGGGCTGGAGCCCTGTGAAGGACACAGGCAGCTGTGCCTGGAAGGGCGAGGGGACGAGTGAGGGGCCACCACAGCCCTGCCCGGACAAATGCTCAGTGCAAAACGGCAAACAGCCGGAGGAAGAGTTTGTTTCATGGGCAGTTCCACACAAACACTGCCCCTGGGAGCTGAAACCTCCATATTCCTGGTCTTGGGAGTAGCAGAGGGCACTGCAGGTCTCCTCTGTGAGGTTCCCAGGGTGGACAGACGTGAAGAGGATGACAAGCTCAGCCCCTTCAGTGTTGTTGCTTGTCAGACACGTGATGTACTGAGCTCCTGCAGGACAGAAGAGAAGATCCTCTTGCAAAACAGACACTGGGAAGCCATGGTTTGGTGAAACCCTCCAAGAGACACCACCCCACAGTCCTGGGAATGCAATTCTCCTGCGCAGCTCCTACTCTGAGCATTTCCTTTTTGAGACTTGCCTGGGAAGTCTTTAATCCCCCAGCAACAGTTTCCAAACTCTTGATGCTAATTAGTGATGACAGAAATAACAAGCCAGTCACACAGATTTATGAAGCAGCAGCACTCAGTAAACAAAACGGGGCTTTGGATAGCCTGACATTCCCATGGGACACGGAGCTGCCGAGTCTGACACTCAGAGGAGCCCACAGGACCAGCCACCAAGGGAGACCATGACAAAAGGGTGTCCCTTGGTGGCACCCTGGCTTGGCCTGGTGCAGAATGTGTCACCACATGCTGTCTGGGACCTCCAGCAGCAAGCCCAAAACCAAACACCCTTGGGCACACTGGGGACGTGGGGGAGACATGGATGGACTCTCCCGCAGGCCCAGCTGGAGCTGGGCAGACCCTGAGGCACCTTCCTCCATGGGGAGAGCCAAGAGCTTCCCTTCTTGCAGGCAAAATGCGGTGCTGCAGAGGAGGGCACTGCCAGGCAGAGCTGCACCCGAGGCGTGTGCAGGGACGCACGTGGGAAGGATGCATGGGAACAACACGTGCTGGGTACAGGGAGCAGGGGCACACACGTGCGTGGACACAGAGCCACGACAGCCCCATCCCAGAGGAACAGCTCATTCCCTTGAGTTCCATCCCCCCTCTCTGGCTTGCTCAGGGTGGGACGTTCCCTGCCACAAACACCCAGGCAGGGCCCCTCCCTCGGCCTCTGCCCACGCGGCCCGGCCACGTTTGCTCCGCTGCTGCTGCTGGTTGCTACAACACCTCCCCAAACATCTCCACAGCTCCAGCCTCGTCTGATCTTCCCAGATCAAACCCATCCAACTGTCCAGCTTCCTCCACGGCCTTCCTGCAAACGCTGAGCCTCTTCTCCTAAGAACAGTCCCAGGAGAGGAGCACGGCATGGGAACTGCTCTGTTTTCTACCACCAGCCTGGTCATTCTTCATTCCCTGCCGGTCACTAAGAGCTGTCAGGAGCTGGCAGGCTGTCCCAGCCTACTCCCATTACACTGAATTACCCAGAAGGCAGCCTCACATTATTGTTTCCACACTGGCTTAAAGTAGTTCAAGAGGGAACTCATTATCAAGAGCAATGACAGTGCCAGCGTTTTTCCCTTTGATGATTCCTGCAAGATGCTGCAAGCTGGGGTAGCTTTGCTGGGGGAAGAGGAGCAACCACCACCTGGATTTTGGTCCTGGGGAGCACTGTGCCTCACCAAGCAGCTCAGCTGGCTCCCACCAGCTCCAGGTCCCTCAGCCTCATCCCTGCATCCTCCTGTCACACAGCTCTAGGTCCCTCATCCCTGCATCCTCCTGTCACACAGCTCCAGGTCCCTCATCCCTGCATCCTCCTGTCACACAGCTCCCAGATTAAAGGAGATGCCTGATGCCTGCCATGGGGAGCGCTTGTTCTCCCTGCCTCTCTCTTACTCAGGGACAGCTGAGCATCGAGGCAGGATTAGTTTTCTTAGGGCTCTCCCCTTCCCAGTTAATCACTGCCTGGCGTTCCTCCTGGCCAAGCAGTCAGAAGACTGCCCCTGGAGCAGGTGGCTGTAGAGCAGGGCAGTGTTCATTCAACACTCCTGACGTGCAGCCCTGTCACCTGCAAAGACTCCACTCGGCACAGCCTCAGGTGCCATCAGCTCCCGTGAGATTTCAGTGCTCCAAGTCAGGCTGTTCAAACCCTGCAGAAGGAAAGCCTGAGGCTGCAGGTCAGTGTCCTGTGGTCAGTGCTGATCTCGGCCCTCATGTGACTGACCGGTTCTTAAGGCATCAGGGCACAGACTGTGCAACCAAGATTTGCTTAATTAGATTAGAGCTGGTGACTTGAGGCCTAAAGAGGCCGACGTGATCCCAGCTGCCCCTGGGCCCCTCACGGCCATTCAGGCTCCTCCACCCCACAGGCCCTCCTTACCACAGGTGGTGTTGGGGAACGGGACATCGAAGAGGGACAGGTTGGCCACCTCGGGGGGGTGGGCACATCTCGTGTCCGACGCCTCAAGGACTCTCACTTTTCTGTCTTCCACCCAGCGGGGCAACCAGGACAGTTTGCAGTCACAAACAAATGGATTCCAACTTAAGTTTCTGTCAGAGGGAGATCAGAACAAGTTAGGGATTAATGTGACATGTGCTAAGCCTTAATTACAGCCGTGTGCCGAGCCCTCCCTGTTCCCATCTGTGCCACTCCACTGAAAGGCTTTGGAATAACTGGGAGGGGAGTTAATGAATAGGGAATCAAGCAATAATTAACGTGATTTTTCTAGAGGCTAGAATTAGGCAAGTACTCCAAGTACTTTTTTAACTCTACAAATAATTGTTGCAATTAGAAGCAAATGACAGACACAATCATATATCCAAAATAATCTGCCATCCCAGAGCCCCAGGGTGTGAGGGCAGCCTCTCCTGCTCCAGGAGACTATTTACAGCTCCATTAAAAAATAGCTAAGAGAATAAAATTGATCTGTCAAAAAAAAGAAATGCAAAGTCAATGATAATCTTTCCATGTGGCAGTTTAATGAAAAGATGGAAACTTTAATTGCAGCTAAGCTTGATCCAAATTACAGCCTTTGGCACTCAGCTGTGAGCAGGACGGAGCTGGAGCTGCGTGTGGAGCTGAAGCCAGCAGGGCTGGGCTTTTGCAGGGCTCAACCCCAGCTTTGGGGCTGAAAGCACCACTTTGCCACCCGGCTGAGCAGGGCCAGGCTCCCTGGGACACAGCCTGGGGCCTCTGGGTCTTTTCAGAGCCGCTTATGAGCCAAACTGCAAAGCTGAGAATTCCCTTTGTGTCGTGTCCTCAGGAAGAGCGCGGGGCTGAGCTTTCCTCTTGCTTGCCAAGAGGGTTTGCATGGGTTTAATCCTTTGCCTCATCCAGAGGCAGAACTGCCGTTTGTGCTGTGACTGCATGGATCTCTCCTAGAAATGTGGGGCTTGCCCTCAGTTCCCTTCACATAACATCATAAGACTTTAATTACTTCAATTAAAAAACAAAACTTAAAAGCTCGAATCGCTTAGGGACAACATCTTCAAGTGACTCAGACACCTCAGTCAGGACCTACCATGCTGCAGGAATCACTGGATCCCCCAGTCCCAAGGTGTGGCCATGCAAACAGGACAGTGTGACCCAGAGCATGGCCAGAGACAAGAACCTCAGCAGAGCTGGAGTGGGAGAGCAGCAGGGAAGACAAGAAGGCAGCGGCAGAGGTTGGAGGAATCCAGGAGACAGAAGCAAAGATTAGGAAGAGGTCAGGCTTGAGGGACACCAAGAGGACCCAGGAGCAGGACACAGCTTGAGGAGGGAACTGGAGATAGCCCAAAAGGCAGCTGCTTGGGTGGGGGCATGCCCAAGATCTCCCCAAGCCAGCACAGCCTCCCACCCCACCGGGAAGGGAAGGGATGCTTCAAGGAAAGGTCTAAATAAAGAACTGGGAAACAAAGAGGATGAACTTACATTTCACTTAAATTAAATAAATTATCAAATATTCCATCTTCTAATGTAGAAATCTGGTTGTGGCTTATATCTCTGTAAAAGAGGGAAAAGGATAAGGGAAGTTCATCACATCAGGAACAACGTCCTGGTCACTGCAGCTTCGTCATCACTTCCCTGTGAGGGTGGGGAGGCCCTGGCACAGGCTGCCCAGAGGAGCTGTGGCTGCCCCATCCCTGGAAGTGTCCAAGGCCAGGCTGGATGGGGCTTGGAGCAGCCTGGGATGGTGGAAGCTGTCCCTGCCCATGGCAGGGGTGGGACTGGATGGGCTTTAAGGTCTTTCCAACCCAACCCAACCCACCCCGTGATTCTCCTTTTCCTTGTACCAATACACATCTTGTGATGATTCTCATTCTCTGGCCTTGAGCTCCTCTCCATCCAGCAGCACAGAGGGTCAAATCCTGCCCAACTCTGAATGCCAATAATTCCCAAATCACTGGACTGAGCAGCTAAAGGCCTCGAGGAAAGGAGGAGTCCACGGACAGGACCACATGGGGCTCAGATGAGCTGGACCAAGAACAAGGCAAACTTTGCAACATGAGCCAGGGCCCAGCTCAGATGTGGTGGGGGGTACTGGGGAGACTGGGAGCACTGGGGGGCACAGCAAGTACTTACAGCTTTGCCAGCGAAGTCAGGCTTCTGAACAGCTCAACATCTAAACCACTGATCCTGTTCTTGGAAAGGTCCCTAGAGAAAGAAAACACCATTTTCAGCCTTCATCCAGCCTCGTTTTGTCACACCTCCATTACCCAACCTTAGAAGAGCCTCTCTCCAAACTCCAGCCAGAGCTCTAACTGGAAGTTTGCTGTGTTGAAGCGGAGCATTTCCCCCAGCCAAACAAAACACCTTTCCCAGAACCACAAAGCATTTGCTCCCCATATAACCTGTAGATAGAGATCAGGGCTCTCAGGATGTGCCCCCACTCTGCAGCACACCTGGGGCAGTTACACCATGACACACACGGTACTACATGTGATGCATCCTTTTAAAAAACAGTCAAGTCTGATCTACGTTCAAAGAACTCATTAAGAAGTAATTTTGACTGAAGGAGTAATTAACTCAGAAAAATTTATGATGAACTTCCAAGTGTGTTTCTGGTGCCAAAGCCCTGATCAGTAATTACACAATTGATGCGTCAACTCTACATCTTGAAACATCTTTTTGTCTCTCTTTGGAAAAGCTTAAAATGGAAGAAGAAGCAACAAAGAATATTTTCCATTTTAAATCAGGGCACAGTGTCCTCCTAAAAGAAACACTGCTTAAAAAAATCTCCAGTTGCTCCCAGTAACACCAACAGCCTTCAGCTCATCAAAACCAAATTGTCCCTGTCCAGCCCAGCTCTCTCCTCACCCACCATCCTCGTTCCAAATTTTAAATGTCACTCAGAGAAGAAGTGAAAGTTTTGCTCATCAGCCTCCATTTGTTCCCAATAAACTTCACTTTTTATTTTCAGACACATCTCCTTTGGCCTAAACTTTCTTCTAGCAGCATCAAAACACTTATTCCAAGCCCATGTGATGGTTCTTATCCTTCATGGATTTCTGGCAGAGCTCCTGGGAGCAGACAGGGCTGGACACACTTTGTCACCAGAGCCATTCTCCTGCCACCTCCTTTCTCACCTTTTTTCCTACAAGCACCTCCTCTCATCTCTCCTGGCTGTCTCACTTCTTATTTTTACCCCTTAATCAAATAATTCTTGGTTTGATCTGACATTTAAACTTCATTTATCCAAATGAAAATAATTCTGCCAAACTGGCAGGAAAATTACATGCGATTCCAGGAAACCGGGGATAAGTAACGGGGATGGATGTCTCTCTAAAAGGTTTATTTTCCCTGATTTTGCTGTCTGGGAGTTCTTTGCCAAGCTGAGAGTGGATTCAGAAGAGTTCACCAACAACACCAACACAGAAGTCCAAGAAATGTGCAAAATAAAAGCTCAATAAATACGCTTAAGAAAGGATATTAACAACAATACCCGATCACGCCAGCGAGCTTTGTCTCGGGGCAGCTGGGACAACAGCGGGGGGGCACAGAGCATCCCTGGCTGAAGTGACACAGCCCCCTCGCAGTCACACTCTGCACAGGGCACAGCAAAGTCACCCCCAAATCTGCTCCCAGCTCCCACCTGGAACATAAGCACAGAGACAGCTCGGACTGGGATCCAGGCTGCTGCCAGCCAGAACAGACCCTTCCCCATGGAGGCTCCGGCTCTGCTTCTCCTCAGGCATTTTCTGTGCCTTGAACCTCTGCCCTTGCACCTTCCTGCCCTGCTGGACCCGTCTGGGAAGGACCAAACCACCAAACAGTCACCTCACAGGGAGACCAGTACAAATATTTCCCTTCTCCTCTGAAATACCTGGACGTGGCCCATTTAGTTTCTAGGCAGCACCTCAAGTCCAGGACGAAGGAAATGGAGTTTCAGCTCTTCTTGCTCCTCGCCCAGACAAGCAAAACCTCCAAAACAAACCATTCAGCTGCTACAAAAACAGGGATCTGCCACTTCTAAGAGCCTCTTCCAAGGTGCTCCTTGGCTGGAGGGGAGCGTTGGGCAAGGGCAGGGGTGGGAGGGTGGTGGGACACTGGGACACCTGTCTGGGGTACCAACACTGCCGTGTCTCACAGCTGGACAGGCTCCTGGGCCTTTATCTGCTGCTAAAGGACCTTGGCTGTCATCCTGCACGCTCCACAGCCCAGCTGATATCAGGTGTTATCAGCTGAGCTCACCCACCTATCCTGCACCCACTGCTGTCTCCCAAGGCCAACACTGACCCCCAGCCCTGCTGCAGAAATGTTTCACTCTGGGATGCCAGGGGGAGAGCTGGGGCTCAGCTCCAGAGGCTGCAGAGGCTCCAAACCCTTGGAGGCCATGATTTCCCCAAGCTCTGTTGGTACCCTGACACTTGGTCACTTACCTACACCTCAGACGCCTTTCAAGGATCCCAAATCCTTGGCTCCCACCTCGTCTCCCACCCAACATCCATAGATGCCGCTGAACTCCAGCCAGAGCAGGCACCAGCCGCCACCCACCAGAGCTAACTCCCTTTGTACTTCCTTGCCTTCATGATCCCATGAGGAACTAGTATAAAACCTCCCAGTTTTCACCCTCCCCGACCTCCTGGGTGCCGAGCCTGCAAGGGAAGCAGAGCTGCAGCTGACAGGACAGCTGGGAGAAGTGAGGAATGGTGGCAGATCCAGTGCCTGCCACCTCCAGCCAGAGCCAGGGAGCTGCCTGCCTGCCCTCTCCCACTGCTCCCTCCCCACCGTGTATGGAAAGTCATGTTATGCCTTCCTGGCATGGGAAAGGTGGCTGTGAACCGAGCTGGGCTGCAGAAAAAAAGAAATCAAACCAGGAAACAGTGAGCAATAAAAGCCAAGGCAAAGGCTGTGGGACAGAGCTCAGCCTGGCGGTACCACAAACTGCCACGACTGTGTTTTCCCAGCCCACTGCCAGGCCGGAGGAAATTCAGAGCAGGTTCAGAGCAGAGCCGAAGCCAGCAGCAAACAAGGCTCTCCATTGACACGCTCTGCACACGCAGCCTGACGCCCTCCTCCTGAGGAGAAAGAAAAATGCAGTTTCCTGTGGCTCGGGGGGCTCTGAGAACGCGCAGTGCTGCCTGCAAAAGGGCAGCCACCAGTCACTGCTGCTCAGCCCTGCCTCAGTTTCCACACCTGTGAAATGGGGCCATGCAATGCCAGAGGCTGGGAGGCTTCTGCACGCTCCACGGCACACGGGGCACCAAATCTCACCAACAACTGCGGCACAGGACACGCACTGTGATACACAGAGCTGCCCACACAGCCACCCCACCAGTTTCACCCACCAGCCCAGCAAAGGGAGATCTTCAACACCTTCTGGAAAAGGACTTGGATTTCTGAGGAAGGTGAAGCTTTGCAGAAGGGAACACTCAGTAACGAGGGCGTCAACCTGAGCCTTGGGAGCCTTCAGCTCCATCCCAGCCCTGCTACCAGCTCCAGCTGTGTGACGCTGGGTGCATCCCGGAGCCTCTCCGGAGCTGTGGATACCCAGAGCCCACCTCATGGAGAGGTGGAGCCATCAGACACCACCAGCCTGACCTGCTGCTGACGGGCTCTGGGAATTCTGGGGGGAAAAGCATCAAGAACTGGCTCCTTGCTCTGCTGCTGCCTCACAGCAGCACGGATGGAAGCGAGGAGGGAACGGGAGGGCTCGGTGCCGATGGAAGGGAGCAGGAGGGAGCAGGAGGGAGCAGTGCCGCCCACTCCATCCCTCTGTGATGCTCAGAAGGCCCCACAGTGCCAGCCCAGGGGTTGTTCCTGCAGGGCTGTGGTGGCCAGGCTGGTTTTGGGGGCACTGCAGTTTGCTCCTGAATTCCACAGAACACATAATGTTCAGCGGAGTACGGCCGGCCCCGCTGCCAAGCCTGATGTCATGCTCTCATTATGTCATTTGTGGGCCTGCTCTGCCCCAATTCCACAAAAAGGGAGGGAAGGGGAGGGAGGGCAGCGCTTCCCCAGCCCTTTTGGTGCATGGAGCCCTGCCAGAACAGTAATGGGAAAAGCATCCCAAGACGGAGAAGTGCCTGTACAGAGAGGAGCCCCCAGGGCCGTAGGAAAGAAGCTCCAGGCCTGTAAGCCATGATCAAAGCCGAGGTCTCTGTGGGGCAGTGAAGCTCCAGAGGTGCCAGGGAAAGACAGCTCCCAGCAAAGCCCAGCAGTGCTCCCAGCAGTGCTCCCATTCCTCACCCCACCACACGGGTTGTGGCTGCCCCATCCCTGGGAGTGTCCAAGGCCAGGTTGGACGGGGCTTGGAGCAACCTGGGGTAGTGGAAGGTGTCCCTGCCCACGGCAGGGGGTGGGACTGGGCGGGCTTTAAGGTCTCTGCCAACCCAACCCATTCCAGGATTCTGTGAAAAGCCAGGCTGCACCGTTCCACACCCTGCAGGCAGCGAGGACGAGGGACAGAGGGACACGTGAGATGGCTGGTGGGACACCACGCAGCCGAGAGCTTCCAGAGCCTCCTGTCACCTGCCAGAGCCACAGACTGCCCGAGACATCCCCTGCACAGCCCAGACACTGCCTCCCACGTTGCCATGGCAAACAATTCCCTGTCTCCAGGAACAAAAGGCAGTGCGGAGCTGATCCTGCCTGACACACAGAACAGACTTTCCAGAAAAGAGCAGGAAAAGCTCTGTGTGCTTTTGCCTGCCTGAGCCAGGAAAAGTTATAGGGTTCTGCTGATCTGATTCCTTTTTCCCTTCATCTTTTGGCTTGCACCTCTCCAAGGAAGCACAGCAGAAGCAGCAGCGCTTGTGTGCAGAGGTGAGGATGGAGACGATTTCCACAGCGGCTATGGAAATCTGAAAAAACAGGGATTTTCCTGTGTGCTGGGCACGGGGAGCAATGCCATGGTCCTGCACTAAGTGCAGGGACAGCCTCACAGCTCTCCTGCACCGTAAGTTCTCTGCCTTTCAACACAGACAGGAGGGCAACAGCACATGGAGACCTTCACCACCAGCTACTGGTTTCAATCAGGCTGAAGCAGGGATTTTCCAAAGCAAAACGATTCCAGCTCCACCACACATCACCCCCAAGAGCTGCAGCCCAACACCAAGAGGGGCCGGTCACTGTGGCAGGCAGCTGAGAGCACCCTCAGCTCCCCAAGGCTGTCACAGCACGATGACAATTTATCTGTTCACTTTGAATTTATGAGCTTCAAACGCCGGCCATTCAAACGCTCCCAAACTTGGGAGTCTTGGCTCTCTTGGAGGAATTTGCCCCGAAAGACTTTTTCACAAAAATTCGTCTAAAAATGGAATGTTTTTCTTCCAACAGCAAAATCCTAACTGTTGATATGAAAATGCAAGGCAAGATGAGCATCTTTGCAATGTTCTGTACACTCTGTGCTCTCCTGAAGAGAGCAGAGCACTCTCAGAATGCCCTTGCAGGGCAGCAGTGCCAGGAGCAGACCCAGATGTCTCTCCCAGCTCCTGCAGGACCACGAGCAGGTGACTCCATCATTGTGGGCTCCCTGAGCAGGGGGATGAAGCCACAGTCCTCCCTCACCTCACTGCCCTGCCTCGTCCTGCTCAAGCCTCTCCCTGAGCACCAGCACAACAAGACCCTTCAATCTGTGGGAGTAAATCTGAGTTTGGGGCCACTGGCTCTTCACAGCTCAGGAAAAGGGGCTGTGAGAGCCTGTGCTCTGAGAAGCAGGAGGAAGACTCAGCTGAGAGCTCAGGTAACACAATCCCTTCTACATTCCCTCTGCTCCTGTGCCTCATCCCTGAGGATGGCACAGAGGAGGTGAGGCTGAAGCACCTGCAGGATGCACGGCCAGGGCATCCCTGCCATGGCCAGGGCACCCCCACCGTGGTCAGAGCATCTCAGTTACAACGACGGCATCCCTGCCACAGCCAGGGCATCCCAACCATGGCCAGGGCATCCCAACCATGGCCAGGGCATCCCAATCAAGGCCAGGGCATCCCAACCATGGCCAGGGCATCCCAACCATGGCCAGGGCATCCCAATCAAGGCCAGGGCATCCCAACCAAGGCCAGGGCATCCCAACCAAGGACAGGCCATCCACCGACAGC
>WBMZ01014168.1:0-27209 GCA_013400975.1 Atrichornis clamosus | reverse complement strand
CATCCCAACCATGGCCAGGGCATCCCAACCATGGACAGGACATCCCAACCATGGCCAGGGCATCCCAATCAAAGCCAGGACATCCCAGTCAAGGCCAGGACATCCCAATGAGCCACGGTCAGGACATCCCAACCATGGCCAGGGCATCCCAATCAATGCCAGGACATCCCGGCGAACGCCAGGACATCCCCACGTGCCATGGTCAGCACATCCCCACTCCGGCCAGGGCATCCCAACCACGGCCAGGACAACCCCTCCCTCCAGGTGGGAGCTGTCTGCAGTGCAGCTGTGGCTCCAGGAGCAGCTCCTCGGATCCCTGCCGCCGGCAGCTTTCCGCAGACATTCCCAAATATGGTTATGGAGCGGGAGCAGGGCTGCAGCCGCCCGCTCAGAGGGGACGTGTTACCTCACGGAGCGACGTCAGGCTCTGGCAGGGCCGGCCGGGGCGATGCCACCCTGTGCTCCATCCCTGTCCCCCGGCCAGGGGGCTGGGAGGGGGCTCCTAGGATCCGGGACCCGCAGCTCGGCTGCTCTTACGAGTTATTCCCGGACCGAGCTGACTTCATCTCCTCCTTCCCAACACCCAAACAGCAGAGCCAAAGGCGAGGGGGGCACTGGGGTGTCCCCAGGGGCCTCCTGTGCTTGGGGAGGTCAGGAAGGTGCCCCAGTGGGACAGGAGATGGATACAGGGATGGCCACTGTTATGAGAGGTCCCTCTCACCTTCGGAGCCACGCGAGTGACCAGGCGCTGGCACTGGCCGGAGCTGGCCCCGGCCGTGGTCCCTCCCTCACTGCCAAGAGGTGACTTCAGCTGGCAGCAAACACAAGGATGGACCCTCAGGCGTCACCCAGCCCTGCGACACCACGGCAGGAGGTGGGAACAGCGAGCAGCTCCAGCCCGGGAGAGCAGCGACCCAAATGTTTAACTGGAGCTGATGTCCGTAATTAGCGCCGCACGCAAACGAGCTGTCTGCAGCCCCGGCCAGGGAAACGTCAGCCCTGCAAACACACATTTGTTTCATGGAAAGCCTGCAAAGAAACCAAAGATGTCATAAATCCAAGTATCTTCCCAGCACACGTGGCAGAGCTCAAGCAGATCACGTTAAGATGCCTGCAGCCCAAATCCAACCGCTTTCCACAGAGACCCCCGCTCCTGCCCCAAGAACACCTCTGTCCCCACGTCCTGTGGCACTGCCAACACACAGCAATCCCAATGCCCAGCTCTGGTCTCCTGAAAACCCAGTGTGTTTCCAAGTCAGCATGTTGGGAGCTTGGGGATATTTGCTTTTACCATAAAAAGGGAGCCCTCTGGAAGCTGTAATTTAGAGATTACACAGCTGAGCTACTCAGTGCTTAATCTTCCTTACACAAAGTCAAGAGTTTTCAATAAATGTTTAGGTATTGCCGATATTAATTCGCCACTGGGACAGGGAATGAAGCAGATAATCTGTGCGTCCTGGTTTTTTATTACTCAATTTGTATTTATTTTAAAGTGAGGCTTTTCCTTGGGCAGCTGTCCTCTAGGGATGTGAAAAATAATAAAACCCCAAAGCTATTTAGTCCCAGCACTGTAAATTCTGCAGTACACAACAAAGGAGCCACAGGCAAGGTTCACAGGATGCAGGAGGCTCGGGATAATGCTGGACTGATCACAGTGCTGTGTCACGGAGCTGACACGGGAGCTGGAGCCAAGGGACACAGAGAACTCCAGGAAGACTTTTCCAAAGCACATGTCCCATCTGCAAACACTGGTAAAGTCTGGACTGCCTCTTCCTTGGAAACCTTCCGGGGTATCTGTGATTTGTATTCCAAATGGAACAGGGGGACAATTTGGGCACCACCGAAACAGAGTGAGAGCCACAAACCAGGGACTGCTGATCCTCCAGAACACAGGGAGATCTGTAAGAAACTTCCTGCCACTTCTGAGCTGAATTCAGAGCACAAGCCAGCTGAGAGAGAGAGGGACTGATAAGACAGTATCAGATCAAAAGTAATTTCTTCAGACAGTTGGGAAACAATTCCCTCATTTCTCACACGGGAACAGTCAGGACGTTGTCAGGCACCGCACGGCCCTGGCAGCACAAACAAAGGGAAAACAAAGCCGTGAGGAGCAAACACGGGGCATCAGGGAGTCCTGCAATGGCCTGGGAGGGAAGGGACCTTAAAGATCATTCAGTTCCACTCCCTGCCATGGGCAGGGACACCTCCCACTATCCCAGGTTGTTCCCAGCCCTGTCCAACAGGAGTGCACAAAGGATTGAGGATTTAGGGGGAACACCAGCAACCAGCAAAGCCTCTCGTGGCAGGTACAGCAGACACGCAGAGGGCACACTGGATCCAGAGAACACACAGGAAGGTCTCATGGCCAAATGCCACGAGGTGGCTGGAGGACAGTGTCACCCTGTCCCTGACTCTCTCCAGGCTTGGGGTGAGCTCCTGCTTTGGACCTCCCACCACTGGAGCAGCACAAAGCTGAGCAGACCCAGCTGAAAGGGTTTATGGCCATTTCCTCCTGAGTCATTGGCAAAGCTTGAGCTCCGGGTCCTGCTCCCAAATTCCCCAGCCTGTACCTCCAACAGGGCCCAGGAAGCACACGGATGGGGATGGCACCAGCCTGACTCCACAGAGACCTGCCAGGACCTGCCTCAGGGCTGACACTGACCCAACTTCCCACCCTCTCCCAGGCCTGGACTGTCCCTTCCCATGGCAAGCAACACTCCTCAAACCCTCCCCTTTCACGGCTGACAGTCCCAATCTGTTCAGCCTTGAGCTAACAGCCCCCTCCAACACCTCCAAGTTTTCCAAGTTCCTGTCTGGTTGCTGAAGAAAAACAGTTTTGTGTCTATTTTAGCCCTGTCTGTCGCTTGGTTTTCATCTCCAAGATGTTTTACCAACAACATTTCACTTAAGAGACTCCCCATTCCAGGCTCTCACCAATCCCCTTCAGCTCCAAGCATGGGATGTTCCCTAAAAACAGCTGATGGGGAAAAGGACAAGTAAAGACCAGGGAAACCCAACCAGGTCCAGGCCCAGGCCCAGTAGGGCACTGTCAGTGATGGAGACCAACTTTGAGCAGGATTTTGCAGCACAGCCTGTGCTGGAAAACTGCTGAGCCTTTCGACTTCTTTTCTTCCTCCCCAGAGAGAAAACTCATGGATTTGGGGCCACCACGTTAGCACTCGATATGTTTAAAAATAGCCCAAAATAAATGGTGCTGCTCTGTGAAAACAACAATGCTGAGCACAACCCCCAGTTCACAGCCCACTGCCTGCCACAGAAAATCCCCAAACCAGGAAAGCCAGGAGCAAAAAGCAAAGTGCAGCAAGTTCAGGCCCCCAGACCCAGCCAAACCACGGCTGCAGCACAACCCAGCTGTGTTTTCCCTGCAGTCCTGATGTTAGGGCTGCTTTCCATGGTTTATCCCAACAACTCAAGTACTGCAAGCCATCAGACTCCTCACATCAATTCCTGCATCAAGCCCAAGCAAGGAGCTCCCATCCTTCTGGGGAATGTTCCCATCTCACATAAAGACTCTGAGAGTCATTGAAAAGTTTGAGCTGGAAGGGACCTGGAGGGTTGGATGGGGCTTGGAGCAACCTGGGATAGTGGAAGGTGTCCCTTCCCATGGCAGGGGTTGGGACTGGATGGGCTTTAAGGTGCCTTCCAACCCAAACAATTGTCTATCATTCTGTGAAACTCTCTGAAGCCAGTGTTTAATCCCTTTAATATCTGTAGTGCTGATTTATTCATTCCAATTCCTGACAAATACGTGTGACACTGAGTCAAATTCAAAAATTTGACTCAGAATTCAAATTCTGACTTCTTGCAGGAGTCAGATGTGTATTACATCAACGTCAGCATCTCCATCTCCTCCATCTGTAAACTTACTTAAAAGGCAGAGGTTTGGGAGATCTATTTTCCAGAAGTGGATTTTCCATGTTGACTGCCACTAATTACACCATTCCCTTTAATTTTTAGCTAATGCCATGCTAGGCACTGCACTGTTTCTCCCTGGGATAGAAGATCAGGACACTGGGCTGATGAATGCTTGTACCATCCCATTTACCTTCTGTTACCATGTTTGTTTTCATCCAGTCCCTGGGAATCTCCCCAAGGCCCAAAAATCCATTAAAAGCGAACATTAATAGCCCAGAGGGCTCTTCAGCCAGATCTTTTAAAATTCTTGGATGCAAAATATCTGAACTTGCTAGTTTAAGAAGGTCTGACATTAATAGCAGCTGTTTAACATCCTCCTCGGTTACTGTTGGAGTGGAAAGTGTTTCATCATCCTCATATGATACAAATACATCACCTGGCTTTTTTCCAAACAGAAAACAGAAATATTTACTAAGCAATCCTGCCTTTTCTGCATTTTCATTGATAATTTGACCATGTTCATCTATTACCAGCCCAGTATCATCTAACTCCTTTAATTCCCAGTACACTTGAAAAACTCTTTACTCATCCCAACCTTGCTGGACACAGACCTTTCCTTGGATTCTTTTGCTTATCAGTGTTTGATGGGCCTGAGTTCAGCCCACACTCATCACTACCAACATTTCTCTTTCCCAGTACTGTATCCTGTACATTTATTTTCCATAAGAGCTTCCATTTCTCCCCCAGGCTCTCACAACACCAGAGACAGAGTTTTGTGCAGCCACAGTTTCTTGGAGTAAACTGTGCCAGGGCCTCACCACCCTCACAGAGAAGAATTTCTTCCCAATATCCCATCTAACCCTGCCCTCTGTCAGTGGGAAGCCATTCCCTGTGTCCTGGCACTGCAGAGCCTTCAAAGTCCCTCTCCAGCTTTCTCTGTGTCCACAACTGACCCTTCAAGGGCTCCTCTTTAAGGACCTGATGCCCCAGCACCTTGTTCTGCCCTTCCTTGCAGTTGGTATCAGCTACAGTTCACAAGGAAAGAGAAAACCAGAGAAGTAAAAGAAATTAGTGATTTCCTGGATCACCCTACGAAGAGGACCTGCCCCATCACGTATCCCTCAGGGATGGTTACAGCCTCAATTAGAAGCTCCTTAATTTGAAGCTGTTCCATAAAAAGCAATTTTCAGTATTCTCTGCTCTCCATGTGAACTAATTTTTTGTGCAATTAAACCCCATCTTCCCATTTTTTCTAATTCTGGCATATCCACAGCAGCTGCTTTGTCCTTGACATGCACAACCCTTGGATACCTGTGGGATGTTAATAATGGAATCCTGGAATGGTTTGGGTTGGGAGGGACCTTAAAGCCCATCCAGTCCCACCCCTGCCATGGCAGGGACACCTTCCACTATCCCAGGGTGCTCCAAGCCCCGTCCAACCTGGCCTTGGACACTTCCAGGGATCCAGGGGCAGCCACAGCTTCTCCGGGCAACCTGTGCCAGGGCCTCTCCACCTTCTGAGTAAAGAATTTCTTCCCAATATCCCACCTAACCCTGTACTCTTCCAGTTTAAAACCAACAGAATCCTGGAATGTTTTGGGTTGGAAGGGAGATCACGTCGTTCCAAGCCACCTCCTCCACACCCAATAAGCCAAAGCTTCCCTAATTCTTCCAGAAAAGAGGAACATGTAGCACTGTGTAAGAGCCCATTGCAGGACCCCTCTGTGACCAGCCCAGCCCAAAACCTTCCCGAGCTCCAGCAGATCCTGGGTTTTCCATCCCCAGGGCCAGGAGCTGCATGCCCAGCGCAGGCCCAGCTCCACGGGGCTCTGCGTGTGTGTTTGTTTGGGATCTTGTGAATAGGGCTGCTTAGCACGTTGAGTCCTCCCCACAGGGATGATGTGCTAGAGCCCATTGGCTCCCTATTCCCCGAAGGAAACATCTGCACATTCCAGACACATTTTGTAACGGGAGTGAAACCCATCCTTGAAGTGAAATTTTACGGCCTCCACAGCGCAAAATAACGATCGCTGGCAAAGGCCAGTGGAAAAGTAATGTTTAAAATATTATTACAGGGAAGCGGCTGCCAGAGCCTCAAATTAATCACTTGAACGTGTCTCTGGTGCGTTATGTAACGCTGGGCCAGCTCCTGCTCCGGCCACATCCCGCTGCCCCCATGCCCTTCCCTCAGCCAGAGCCAGGACAGACCCACTGCCGGCACGGGGACTGACATCCCCTTCTGTGAGGTCTCTTTCCAGACATTTCCACGTTTCTTCCAGGTGTCCAGTCTTTTCAACTATTAGAGAAAATCCCAGGAGAGACAAGGATAAGGGGTGTTTATCCATCACCTCTGAAAAGCGGTGTCTGTCACAGCCCTCTGCAGCAAAAGGAGCTGCTTCCCATCGTGGTCTGCAGGGAGGGGAAGCGACAGGTCTGCTGGTTAAACTGGTTTGCTGGTGGGCACTGGTGTGGCCGCGGGGCAGGGGACAGAACAGGGGCATTGCACGGTGTCCTCCCCCCGTGCACTGATCCCTAACTGACAGCGTCCAAACAGGATAAAAACGCAGCTGATGCCCAAAATTAAAAACGCGGCCTCTGAAGGAAAGCAGGAACACAAACAGCAGTGGGTGCAGACACAGCTCCGGGGAAGAAAGGAAGGAAACCTGTGGCAGCCTGAACCAGCAGCAGGAAGAGGAGGAGTGAAACGACGCCAGAGGTACCAGGGAAAATCCTGCAGGCCCTCAGGAAGGGATGTTCCCCCAGCAGAAACAAGGGCAAAACTCTGCCATCCTTCAAGCTAAAGACACCATGAGTGGAGCCAGAAACTCTGCTGATGAGGACATCTCCATCCCTGCTATTCCACAGTGCGGGGGGATCCAACCTTCCAGGTGATGAGGGCTCAGCCCAGTCTGTGCCAGATTTCCCTGTCTCCTCCAGGATCACAGGGGAGCAGAGGTGCTCTGGTGGCAGGTAGCTCTGAGTCCTGGCTAGTCTCTGTGCAGAAGTTCCTCCTGAAGCTTGAGATAACAGTATTTCCAGGATTCCATGGGAGAAAGGGCTTCCAAGTCACCGTTTTGTTGTAAACATCTCTCTAGCACAAAGGCTCCGTAGCTGAAAGTCAGGCCCACAAATCCCTACTGGAGCAGAAACACTCCAGGAATTCCTTAAGCAGCAGCTCTGGTTGATGTTACGTGCTGTAAATCCGAGGGCAGGGTGGACCCCAGAGGCAGGGACAGACGGACAAAGGGCTCTGGTCTGAGGAGGCCAAAGGACAGGCGTGCCCTAATCCCCCCGTGCCGGTGCCAACACCGACCCAAGCTCCCCCAGCTTTTTTCAGCGGTGGTTGTTTGGGTTGGAGGGCTCTGCTCTCAATGTTTTTGCAGCATGTTCACTACAGAACCTTAAATATCTTCCTTCTGAAAACAAAACCCAATTAGAACCCAATATAGAGCTGCTGGTTCCCGTACAAAAGGCATTTGCATGTTTCTGGCATTAATAACGTGTGTGGTTGGACTGCTTCCTTTCAGCATTAGAAAGTCTTGTGTGATGCAGTCAGAATATTTCTGCTTCAAAAATGCTGATGTTCAGAGGCCCCAGAGTAGGTACAGAGGGAAAGGAGCAGCTTGCTCAGGCCTTGGCTGCCCCTCTAGGAGACCTCGTGAACAGGTTTGGGAGACAGGGCCTCATCTCTTTCCTGCACAAGATCACGGAATCCTGGAATGGTTTGAGTGGGAAGGGACCTTAAAGCCCATCTTATTCCACCCCTGTCATGTGCAGGGACACCTTCGACTGTCCCAGGTTGCTCCAAGCCCCGTCCAGCCTGGCCTTGGACACTTCCAGGGATGGGGCAGCCACAGCTTCTCCGGGACACCTGTGCCAAGGCCTCACAGAGAAGGATTTCTTCCCAGTATCCCATCTAAATCTATTCTTCAGAGCACTCTCAAGTCAACTCACGTGCAGGTGATGCACGTTCCCGGTTCTTTCCGGACCTCTGTGCACAGGAGCCTGCCCAGTGTCCTCCTCTGGACCCTCCCTGACCAACAGACCCATCCAGGGATCCAGGATCCACCCCCTTCCACGTGTTGGACATTAAGAGATCCAACAGCCCCTCAAAACTCCAAGGGCTCAGGTGGCACAAGTGACACCTCAGCAGTGACACAGCTGGAATGACACAAGCCTGACACCATAGAAAAGAAGGTTCTGGATCTCATGGGTTCAGCAGAACTTGCACATCCAATTCTCCTACCCATTCCTTTGAAAATTTAAACTCCAGATAGGAGAGAGCCAAAACTTTAACATGATCTCCCTGAGACTAATAATTGTCCACACTTCTGCCAAGTATCAGGGGCTGATAAATTCACTCTGCAACATATCTGGAGATAGGAGGTGGAGACCAAAGGACAGATCCCTGGAAAGAGCTCTGGAAGAATGCTTCAGTCAAGTCATCGGCTTGTCCTGGAAAGATGCAGCTGACCTCGAGATAACCTGCTTTGCACTGCTCCCCTCAGCTCAACTCTCCCCTTGGCCTGGACTGATCTCCACCTGTCCAGAGCCATGAGAACAATCTCCCTCTGACCTCTGGCTCGGTCAGGCCCTCCTGGGCCTGTCTGTGCTGGCTGTGAAGCAGCTCCTGTGCAGCTCCCGTGCAGCCCTTCAGCAACTGCAGAGCCTCCTGTGCCCCGCAGGGCTCCTGCTGCAGCTCAGGGGACAGCGTGGGGCTG
Organism: Atrichornis clamosus; assembly: GCA_013400975.1. Classification (NCBI taxonomy): domain Eukaryota; kingdom Metazoa; phylum Chordata; class Aves; order Passeriformes; family Menuridae; genus Atrichornis; species Atrichornis clamosus. Next base: position 18,612 of record WBMZ01014168.1, on the reverse strand, counting down.
TGGAAAGAGCCACCACGGGCTGAGAACAGGGGGGTGTGTTCCTTAGGGAGAACTTCCACGCTGCCCTGGGGAAGGACACAGAAGGCTCTCACCCTGCACCTTCCACAGCCAGAGCCAGGCACCGTCCCCTGGCCTGGCACGTGGGTCAGCCATAGGTGTGCGTGTCACACGTGTCTCAGGACCCGCATCCCTCTCCCACAGGGAGCTGCTGCTCCTGCAGACTGCTTTGATCAGCTTGGGAAAAGAGAGGTCTCTCCCTCAAATAAAACACACAGTGGAGACACATTTGGGGTGTCCAAGGCCAGCCTGGACAGGGCTTGGAGCAACCTGATCTAGTGGAAGGTATCCCTGCCCATGGCAGGGGTTGGAAGCAGATGGGCTTTAAGGTCCCTTCCAACCCAAACTATTCCATGATTCTGTGACTTTTCTGTGAGGAAACAGAGGAAGGATAATTCCATTCACTTCAGACTACAGGTCATGTCAGGGATCTGTAAAAGGGAGGATCACTGTGGTGTCTCTTCCCTTCTCTCACAGGACCAATGCCTCTAATCCTGTTTTAAGAACATCATTATGTGGAATGAACTGTCGAGGGGGAAAAAAGAAAAAAAGGCCTTGCAACTCTGCTAATCTTCTTAATGATTTAATACCTGCAAATACTGCAGGGAGGTATTCCTTTCCTGATCCCATTAAACGCTGCCGTACGGAACGTCTCACACACTTCAGCATCCTACTGTGGATTTTGTTTTTAAACAAAGCCAATTCCTCTGGAGACCAAGCAAGGGTTTCTGATCCCATAGCCCCACCAATTTTAAAAGATCTTCTAAACGCCTGCCTGGGGGATTCCAATAAGTCCTGGCACAGATCCTCCAAGTAGTAGCAAAGCAAAACAGGGTACGGCTGTTATTGTAGAGATCTCTCACTGCCAGCACAAATACACAGCCTGGACCATTCAACCTTTTACAGCAGGAAAGTCACGGACAGTTGATGATTCACAATCAGCATTCTTCCTTCTACTACTTCTTTTCTTTTTTCTTTAATTATTCCATCTCTCCGGCAAGCAGCTCTTCCCTGCAGTTTTTGTGATGCCTTTTTCCCCTGATTTCTTCATCACATTGACAAGGGCAGGGCACATCCCAGAGTCCCCAGCTGGATTTCTCCATCAGCCACGGCGCTGGTGAGAGGTCCCAGGCTGTGGTTCAGCCAGCCAGGGTTGACATTCCCTCGTGTATGGGACCAGAACAAGGCTGGGAAACACTTTGTCACCCTGGAGACCTCAGAGTAAGGCTGAGGTGGCTTCACAGGCCATGTTTGTGCTGGCTCTTCTCTTTTTTCTTTGCATATGCAAAGCCAAGAGACATTTCCTTCCCAGGTCAATATGCACAGAAAATAGATTAAATATTAAATACATAAAATATATTAAATTATTGCCTACTCTCCTCACAAGCACATGCAGGGACTGACACTGGTGCTGATTGCTCCTCTCAGAAATCTTTTCTTAATTACTCAGCTTAAATCTTCCTCAACTCAGGTTTTTTCCAGAGTTCCCAAGCACAGATCCTACAATGATTCACCTGAATCACAGGTGTTTACTGCTAAGACAGCTGAGTTTAACACCCGAAGTCCCCACACATCAATCACACAGTGAAGCACAAACCCAGAGAGGACAAATGAACCATGGGAGACCCACCAGGGCAGATGTCCCTGGAGCTGACACAGACATCTTAAAAAGGAGAAAGTCACATCTCTTACAATTCACAGAGTTTTTCCTACAGTAAAATAGATCGATTTTGTTGTTGTTGTTGTTGTTGTTTCGCTCTGTCTTGGTTAAAGCACAAACCCAAGGCTGAGCCCCCTCCCTGGCACAGGGAGGCTCAAACACTGACAGGGCTTCCTGAGGCCTCTCTGGGGAGGCTGACGCTTCACTGCAGGTTCAGGCAACTGTCTTGGCCTGTGTTAAATGATTAAATCCCAAATCCCTCTTCCCTATTCTTCACAAACAGCACATAAACCCCACGAGGGCGACTGGCTAAGAGAGTGTTTGCGGCGCACACAAACCACCAGCAAATCTGCTTTGTTTGAAAGGGAAAGAAGAGCAGGAAAACACCAAGCCAAGGCCAAGACAAATGAAATGGTACGGACAGAGTGCCCCAAGAAGCTGGGCCATGCAGGGTGCTCTGTGCCCAGCAGCAGCCACGGCTCTGCTCCGAGCTCTGCGGACACTGGAAGGCTCCCAAAGGCAGGCTCGGCTCAGTGGGACATGGAGCAGAGTCTGATCCCTCCTCAGGCTCCACACAGACTCTGGAAGGTTTGGATAAACACCCTGGGTAAACTTGGGACGCCACAGCAACGTCAAGAAGGATGACACTCATAAATCAGCCCCTCCAGCAGCTCTGCTGGCAGGAGGAGAGTCTGCCCAGTTCTCTCAGAGCATCGCTCTCAGGATTTATGGCAGACACTGAGTTAAGCTGCATCTCTGGCCTGATGTTAAACCACCTTCTTGCCAAGGCTAAAAATTGCTCCATGGTGTAATCACAAAGTGAGGCAGAAGAGCAAACTAATAAATTTCATTCCCATATAATAATAACAAGTTAGGTTTCCATAGCACCGCTCTTCCTCTCGGATCCAAGAGGACATTACTGCCTTGCCTCACTGCAGCAGGCTCCGTGCACAGGGATTATGTAATCCACCACAGCCACTGCTCTTAGGGGTGTAATCCAGCATTACAGCACACCTTAACATGGAAAGAAGGATCACCAGTGCACAAGGAAAAAAGGGATGGCACAGGGCAAGAAATGAATCCTCTGCAATGCTGCTGATGTGAGAATGACTCTGATCCATGGGCTGCTCTTTGACATCTGCCAGGTGACAGGTGCTGCTTTCTGCTGACAAAACTAAGTCCAGACCTCTCTGAGGCAATGACAAATCACAGAATCCTAATATCATTTAAGTTGGAAAAGATCTCCAACATCATCGAGTCCAACCTCTGCCTGGATCCTCACCTTGTCCCCAGCCCAGAGCACTGAATGCCACGTCCAGGCCTTCCCTGGACACCTCCAGGGATGGGGACACCTCTCTGGGCAGCCCCTTCCAATGTTTAACAACTCCTTCTGAATGAAGAAAATTCTTCCTGATGCCCAATCTGAACCTCCCCTTGGCACCATTTCCACCTCCTGTCCCTGTTCCCTGGGGTAAGATCCCGACCCCCCCCTGGCTGCCCCTCCTGTCAGGGACTTGTGCAGAGCCAGAAGGGCCCCCCTGAGCCTCCTTTGCTCCAGGCTGAACGCCCTGCTCTTCCTGGTGCTCCAGGCCCTTCCCAACTCCATTCCATTCTCTGGACATGCTCCACTGGCACTGATGGGCCAAAACTGGACACAGGACCGGACACAGCACTCAAGGTGTGACCTCTCCTCGATGTGCCTGCGCAGGCAGATCTGGGAATGCTGCTTTCCCACAGATGGGAAAACCACAGCCCGGGCACCTGTGGCCAAAAAAGGTCCTGGGTGATGAACTAAAAGACAAAACAGGTCCCTTTTTGGCTCAATCATGCTGGGATTGCTGCCCAGCCATGCCTGTCCCAACAGCACCAGCCCACGCTGGGCACTGCTCCGCGTCACTCAGGAGGTCAGGAACACAAAGACCCCAAGGCTTTTCCCAATAATTAGTCTGTCTGCCCCTTCTTATCCCTTGAAAGGCTATCAAAGAGCTACTGTTTTCCCCACAATAAAATAGAACTCGGAGCACGCAGGCACTGAGAGCAGAGCAGGGAGTGCAGGGGGATGAAGGAGCAGTGCTCCCCGGCCTCACGCGCGCCTCTGATCCCGGGGCAGACAGAGCTGCAGACTGCTTTAGCTCCATTTTTCCTTTCCAACATTTTCCACACTCTCCTGCCAAGAAAACTCCGAGAGCTGCCTCCTGCCCTGTCTGGCAAACGCTTCCCAAGCAGAGCACTCCTGGTGAGCGAGCCTGAACACAGCTGAGGGCTGAGACCCTCCCCACAGCCTGGAGAGGACTCCGGAGTCTGAGGGGTCACTAAAGTGCATCAGGCATTTTGGGGGCTCCACAGGGAGGGCAGCTCCTACAGGATACAGGGAGGATGCTGAGGCTGACAGCAGGTGAAGGGAATTGTAGAATCACAGAGTGGTTTGGGAAAGGACCTTAAAGCCCATCTCATTCCGCCCCGTGCCAAGGGCACAGACACCTTCCACCAGACAGGGCTGCTCAGCGCTCCATCCAACCTGGCCTTGAACACTTCCAGGGATGGGAAGAGGGAAGGGAAGGCACTAGAAGGGAGATAACCATCCTTTGCCCATGCTCAGCCTGACAGAGGTTTGTTCCTTGTGACTGGTGTTCCCATGTATCACACAAAGACAAATCACAGAATCACCATGGCTGGAAAAGCCCCCTAAGGTCACCACCTCAGAGGCTTGAGGCTGGATTTCACATATTTGCATTACACTCAAAGCCATCAGATACTAAGATATTTTTGTGCAGCAACCTGGAGCTCAGCTCCTACATTCAGCCAAATTTGAGCAAATAAAAATTTGCATCTGTTTCTTGTGTGTTGGGCTGCTTTTTTTTAATTTCCTGCTCTGTGAAACAGGAGGAGCAATAAAATCAAACTCTTGGAAACAAATGACAACTGTTTAATGGAGTAAAAAGAAATCCCAGCACCTTCCTAGGTTGTTTATGCCACAGCTACTCCATGCACGGCTGCATACACAGGTAGAACAGGCTCCAAGTCCAGACTTCCTCACTTTTATGGGTTTAAATTGGATCCCACTCGGTGTTTAAGGCCATTGTTGGACTGCTAACACATTCGGCAGCATGAGTAACACCAACTGGGTTCTTTTTCACTCACATTGGGCTTTTTTCTTGCTCCATCTGCCTGTCACAGCAGACAGGAGAGCAGCAGAGTCACAGGTGAGGGGCAGAACGTGCACAGAGCACAGGGACAGGAGCTCCCCAGCAAACCTGTCCCTGATGAGGTCTCAGGGACAAGATGTGGCGTTCCCCAATTCAGAGAGCAAAAGGGAGGGTAGATATGATAAACATGATAAATCCTTCAGCAACTAATGTGGAATGGCAGAGGGAAAAGGATGAAGAGCCACAGGAGGCTGCTACAGAAGCTAAGGGAGGAAGGTGACCCTCAGCAAAGGGCTGCAGGACCTCTCCTGACCTAGCAAAGATCTTCTGCATTTGCAGCAACGCTCCTCAAGGCAATCCCTGGCCCTGTGCTTCCAGATGGGGGATTTTTTTCCTCCCTTGTTTTTTTTTTCTGAGACGTGACCAGCAGACGTTGGTTGACTGCACTGGCAGCAGGGACAGGGCAGGCCCAGGACACAGGCAGTGGTTTGTGGAACACCCTGTGGAATCAACACTTTCCCCTACCAGGAAAAGTCTTTCACAACTGTGGATTTGGGTGACTTCAGAGTTCTCCCTCCAGGACCTCTCCCCCTCCTTGCCAGACTGTGGCTTCATCCTTACGGAGGAGGCAAACCGGGCTGGGAGCACCACCAGTGGCATGGAAAGAAATGGGAGAGACTTCCCAAGAAATCCAGCCACAAAGCCGGTTCCAGGAGCTCCTCCCTGCCCAACAGCAGCTCCCAGAGGATCCTGGAAACAGTCAGAACACTCATCCTACCTGGGAGCTTCAGCCCCACAGAAAGTCGTGCAAAAATCTGCCAAGGAAGAAGGGGGATCTGCCACAGTTGGGCAAATCACATCCCAGCTCTGCAACCACCCCAAAACCACCATCCCTACAGCTCTGCAACCACCCCGTAACCACCACCCCAGGGCTGCAACCACCCCAAAACCACCGTCCCTACAGCTCTGCAACCACTTTTCTGCCTCAGGAAGAGGCAAAAGTCATCTCAGGGATAAAATTCCTCAAGGTCTCAGCGGTGTTTGGGAGGTGAATCAGGGCTCGGACTGAATGCAGAGTTCAGTTCAGCCTTGGGTTACCCATGGATGAAATATTTACCTCTGATGTCATATAATCCATTTGATCACAAGATAAATCCTCCAAAACTGACCCTCAATATTTCAGCTGTTTCTTTAGCAAGCTCAAGGCCTGTATTAACCAGCCACCTCCTGTATCTGGTCCCATGGTACATGGCTCTACATGACACTTTTACCCCAAAAAGAAGAATTAGAAGATAGATTCAGTCTTGTCCTATAAGAAGGGGTGGGTTCCCTAAAGCTGTCTCCTGGAATCATGACATTAAATTACAATCTCTATTTTTTCCTTTCCTTTTCTTTTGCTGAAGTCTTTTATTCCTCTCCACCTCCTTATTGAGAGGTACAGATGCCTCCAGATGTCTCCTACATGGAAGTTCAGGCTCAAAACACAGAAGGCACCAACATCTGGCCTTTGTTTGTTTCTTTTTAATCTCAAGATTTATGAGAGGTAGCTGACTCATGTTATGGCTGGCAGGGCTGGACTCTTGTAAGTAATTGCATCTTTGCTATTTTATTAATTAAGTTTTCCCACTTTTGTCTGAGTTGTTGGTGATAGACTACAGCGAGAAAAATACAGATCTTTCCTGGGTCTGGGGCAGGTGAAAGTCCAGCCACTTCCTCCTCCAGGGCCTGGCCCAGGCACCCAAAGTGAAAGGGGCAGATATATCAAATATCTCAGCCCTGCTCAGCTCCACCAGATCATTCAAGCGTCCCCTCCACCCTCAGCACAAGGCAAGAAATCCTGCACACACCAGGGCTACTGTGAGTTGTTAAGTGTGGTTTTGCTTCACATACCCCCATTTCCTTTCCAGCAGCAGCACCAGAAAAAATACTGAGGAGAGAGTTTGTAGCTGAGGAATTCAGTGAATGATTAACTCCAGCCCACCTATTAACCATTCCCTCCATTCCCTCACGCCTCCTGGGAGCCCCAGTTCCAGGCAGCACCTGATTCCCACTGGTCTGGTGCGCAGAGTCCTCAGGTGATGCAGATGGGCCGAGCTCCGAGTTACAACCCATTAAGAGCAGTAATGATTAATCCAGAACCCCGGCACAGATCACGGTGAAATGCTGCTCCCCTTGTCACCCCAAAGGAATCCTGCTGCCAACGGAGGAACTGTCTCTGCACGGGACACCAGGAGCAGGGCCAGCTCTTCCCAGGGAGGCAGAGGGATGCAGGGGCCAGCTGGTGCTACTCCCACTCCAAACCAATCCACATCTCAGCCGTGCTGTGCTGCCCTTGGGACCAGGACAGGGCAGCGGCTGCAGCTCTGCCAGCCTGGAGATGCTCCAGGGGCAGCTGGATGGATCCCTGTGCCCCCCAGCCTGTCACCTCACACTGCAGGACCTTCACACCACATCAGCCCACGTGCAAACCCACGTGTCTGCCACACTCAGCTGCACCTCAGAGGACTGGGAGGGCTCAGGGACACAAACTCCCTGCGTGACCTCAGGCACCTCCCGTGCACGGAGCTCTCACAGCCCTGCCCAGCTGAACAACAGGAAGGGGAGGCTCAGGCTGGACATCAGCAAGAATTCCTTCATGAAGGGGTTGTCAGGCACTGGGAGGGGCTGCCCAGGGAGGTGGTGGGGTCACCAGTCCTGGAAGTGTTCACGGCCCCCCACTCCCCAGGCTGAGCCCGACCTCACTGAGAAGCACTCTGCACATCCATCCCTGTGCCTGCTGCCTGGAAAACATTCCCAGCACCACATCCTACACCCCAAGGAGCCCATAAGGAGCCACCACGTTCCTCTCAGGAGCTGGTTCCTTGCACTGGAGACAACACTGACTCCCCATCTGGGGCTCTGTTTGGGAAACCGATGGCTCTGCCCTGAACAGAAAACACAAGTCAGGCAGAAAACAAAACTTTTCTTTTTTTAGAGATGCTTTAAAAGCAAAATCAATGATTCTCCAGCTCCGAGAGCACAGTGGGATCCTGCTGGCTCCAGTCCCTGCCACACAGGATGTACCCACCAAGCACAAGGTTGTGTTTGGTTTGGAGGATGAGGAAGAGGAGCTCAAAGCACAAGCAGGGGTGGAAGGGCAAGACTGAGGTACCAATGAACCTGTCAAGGTGAGTGCACGTCTCTCTCTTGCTGCCCCGATGTTCACACTGCTCAGACTGCAGATCCACCTTCCCAAGAGCTGGTACAGAATGTTTTAGTGCCTTCTCACCAGGATGGCAGAGCACCAGGCAAGCAGGAATTACAAACCCAGGGCATTTATCCAGCAGCCAAGCACTGAAGTGCTCCACAAGCACTGAATTCTCATAAATAACCAGGACAACACTCTCGTGAGGCAATGAAGGTCCAGCCCCACTGCTCAGTCAGGGATGCAGAGGCATCCCTGACAGCCCAGCCCACACCACCAGGGTCAAACTGAAAACAAAAGCAGGATCCTGCCTCCCCCTCCTGTTCCAGCTCTTAGACAACACTGCCCCCAGTAGCTCGGCTTCCTTCCCAAACCAAGGTATGCACTGCACTTCCCTGGTTGCAGAGGGGAGGACAGAGGGAAGCAAATCCTGGCCTTGCACACAGCCTCCATGGCTGCTGCAGAACCCAGCAGCTTCCAGGAGCTGCAGAGCAGGCCAAGAAACGGAGCAGCAGCTCCAGTGCTGCTTCCCAGCTCTACGGGAACGGAGGAATTGTGGTCAGCCTGCACAGGGAGGAAAAGGAGCTCCGTGTTGCTGGTCAGAGCATCCCCCTGCAAGAGGAGGATCCACAGGGCTGCCCATCCTCAAAATGGGCATCGGCCACAGCTGGGACTCGCTGAGCTTGGAGGTCTTTTCCAACCTAAATTATTCTGTGATTCCATGAAAAGGTCCGGGACTCTCCAAAGACTTATGAAATGTCTTTCCCAAGCAGCTAGAGAGTGGATCTACTCCAGGGGAAGCTGTGGGTCCTGTGGGAGCGGGGGTGTTGGAGATGAACTTCCAAACTCTCCCAGTTCCCTCTGAAGTTATGGGATCAAGCTTGGATGTCAATGGCTAATCCACAGGAAGACAGAGCACGGCAGTGGGCTCTGCTGGCTTGTTTTAGAGATCTGATGGCCAGCTGTAATTAACCCTTTAATTGTTGCAAAGACTAACTTATGCCAGAGGAAATACTCCAATCTGACTGGCTGCACAGCGTGGGGCACTATACACAGTGCAAAGCAAATCCAAGTTAATGCCACCTAAATTGGTGGCTGTATCAGATGCAATCTGTGCATGGAATCAGAAATTAAACTACCCAAGGCCAGTGCCATCGCTGCCTTGACAGTTCACTCTGCTGCAAGCACTGGAAAGGCAAAGAGCTTTCCAAGAAATGGCCAATTACTGGATTCAGGGAGTGACAAGAGGGAAAGCAGTGAGGGCTTTGGAGCTTGGAGTTCAGGGTTTTGGGCTACTGGAGTTACTATTTTGTGTCATATGAAACACAGATTCAGGGACCAGTGATGCTCCTGCAGAAAACAGGGCGTGTCTTCCCTCTCAATTAAACGTTGGGAATTGTGTCAGCCCAGCAGAACCTCAAGTGCCACCCAGAGAGCTCGAAATTTTCTCTGTGGTGCTGCCTGATCTGTGCCATGCCCTACACAGCTTTCCTGCACACAGGGGAAGCACTCTTCCCTTTTAATTTTCCCTAAGCAAAGCCCTTCCTCACTGCTGTAGGAACACAATCCACCACAGACACCAGCTACAGCGAATTTTCTTAACACAGCTCAAAGACTAACAAAGTCTAACCCTTGGCCTCTTCCAGCTTTTGTTTTCCCACCTCAGTTTTGTCTACACTAAATTTTTTGAGACTTCTGATCCAAACTTTGCACCGATCCATGCAATCAGAGGTCGCACAGCTCAGTCTCTAAAGCCACTTCATGTTTTCCCTCTGTAGGAGTAAAATAATGTTCCCACACTCCGATAGAAACCTTTGCTCAGCACAGATTTAATTCATTACTTATGAATCTCTGGCCAACGCCACTCTGCTCATGGCAGTGGCTCCCTCCTTGCAGTCACCTCCGGAGTCTGGGAGGACAGGGAATCTTCTTTTTATTGTGTAGTGAAGGAGCTGAGATGGGATCCTGACTAATGGCTTCACCAATCCCTGCTCACATTAACACACCTCCTCCAGAAAATCACCCAGGTAGCAGCAACGAGCTGCCCTCTACAACTGCTTTACAGAGGGCTGGTCGGGAGCCAGGATATTTTCCAATGGAAACTCTTCTCCCAGGGAATCACTCACTCTGCACCGTATTTCAGATCAGCGCTGCGTTTTGCTTTAGGGAATAGGAGAAGATTTCTTTTGAATTGTGCTGTGCTGAGGTGCAAGGGCACTTCTGTGACACAAATCCCTGAGGAGCCACTATAGATCCTGCTGGAATCATTAACAAGGCTGGAAAGGCAGCAGCTCTGCCAGCACCTCAAAGGCAAGTGCCCACACTCCAGGCTGAGGCTTTTGCAGGATTGCCTGGATGACATGCAGGTCTCAGGTAAGAGCTGCCCTTTTGCTGTGCCTGCACCAATCCATGAGATCCAAGAGCTGGTACAGCATTACAAAACACGAAAGGTGCCAGTTGATTGCTCTTTCCATATCCAAACTCCTCCTTTTGCAAACTCACTCTTTCCAGAAAGCTTTCCAGCCCTTTTTTACATCTGGGGAGGGGTGAAACCCAACTCTGCCGAGGGCCAGACTCCTGGCAGCACCACGCTGTCTGCACAGGCTCTGCCAGAGCACAGAGCCTTCCACCAGGTCCCCTGTGCCCCTGGGATCTGTCTGGGGGTGACAGGACAAGTCGCCATCCCAAACACCCCATCCCACCCCTCTTTTGGAGAAACAACACAGCTTGAGCAGAGGTGTCTGAGGGAGTACAAAGCACAGCAAAGAGCAGGGAATGTGGCTGCAACCACAACTTAGAGGCTCCACTCTGCAGCCCATTGCTGTCCAGCTGCTCCCTCAGCTCTCCAAGCCCCAGGAAAGGAAAGGTGACACACGGACTGTGCTGGGAGCACAGGATGGGGTCCCTGATTATTGTTCTTACCACCCCATGGAGGGCCTGGCACTGGCAGCAGAGTGTGGCTGGATGGTTCCCTCTGCACACAAATAGCCATACAGCCCCTGCCTGTGAGAGGACCAGCACAGAAGCAATCCAGGAGGGAAAACCTGGGAGCATTCCCAAGTGACAGCACAGATCCCACTGCCAGCAGGACGCCAGTGCCAGCCCTGCGCTGCACACAGGTGCCACCAGCATCCCCTGCAAGGTACGGCTTGTTTGGGCAGCTCTCCTGACAGCCCCGCTCAGACACCTGAGAGCCAAAACACCCCACAGGGCCCCGTGCACAGCCCACAGCCCCTGCCCTGCTCTTGGAAACGTGGCACGCGGGAGCATCGGCAGCAGGGACAGGGACTGAGCAGCTGCTTTTTCCGAGCCACACGTGGCAAGGCTGGATTCTACCCCTAGCACACAACCAGGCAGCTGTGAGGCAACAGGATGAACGGAGAGGTACAAAAATAGGCACTTCTGCAGTGCTTCTTCAAACAACATTTTTGCACTACAAAAATGCACAAAAAATGAAGGATCATGGGGTTTTTTCCCAGCTCTCCGAGGGACCCATGTGCTCCCATCACGGTTTTAGGATGCAACCCCTGGGGCTGTCTCAGTGCAAGAACCACCCGGGACAGGACACAGATGCTTTCACCAACCTGCCCTAAACCAAAACCCGCAGCTCCAGCCCGGCCTCACTCCACCCCCTTCCCGAGGCGTGGTTTGAGAGAGAAACGCTCAGTTTTGGCCAACACAATCCGGCTGGGCTCTGCTTTCCCAGGCTTAGCTGTTCCTCGGGTTCCTCCCTCCGGAGGACTCAACCCACACCCTGGGTCCTCTTTTTAGAGCGCCACTCCCACCGCTCCCGGACCATGGAGCCTCTTTAACCCATTCCCAGCAGGACCAGAGCCCCCCGGCCAGCAGGGAAAGGGGTTCACAGGATCCCATGCAAGCCCCCAGGCCAGGCAGAGGAAGGAGAGGCCTTGCTCCCTGTCCCTGCAGGGAAAACTTTTCCTCTGGATCTGCGCAGGTCCTGTCCCTGCCAGAGGAGCCCAGAGCAGCGCACGGATCCTGCGGGAGCCAGGGCTGAGGTGCTGCCAGGGGATGTTGCAACGGAGCTGTGAAGAGGCCATTGCTGGGGATCTGCAAGTGCCACAGAACCACGGGACCACGGAACGGGTTGGGTTGGAAGGGACCTTAAAGCTCATCCAGTGCCACCCCCTGCCATGGCAGGGACACTTTCCACTATCCCAGGGTGCTCCAAGCCCCGTCCAACCTGACCTTGGACACTTCCAGCTTCTCTGGACAACGTCACAGGAAACAATTTCTTCCCAATATGCCATCTAACCCTGCCCTCTGGCAGTGGGAAGCCATTCCCCTTGCCCTGGCACTCCATGCCCTTGTCACAAATCCCTCTCCATCTCTCCTGTAGCTCTTTAAAGGACCATAAGGTTTGTCCAAGGAGGTGGGCACAGGCCCTAGGAGGGCTGCAAACCCCACCCTGGAAATGTCCCTTTCAAACCAGTGATTAGACCCTGTGACTTCATCCCAGACACACAAATTGCACCACACAGAGCCCAAGGTGTTTCTCAGTACAAGGAGCTGCCCGTGCAGGCTGGCAGAAAACAAGCTGCCCAGCTGTCACTAGAAGAGAAAAGGCCGTGGTGTGGTGGCCAGGGACAATCTCGGATGAATAGGAACAGGCTGGCTGAGCCTGGCTGGGATCCAGAGCCCGTGTCACTCCAGACCGCCCCGCAGGCTCGTCAAACCCGAGCTGCTGCAGGCTGCGGCTGCTGTGAGAGCCAGCACAGCCCTGTCCCGATGTCCCAGAGCATCTGCCAACACAACTGCAGCAGGAAGAGAGGGTCCCCCGGCTCCCAGCCCCACAGCCCCAGCTGCGGGCACAGCAGGGCCACACCTCAACACCCAAAAACGCCGTAGGGGGGAGATCCGTCATGGCAGAGGGAATGAACATCAAGTCCTGTCACCAACCCAGCCTATCACACTGCCTTAACACGGGCTGCTAATTAAATTCAACATGACAGGAGGTTAAACAGAATCACACAAGACCATATGCCACATCTGAATGTTCACCACAGAGCTCAGCTCATGGAGGTTTTTCCAAGGCCTGATGCCAGCAAGCCAAAGAGATTTACCTGTTCCTAACCTGAGGGGAACTATTTTGCTGTTACAGCGGTAGAAACAGCTGACTTTGTTTTAATTATCTGTGTTTTGCTTATCTGCACATTATCAAAAAGGATCTTTCCAGGGAAAGGGAAGAGCTGGAAAGCTGAGAAAGTTCAGCCTGAAGAGGAAAAGTTGTGTGGAGAGCTCACAGCACTTCCCAGTATCTGAAGGGGTTACAAGGAAGCCAGAGAGGGACTGTTCAACAGGAACTGTAGTGACAGGACACGTGGGAATGGGTTCACACTGAAAGAGGGAAAATTTAGGTTCGATATCAGGAAGAAATTCTTCCTTGTGAGGGTGGGGAGGCCCTGGCACAGGGTGCCCAGAGAAGCTGTGGCTGCCGCATCCCTGGAAGTGTCCAAGGCCAGGTTGGACAGGGCTTGGAGCAACCTGGGATAGTGGGAGGTATCCCTGCCCATGGCAGGGAGTGAAACACAATGATCTTTAAGGTCCTTTCCCTCCTAAACCATTGCAGGATTCTGTGATTCTATGACAGAATCTTTACTTGTCACGGTTCCTATAATACACTGCAAATGTTACAGCTTGCACATTGTTGATGCTCTTCCTGATGACAGCTATCCTTTAAATAAATGGGAATGGCAGCAATCACATGAGTTTTTCTTTTTGTGCCCTTTGCAGAGCAAAAAACTAACATTATGTTTCAATTGACATTTTTAGTTTTGGCAAACAGAGATGCCAACTTCACTTCGGTGTCTAAGTAAAGAACAGTGCTTTGACGTGAGAAACAGGCTCATTCTTCACTGCAAAGGAGGACTCAGAAATGAGGGCTGCAGAGGTCTGATGTGACACCCTCATCCTCCTTTGGGACAGGCAGTGACCTTTGGCAGAGCTTGTCCGTGCAGGCAGCTCTGCAGCCCGGCAGCCACCGCGGCTTTCCAGCCTTGGAGCCACATCTCAGCGAGGGCTGGAGAGAAGGGTGGGATGGTGGGGAGGGAGAGCGGGGTGGGTTGATGTGGGGGGAGAGAAGGCTGGGCTGATGAGCAGCAGCAGCCATTCCTCTGAACAGCAACAGCGCCGTCAGCGCAGCGCGGGAGCGGAGCTGCCAACTTTCCACTGTGGAAGGGATGGAAATTTTCTCTTCGAGCCTGACAGCCACCGTCTGAAATCGTGCTGTTGGTTGTGGAGGAACTAATTCACAAATACTGTGTCCCCCAAAACCCACCCTGTTCCCCACACTCCTCCATGCACTCTCCTCACAGCAAGAGCAAGATCCTCTGTCCGTGCAGCTCCCAGGCAGCTCCACCCTGGCACTGGAATGCACGGCTTTGCTCCCGAGCTGTCCTTCTTCCCCTGCCTACTCTGTTACTCACTTATTACAACTCAGATAAATGTTTGGGGACATATGGAGTAAATAAAATACAAACTCAAGCTGAACTGCAACAATCAATCAAAGGACAACAAAGCTTGGGGAAAAGGAGAAAGGATGACGCAGACGCGTTATGGAAACCACAGTGTGGAAAACGCGGCATGACAAGAGATAAAACAAGGAATCCCATTAAATGGGATAAAAGGCAGAGAAGCACTAACAAACCATATGAGTTCAACCTTCTGAGTGAGTGATTTTCTTTTAAATCCACTCTTTGTGAGAGCAGAATGAAAGCAGCTGAGTGGAACACCAGAGAGACGGGTCGGGGGCTTGCCAGCAGGAGAAGAGCAGGATCAGCCCTCACTTTCACTCCAACCAGGAAAAAGCCACACACAGAAAGACACCACCAGAAAACTTCAAAATTTCAGGAAATACAGGGAAAAATCACTGCAAACAATACACGGGGAAAACCACACCAGGTGTCAGAGGAACCCCAAAAGGTGAGGCCAGCAGCTCGTCCTTCTGCCCTGTGGGGTTCCAAGGCGTTTAATTCCAGTTCTTTAATGTGTGAGGTTTTGTCACGACCAGGGTTTGTAGGTTTGGCTGCACCACATTGCAAATCACAAAAGCGAGACATGCTGGTGCTGCTCCAAATTACTTAATTGCAACTTTTGCCACAGAGCACGAACACCTTCAAATCCACCTCTCTGGTGGATGCCCGCCCTTCCTGAGCAGGAATTTTTCTTAATACACTTTGAAACACCACCTAAAAAAAGGTGAGAGTTTTAATTTTTAAAAAATTCAAGTTTCTCAGTCATGGGAACAGCCCTGAGACTTCTCTGAAGCTTTAGGAAGGAGCACAATAAACAACCCAGCCCTCTCTGACACCCGAGCCCGTTCTGCTCCGGCACAACACCACAGAATTGACTCCTTGTTCATGCTCAAACTATAGCCACAAGTTGCTTGTGGGACCAGTCCCTTCCACAGGCTGAATGAGTCTCCTTGGCAAAATATTTATCTAGCACCTCATCTGGGCCTTTCTCCCCCTCCAAAATTTCTTACAAAGGAGAAACGCAGCCTTGTTTTTGCTGGGATACGGCTTCCTACAAGAAGGACATTCCAGGCTGTCTCAGTTTTTTCTAGGAACAGCAACAGAGCTGTTTTGCCTTTGTGGCCTGGACACTACTGTACAGACACTCCACTGCTTGTGGGTTTACCTGAATTCAATTTTAATTTAAGCTAATTTAAAGCCTTTTTTCCCCTGATAGCTTCTGAAGACAGCTCAAGCCTTGAAAAGGCTTTTCCTGCATCATGTAACAATCTCAGAATCTACCAATCGTTGCTGACTCTTGAAATTTAAAATATCCCAGGCTGCAGGTTCCTGAATCACAAGATCTGTTTATTTTAAGGTTTGTTTAGGTGAAGTCACTGGCTGGGCAGAGCAACCCCAGGGCTCACTGCCAAGTCCGCAAAAAACCCCGCTGGGTTTTGGATGAAACACCCGACCCCCAAATCCGCTTCTGCAGGAGCAGAGCTCCTCTGATCCCAGCTTCTCCTTCTCACCCATCCACAAATCCTATTCCATGCTAATGAGGGGAAAATAAGGGAGTTTCAGCTCTCATCCTTTTACATCAAGATTCTAATTTCCACTTCAAACCCACCACGACACTAAAGATGTGTCAGAAGGAATCAGTATTTGCAAGGGAAAGTCGGAAAACCTTGACGAGGTTTATTTCCAGTTGAGGAACGAAAGAAGCGATGAAAGCTCAAGAAAACAGCTCAGGCTCAAATAAATGCGAACAAAATCCGGTGGTAGCGCTGAGAGCAAAGCCCTTGAAAAGAGATGGATCAGAGCATTCCTGGGATGGAGGGACTCAGAAGTGCAAATGCTGCCACTCGAAGCGTGTTGCTCCTGAAGTTCAGTTTTTCATGTTGCGCACTGCGGATTATTTGGAAAAACAGACTTTGCTCACAGTTCCAGCCAGACTTTGCGTTACTCTGCAAGAACCTGACTCTGGCAAAGGGAAGGGGCCAATATTCCCATTCCGTCTGCCTGGGGACTGCTTCCAGCGAGGTATGTGGTGTCTGCGAGCAGCAGAGCCCATTTCCTTAGTGATTCTTTGGATGGGACACTTCCCTGTGCTCCTGGTTACTGTGCGGCCGCACTTGGCATTTATTTCCTCAAAGCTGCTCCGTCTAAAACGTCGGATACAAGAGGAATTCATTCCCTAGGCCTTCCTTCCACAGCCAGAAGCATGGAATCGCAGTTGCTGAGTGCAGCTGTGAGCACACGCCTGAGCAGGGTCCGGGAATTTTGGCTTTGGGAATTTTCAGAACTCAGTCTTCTTTAAGGCTGCTTTCATTTCAGAATAATTAATTTTTCTAAAAAAGGTTTTGTTGAGATATTAAAAAGTAATTTTTCCACTAATGAGAGAATAGACAGCAATTATTTAAAATGTTTTCTATCTGTCAGTGTTCAATAAAGGGAAATGTGAAATTAACAGGCAAAACCACTTGCACAACCTCACTGTGCCATGAGCCAGCGCTCCTCTCATCCCAAGAGAAATGAATCTGTAAATTCTCCATGGTTATAACGACGGGGCGAGTACACCTGAATTCTTTGCCATCATCAGCAGGCCAAACAGGGCAGTAAACTTAAAAGAAATCCACTTCAGCACATCTTGCACCAGCCCTCAGAGCAGGACCAGGGCACATTTTCAGCTGATGCACGCACAGTGATGAGCTGCCTGACCCTGAATTCCAAAGACAGCCACAGCTCTGTGCCCTACACACACACTTCTCCCGGGAATCAGAAGGTGCCACAAACACCATCCACTGCTTCAGTAGATTTCCCCTCCCCGTGTTTTTGTTCACCTGCAAGAACTTTATGCCCAACTTCCATTTGTCACTGCACAACAGCATCTAAACCAAGATGTTCAGGGAGCTTTTACAACTCAGCGCCTCAGAAGAACAATAACATCGTCTCAAACACTTACTGCCAAAACTAATAACCCCAGAAACACATGGTAACAGCCCCAAATCCTTAAAAAGCCAAATGAAGGACTGATCATCACAGCCTTCGGGAGGCTGCCCTACTGTGACCAGCGAGGAGCTGGCACATTCCACCTCTGTCACAGCCTCGAGAGCTGCAGATCCCCATCTCAAACCAACAACAGATAACACAAATCCAGAACCTCCTTAATAAAAACCAGTCTGGCCCAGTTAGGGACTTTCTGCAACAAACAATAGCTGGTTTGTTTGGAAAAGTCTAATTATATCTTGAAAGAAAAGAGCTGGAAAACACCTTGGCTGCTGAGTTTAGAGATGTGCACATTTTCCTGAAGTTAGTCCAGACACAGCCTGCAAAACCTACAATTTATGTTTACTGTGGTACTCCACAACTTCTGCAGTATCTCTGTACTGACACGAAAAAGTGGAAGCTTAGTTAAGAATATCCAAATAGAAAAGCAGACCCTTAATGCAGTAAAATACCACCAGAAATTAGTTCATGTGAGATTTATCTCCTGCGCCGGGCCCCACGTCATCTCTCTTACATGAATCACTCGGTGCTTTTGTCTCGTCAAGAACTGAAAAGCTGCTCCCTACGGAAAACCAAACTTTTCCCCTAGGTCCGTTTTTTGCGTCATGCAGTAACTTTATTTCAGCGACAGAGCACATGGACCATTCCAATGCCCCTCCACGGCACACTCCTGATTGATCTTCCCAAAACAACAAAACCGGCATCTGGGCACCAACACATCTGTCACCCCGTCCCAGCGCTTCCGCGGAGAAGTATCTGTTACTTGTTAGTTGCGTCTTTCGGATTTTCTTTCAAGACACTTTAACCCAACCGCCCGTTCCGCTCCCACACCCTCCTCCCGTTATTCCCCAGGAACCTCGGAAACCAAACCGCCGGCGCCGAACCTCCCGCTCCATCCCCCGCGCCGGGACGCTCGGGGTTATGCGGCTCCCGGTTCGTGCCGATCCCGGGGTGCGGGCCCGCGTCCCCCCCGCTGCTGCCCACGCGTGCCCCGGTACTCACAGCGCGGTGGCGGCGGGGGGCACGGCGGCCCCCGGGCGCTCCACGCCGCGGGCCGAGCAGTTGACGGCGCAGGCGGGCGCGGCG
>WBMZ01014167.1:0-135757 GCA_013400975.1 Atrichornis clamosus | reverse complement strand
AAACCCACCACAGCTGTGCAACTCCCCACCATGAGCAGGGGTGGCCTTGTTCCCAAGGGTCACCCTGTGCAGTTCCCAGCTCTGGTCAGGGTTGGTACTTTGGGTGTGACTGGATCACTGGGGACTACAGCAGGCAATGAGGGTGGGAAGGAGAGAAGACAGAAGGACGTATTTGTGTTTGGCTGTTCATTTCTGTAAGCCTGCTCTTTGGAAGTGGTGAATGTCCCTGGTGTCGCTTGCTTGGGTCACTGTGCAGTAGTACCCGTGGAGGGAATTGCTCCATGGGTGATTGTGACATCCAGGGCAGAGGGAGCTGCTTTGTTAGCCTGACTGCATGTCATTACCCTTCCCGAAGTTACTGCAGGGTGACGTGCCTGGGCGAGTGACAACCCCTCCTGATCGCCTGTCAAAGAGATTCCCAGAGTTGGCTCTGCTTGGCTGTGAGGGACCTCTTGTGAAGCTGAAGTCAGTGCAATTTTAGGTAAATGCCCTGCTGAGTCATCTTCTCACTCTTGAGAGTGTGCACTGTAGTTTCAGTCTGAATATTGAACATGACTTTTCAGCCTTGTATGTTGAAGCCGGTGTGGTGGGTCTCGGCTTTCAGGAGTGGATCCTGTTTGAAGTTTTCTGGTGGCTCTGGAGGTCCCCATGAATCAAATTCTTCTTTATCTATAGATGATGGCAGGCTCTCTGATGACAGTTGTCCTTCCTGTTCTGGGTAAATATTTTGAAGTAAAATATAATTGATACGGAAAGCTGAAGAGAAAAAGGGTAAAGTAGTAAGAGACTATACTTGATCTTGCAACGGTTTATCTCCTGGATAACCACAAGATTGAATTTCATTGGATTTCACTTACAGGAATGAAGTCCATAATTAAGAGTTAATTGAGTATCCTGAGTGCCAGGTTACTGACATTTTGAGAAGTTACTTAAATTAGCTTAATTTTTGTTCAGAGGGGGAACTTCTATGAGTTTCAATTTATTTTTTTATTTCTTTTATTGTCACTCACACCTGAACACACAAAGACTGTTCTGATGTAGAGTTTAGTTGCTGTCTTATCAAGCAAGAATTAGGGTTTTGATCCTCAAAAACCCCAAAGCTTCCAGAATGTGTTTGGAGTGGCCCACTGAAATGCTTTCCTGTGACAGAGAGCCCTTACATGGGTACCCTTTCTCTTCAGTGGTGGCACACGGGAATGTTCAGTTATTCAGAAGTCTGTGTGCTCCATTTTAATAGTTTGGGATGAGCATAAAGTTTCGTTTTGGGGTGATCTGGTGCTGCTGGCATCACTTGCTGTAGGTAGCCGGCAAAGGTTGAGATTTCAGCTGTCTGGCAGTCTGGGGGATGGGGTTCCCAAGTGAGAGGGCTGCTCTTCAGTTGCTGATAAATTGCATGAGTGTAAAGATTCACAGGATTTCTTTGTAGCTAAAGAAATCCACAGTGATGTAAAACAGTAACTTTTCTTCAAAATTTTGTTTTGTGCAGTCCTGCAGAACTTCTCTTCATACCCATGAGCAATGTACGTGCTTTCTGCAGTGTCTCTGCCTTTGCAACTTTGGGCCTACAAATGTTAAAACCCTTTCTCTCTGAGAGTAACCCGTTCACTTGTGAATGGTGTTAGTGATTCAAATACCTATTTGCAAGGGCAAAAGAACAGAAAATCTGAGCATGACTTTTTGTTGTTTGGCAATCAGTTTTTGCACAAGAAATGATCATTTTTTTTAGCATTCACAAGCAAAAAAATGTAATAGAACAAGCTTTGAGATAATTTATTGTAATCAAGTACTGGCATATCTCATGATCTTTACTACACACTGCTGGTTAAAGGTGTCTCTTTGCAATTCAAAGGAACAATAAATGGAATAGTGTTATCAACTGGGATGATACCTGAGTCAGGCAGCTGCTCTGTTCACGTGATGGAGT
The DNA here is from genome assembly GCA_013400975.1 of Atrichornis clamosus. Classification (NCBI taxonomy): domain Eukaryota; kingdom Metazoa; phylum Chordata; class Aves; order Passeriformes; family Menuridae; genus Atrichornis; species Atrichornis clamosus. Next base: position 133,833 of record WBMZ01014167.1, on the reverse strand, counting down.
GTCTGTGTGGACTCTGAGCACAGCAAGGCTGTGTTGAAGCTTCAGGTGTGTATTGAGAGAATATGTTGAACTTAGATACACTGAGGTGGGAGTGTGTACCAAGGTGTCTGTGAGGAGGAACAAAAAGGTCACATTTGCATCAACAAGGAGAATAAAGATGTTGAATTTTTCATTGAAAGGTCTCATACCTATGAGAGTTTAGCCACAGAGAGTGTTTGCCTTTATAAGATTTCATGTCAGTCACTAGGTGTGCATGCTGCCGTCTCCAAAACCCTTACCCCTGTTTTTGTTTCATATTCCACACTGAGAATTAAAACTAAGTTTGGAAGAGTTACCCAGGTTGGTCTGTGTTAACTGTCAGCTTCTTGTGGATAGTTTAAATTACTTTTGTAGCACAGTTACTTATATTAAAAGCTGTTCCTTTACACAGGGACACTGCACAAATCTCTAATTGCAACTCTTATTGATGCTACAAATAGATATCCTCATACTTTTATAGGTTGTCTTCATCTCCCTCACCTCAGCTAAGTTTGATGTGTAGGGCAGAGTTTACATCGCCTGTTAATCTACAAGACTGGAGTCTACGTAAGCTCTGTTCAGGGGCAGTGCAGAGAAATAAATTATTTTAAGATGTGATTCATCTTGTCCTGAAATAGCCATGTGAAATAGATCAGTTTTTGAGTATGGAGCTGGCTGCATCATGCTGCAATTACTTCAGGACACACATTTCCAGTGCAGACTGTCCAGGTGGCTCAAGCGGGTCTCATCTATTACATTGTTTTACTCTAGTGTGTGATCTTGCTGAGTGGCTGCTGTGTGTAAAAAACATGTGCATGGAAAAAACACAGCTACCTCCCTGAAAATCTCTGCTAGCTCTTTGTGTGGCCATAGGTAGGTTGCACTGTTGTTACCTGGGATAGATATGTTGATGCCTCGCAGGATGTTACGGGAGCTAGACAATGTCTGTATGAGATTGTACTTATTAACTCATTCCTTAAGTACAGGCTTCCCTGTATGCTGGGGACTACTCCATGGAGCTGAACCATGTTGAGAAAGGCTGCTTTGCATCTGTTCTTGGGAGGAGAGATTGGCACACTCCAGCTTCTCCCACTTAAGGCATTTACTCCTATTCCATTAATAATTTTATGATTTTTTTTTAAGGTTAGCAATTTATGAATCAAAATGTTTAGAAAAATCATAAAATCATACTTGTATTTTTAAAAATAAGCTCAGGTAAACTTTCCAAAGCCACAGGTTTAAAAAAAGGAACATAAGACCCTGTTCATATCTATCATCTAATTTTTTCCCCTTTACTGCTTCCTAGTTGTACAAAACTTCATACTGACTTTTTACCTGTTACAGGAAGTAATTTAAAATTGTTTTTTTCAACCAAATAATATACTGAACTGAAACGTGTTCCCAGATCAGTATCCCTACTCTTTCTGCAACTTTGAATGCAGATAGCAGAGTGGTGATTGGGTAGAGACAGATGGGTTTTGCACATGCCTTATTCTTATATATGAGATGTGATGAATAAATATTGGGAACCCTAGAAAAAGTGCAAGAGAAGTACCAGGGTTGTATAACCACTTATGTGTAGTGAAAAGTGGTGTAAATCAGATACATAAGCGTGTTGCAGCACATCTAGAAGCTGTTTGAAAAGAAATCAGGGCAATTGTTCCTTCTACTGTAAACATTTTGTAACTCTAATTAAAAAGAGTAAGAAGAAAACAGTTGTTCCTGCAAGTAGGGTGTTGTTATATAGTGTGTTGGGGGAAACAAAGTGTATTGTTTGGCAATTTATATATGTAATTTAAAAAATGAAGTTCTTAGTGGAATGCCCTTATGGAGGTAGTCAGTGTCAGGTAACCTTAATCTACAGACATCCTGTTACAAAGATAAGCAGGTCTAAAAAGTTGCAGGCAGTTGCTTGCACTGTTTTGGGGTAAAGTTGAAGTTAATAGCTTGGCAGTGTTGGTAAATTTGGCAGTAAAACTTCTTCCAGTTCTTTATAGGAGTTTAAGAAGGAAGTATTTCACAGCATGAACACAATCACACACAAACAACTTGTCACAGTATGTTGAATCCAGAAGTACTGGAAGGTGAAATACTCATTCTCAGTCTTGAAGTGCAATGTTGCCAGTTCAGGATGGGCAGGCATCAGGAGTTTTGTAGCACTGCTAGTGTTATTCTGGAACTGAGATTTTAACAATTCCTATTGTTATAATATTTATTGCTTGCCATTGCTCAGCAAAATTCTAAGAATTGTTTTGGGGCTGCAAGCCTAGCCCTTCTGCTGAAACAGTTTTAACTGCCAGAGCTGTTTCATGTTGAAGTTAGAGAAATGTGGAATATTCATATGGAATATGAAAATAGATTTCTCTTGGATGCTTTGCAAGCCATGTCTTCATTTATATGAGCAATGAAAAACCCTACTGTAAGTTGGTCTTTCTTAGCCTAGTGATTATAAAATCTGTTTAGAAAGAATTTTTTTTTTTTAAATGAAAAAAACCTTCCACAAAACCCACCTGTTTCTCAGGAGTGGGTACTGGTATCTGACCAGGGAGCCTTCTCTTTGTTTCTGAGCTGCTTCTCACTGTAATCCTTAATAATTCCCCCTCTGTGTTTCACTGGTTTATTATTGCTGTCATTACTGTTTTCCTCAGTGTGGGTCTTACCCAGTGTGTTTCCCGGTGGTATCTGAGTGAGTGTTTCTTGGGTTGGCAGATGAAGGGGGTGTGCTGGTGGGCACTGGGCACTCAGGAACAGAGTGGGTATTTTAAGGAAAATCTGCTCTTCTGTGCACGTGGGCCCTGTGAGCTTTGCCAGGTCTTCCTCAGTTTCCTTGTGGCATTTTCCTAGCCTTTTTCAGTGAACAGCGATGCTTATACTTGCATGTACTGAAATTCAGGTGCAGTGTTTTTAACATGTTGTGAATCCAGAGGAGCTGCTTACGTAATGATAACAGCAGTAGTTTTTTAATTTGAAGCTGCTCTTGTCCTTTAAAAAGATGCTTCCCAGCTGGGAGATTTTGTTTCTGTGAATCCAAGTAGAAATTCACAACATTTTATCTCAGGGTACTGTGAACAAATAACAAAGTATCATGAATAGCAGTTACCATGAAACAGTAAATCTGGATGCCGTGAGTTAGTGATCAAGAGTCAGAGAACCCATGGGTTTAGCCAAATTCTGTTGAAAGGTGGAAGATGCTTTGCCATGTACAGTGACCTGTGAAGCAGCTGCGTTTGTGTTCTGGGTACTCAGTGCACAAAACTTGCCTGGTCAGGCCTTGCTAGCATGAAAGTTCACACCAGGTAAATCCTAAAATTTCTGGTTTAATACTTAACTTCCTTGAAGTTTTTAATTTGTCAGAGTATTCACTTCAGACATTTGCACAAATTTGAGGTTCTTGGAACTCTTGCTATGCCAGTGTTGCCAGGCTGATACAAGTGGTCTTTGAACGTCTTGACGTTAATAGTGGTTTGAAATGAAGTATTCAAATTAGCAATTCCCAGCCTTAAACCAGACTGCTCTAAAATCTTTTATGTTCTGCATGGTGGATGTTCAACATAGAATTTTACTGTGAATTATTTAGAATATCTCAACTCATTAGGTGCTGGTATCTGAGTGAAAGAAATAGGGCTATCTAACATTGTAAGAATATATATCAGTGTCAACACTGGTCAGAAGGAGTTCTTTCTTCCAGGGAAAATTTATTGTATCTTTCAATTGTATCTCTTTAAGTTACATTCAGATGTTGCTTATTCTACTGCAAGTTAAAAAAATTTTGGGTAAAAAACCGATAGGGGGAAACTCTCCAAAAGTGTTAGGAGGAATTGCATACTTCATCAGGGAGGTCAGTGTACAGTTGCCTGTCATGACCATAAGCTTTGCTTTTTTCATTCCCACCATTTCCTCTTTATTTGGAGTGATTTTGTGCCTTCTCTGCATTCTCAACCTTCTAGCCTGGATTTTGAATAGTGCTTTAAGAAGACTTATAAAAACTTCCACTGTTTTGTAAAATGGAGTATACTTGCAGAACCAGTAGTAGCTGGGGTGGGGGATTCTCAAAGTTTTAGTTTTCAGGGGTTTTTTTTGTTTTGTTTTTTTGCCTATTTTTTATGGATAGGATCACTGGCAGTGAAATCAACAGCAGGTTTAGGCTCTATGCATTTGTCATCTTAAACATGTTTTTTGATCTTAAAACGAGAGATATATTGGCTTTTCACTTGCACTTGGAGCCTGTTGTAAGTCGAGATGTTGACTGTCATAGAAGTAGCAGTGCTTCCCTCCTTGGTACCGGGGACATGGGGGGAGGGAGCTTGTGCTTGGCTCTCCCCCAGGGCTGTGGGAATGTTCCTTGTAAGGGGGGCAGAGCCTTCTGCTGAGAATGGGTTGGAGCCAAAATGGAGAAGGGATTTTTTTGGATGAGGTAAGCAAGTGGTCGCTCTAGAAGAAGCTTTAGAAAATGTCAGCAGTGGGAAGAATGGAGAAGAACCTGATGAGCAAGTAGGTTAGCTCCCAAATGGAGAAGGGTAGCCAGAGGCAAGGAATAATAAGGCCAAGAAGGATAATCATCCTTCCGGTAATGCCTGTACTGAAGAGAGAAGGTTCAGTTATGGCCCTGCCAGCAACACTTTGAAGTGGACTAGAAACTTCTATAGCCTTTGGACAAAATTAGTGAGGAAAAACAGTTGTGAAAGAATTTTTTTTTTTGCTTTTGCTTAAGAATTCATTGGAGAGGACTGGGGGAAGGGAGAGCAGTCTGTCTGCAAAGTGTGGGACCAAAGAAGCATTTGTCCTGTGTATGAAAGAAGAGACAGGAACCAGGAAAGGAAGTATTTGAAAACTGCACGTTTGTTTGTAATCCTGGGAGAGGTGGAGGAAAGCAAAAGTTGCCTGAGTATATATACACTGGGGTGAACTTGGAGTTAAGGCAACATGCAGTCAATTTAAGTCCTCCTTGAGCTTGTGAAGGGGTTACCATGCTGTTGCTGTTGGGGGTAACTAAAAAAATTCCTGACCCAGAAACCAACTCCCGTTAAGAAAGACTGTCCTTCCCTTCAGGCACTTCTTTGTTTTATTTGGTTCACATTTTAGTAGTGAGGGCATTAATAACACCATATATATGCTTGCAACATCTTCCTGTATTTAAACACTTGGGCACTTATTTCATCTCCCCTAATTAATAAGAATGCTCAATATTCACTTTCCTCTTTCTGCACAAAGGAAAAACTGGGGCAGCAGGATGCTGGAACTCTTATTTCAAATACTGTGTACCTACAGATTCCAGTGAAATCAACAGGAGGTATATATAGAAGTTTTTCCAAGTCTGAGATGTGAGTTATCTGCCTGTAATTCTTTTAAGAAACGTTGAACCCTGAGTCAAAACTTCTGATTTTTGTCCATCACTGTTTTCTGCCTTTCTGCAGCCCAGAAGCTAGTAGGTCTTCCCCTCCTCCCATCGTTTTATGCCCATGTCTACTCCCTTATAAATTATTGGCATGTTCTCTAGTTAATTCTTTGATAACAACAAAAAGAAGCTTGTGTCTTGTTTCAGTAGAGAGCAATTTCCCTGAGGTGAATATCTCATTGCTTTTGCATTGCTGCGTTGTCTTAGCTTCCGTGATCCCTGCTTCCTGCTCTGTAAATCGATTTAAAAATAAAATTATGAAGGACAGAGACAAAAGGTTTTATTTTGCTGCAGGTATTACGTTATCTAAATGATATAGCTGAACACTGAAGGAGAACTACTGAAGATACAGTGCAGAGAATATGCAGCTGCTGAAATCACTCTTCCACTGTTTATGCTGCTGCCTGTCAAACTCAACAAATGACACCAAAATGTGTAAATAGGTCTGCTATGATGTAAAAATCTGCTTTATTTATTTAATATTATTATATTATTAATAAATAACTTTATTTATTCTTCTCTTTATTTATTGGCAGAGGTATTTAAGTGTGTTCAATTACATTCAGTTTCACTGTTAATTTCTTAGAGGCAGTCTCACTATTTGCCTAGTTACCTGCAGGGGTTTCTGCTCTTGATGAAAAACTTCAGAATCTCACTAGTAAAATATTTTATGAAAGAATCAACTGTTGTAAAAAGATTCTTCTGGTGTGTTTTCTTTTTTTCCAATGGAATTGTGAATTCTGTAGTTACCTTAGGTGGGGGAGAGATTGCTGGTTTAACCACTGAGAAACTTTGAGACACTTTTTCATATTTTTAATTTCTTTTTTAAATTCAGGATAAATAAAAATTCGTAAATCCTTTCCGTAGAGTAGTATGGTTTGTTTTACCAGAAGTTTTACTGTATGTCAAGATTTACAGGTAATTTCTGAAGCCCATTTGAATCCTGTAGGGGCAGATAATGATAGCGTGAAGGTGGCCCTTGCCTGTGCTTCAGTGCTTTGTCATGGGCACCTTGACTGAGAGTCCTGTGCCGGTGGTCCCACTGCGGCACGGGTTTGCTGACTGCTCAGGCATTGACAAAGGCCTGTGTTGCAACACAGGTGCTTGCAGAGGCTCCGATTCTCTGAGGAAGCGTGGTAAGTGCTGCCTTGTCTTCTCTGGGGTCCTGTGCACCTGCAGTAGGTCTTCATTGTGGCTGTGGCCCCTCCAGCTTCCCTGGGCATGGTGTGTTGGCTGGTCCTAGCCCCAGCAGTGCTCCCTTATCTGTCACCCCGTGATAAACGGTGTTTTTAAGAATGCCTAATATTGGAAGCTTTTGTAAACTTATTGAAGGCACAGGATTTCATGAAAAATTGCTTTGTTTGCAGTATTTTGCTTATAGCAAAATTCTCACTTGAGGTCACAAAAGTGAGAGTATTGCTCCAAATTTTCCAGTACCAGTATTCCCATCACACGCTGTAACAACAGAAGGCACTAAGCATCCTGCCCATTTTGTTAGAACAGAGTTCTCTAGAGTTCTTGAGAGGCAATTCTTAATATATATATACAACATTATGCTAAATGTGCTTTGAAATGAAAAGCAGGTATTCCCAAGTCTACTGTTCTTGCAGAGAAAATTTGTTTTTATTCTAAATCTTCTGATACTTCAGGATAGCTGTGAAGTTAAAAAACCTCTCCAATAGAACAACTACAATAGGAGGTTAAAGTAAAGCACAACAATAATCAACACCCAAAAGCAAACCCAACCCCCCTTCCATCTATTGCCTATACCCTCTTCTACTCCCTCTGTTCCCACTGTATTCATATTTTTTTTCCCCTCTCAAATAAAGGAGGCATGTTCTTTCCAGACAAGGCGAGTGAGGCTTGCCCATAATTTTTCTTTCAGATTTTAAAAGTATGAACTTCTTTCAGTCTAAATAAATGAAAAAAAACCAATACTGAGAAAGCAAATTTTTTGCATGTCCTTAAGTTTGCTAGGAAGTGAACGATGTGTTTTTTAATGGAGACAGGAATATGCAGAAAATGGAAGAGAGTGCAGAATATACGTGGCTTTTGCAGAGTCCTTTTTGCAGTGCATCATGGGTGGTTTCTGGCACCAGTTCTGAACATGGTCTGTCTGTGTTTCAGAGTGAGCTTCCTTACCTAAAGCTCTGGACTGGGAATGATACTCTGGAAAGTACAAATGTACACTGAGGGACACCAGGAAGGGAAGCCTGAGTCCACTTAAGTGTAATGCACAGCATTGATTCCTGCAAGAAGAATTGATTAATCCTAAGCTTTAAAAAAAGGAAACAGCTGAGCTTGTTTAGAAGTCAAGCCAGTGAAAGCAAAACATGAGTCAGGATGCAGTGCAAGGCCTATAAATGTAACTGTATGATATATGAATGCACCAGATTTTTAATCAAAGGAATAACTTTATCCTAAAGAAAGCACCTGAGGGAACAGAAGGGAATTGGAAGAACAGAGCACTTTACTGTCACCCATGTTTATATTTACTTTACCCATACTTGCCGTATTTCAAACTGCATTTGCAGTGAAGTGTGTTTGTGTTCACAGTCCAGCAGCTCCAGGTGTGGATATTTACAAACAAAATGAGATACCCAGGATGGTTATTTAAAAAAGAAGGGTAGCCTGCAGAAGTTTTAAGAGCAGACGTCCGTAACGCCAAGAGCCAAAGCACAGATTGGATGCTCATGAATGCTTTGTGAAGAGGGGAACAGGGCCTTGGCCCTGTGGGGTTTCTCGTTGGTTTTGAGTGACTGGACGGGGATGAAATCTGAAATACTGCTGAATGCAAAATCAGTTTGTATAGAATACGATTTTTTTAGCAGTGAATTCAGATAATTGAGGAAGCTAGTTTACATTAGTTTTGGTTTTTGTCATTTTTGTCGTGGTTTTCATATTGCCTGATGTAGCAGCTAAATTCTTGGGTGTGGAGCAGCTTTCTACGCTGTGCAGCAGTACCTACACTTTAGTGCACCAACAGTTATTTCTCCAGCTAACCTTTATTATTTTAAAGACTCCAATAAATCAAATATTTTTTTGGTAAGAATTTTGTGTATGTAATTAGCTTTATAACTTGTGTGTACAGAAAAAGCCACATTAATAATACTCTTAAGAGTTGGAGCAAAGCAAAGTATTTTATTTGCTTTGTCCACAAATTCACTTCCCATCGTTGTGGAGTTCTTGCCTAATTTGCCTAATCTTAATTTGATGGAGCCTGTCATTTCACTCTTGATTTTGCTGCTAACACCCTTGAAAAAAAAAAAGAAATTATCCCTCCAGTGATTTGTGCTACAAACCTTGTGTTTCTTGAGGGACAACTGCATCATTTTCTAGAAGTGGCTGCTATTTCTGATTTTGTTACATTTTAATTTTCTTTAATATTTAAGAAGTTTCAATATCAACAAAGCGACTTTGTGTTCTCCTGCAAGAAGTCTTGTATAGTTATTTTTTTTGGTGTAATGCCTGTTTGCCACATGGTCAAGGCTCTGCAAGAGCTGGTCAGAGTGTTTGAAGGACTTGGTGTGAAGTGACAGAGATGCTGGAGCCCTGTGGTATGTATGTGGTGAATGCCAAAGAACTGCTGCAGGTGTGAACAGTGGGGGCAGTGGTGTTGGCAGGAGAGGGAATTTTGGAGCTCGGGTGGTAGGGGGACATTTAGTCTTAAGGATCATTGAAATAACTGCACATGACTGCGGAGTGAACTTCCTTAACCCACAGAAGAGCTGCCTTTCCCTCAGCATTTCTGCCCTCCAGTAATGATATGTAAGGAGCTGGTCCATGCTACAAGCCTCAACAGTGCATTTTGTTGGGAATGAGTCCTCCTGTTCTCTAATATAAATCGTGGGGATTCACTGTGTAGAAAAGGCCCCTCAGCAGCAGCATAGCATTTGGACAGTATATTTGTGGGTATATTGAAGACCATTTGTGGCCTGGTTTCCTGGTTTATGGTGGCTGTGGTGTATGGGTTTTTCGTCCCGCAGAGATAGTATGCATCCTTGATTTTTGGTTTGGTATCTTATCCTCGGTCTGTGTGGTTGCAAACCTTGCTTGGCAGAGGGCTTGGAAAACCTACATAACTTAGTCTTTTGTTTTTGGTTTTTTTTTTTTTCCCCACAGTAGGAAAGATGAGGAAGTTGGGAAGGATCTTGTTACACTTAGCCAACCTACAGTGAATTTGTTCACTGAGCGTCCCATCCTCCCCTGCATGTTCAGTGATAGTCCTTGGGAAAAAGGAGGAGGCCTCCATGCCTCGTTGGTTTTGCTTACCCGAGGTGCCAGGGTGCTGACTCTGGTGAGAGGAGGAGCAGTGGCCGTCCGGCAGACTGAGGGCTGTTGGTACTGTTGGCCAAAGTGCCCATGGGCTGAATTTGAGGCTGCTTTATAGCTGCTGAAGCCAATGTGAACTGGTGCTACTGGCACTTCCCCACCCTGTTCTCCCCGCTGTACTTTGCATTCCTGCAGAGGCAGCATTTGGGAGCTGCTTACTTGCAGAGCATGTGAAAGTCAAGCAAGGAGAGAAAAAATAGCAAAGAGAAAGACCCAGGCTGTTCTGAGGGATGTAGGAGAGAGCTTGGGGAGGCCTGGGGACATGAAGTTGCTTAATTTGCTTCTTTGCCAGGGCCTGCCGGTCCCAGCATCCCCAGGGAAAGCCACACTGGCTGTGGGTCAGTGTCAGGCGGGTGGAGAGCCACGTCCCATCCAGAGGAATCTCTGGGTTGTGTTTTGTGCCTAGCTGATGCCATGCTGTCACGAGAGGAGTGTAATTCCTAGTCCGGCCTGTCAGGCACCTCTGCCTCCCCTCCATCCCCTCTGGCTTGGGGCAGTCCTGTTCCTCTGCCCCATCCCTACAGTCATCCATGTTGCAGAAGGCCAGACTTCTGCAGGTGGTGGTGGGGCATGAATAGTTTACCCTAAGTATGTCAGCATTAGCATTTTGTTTTGAAGGCTGAACAGGCAAATATAACATTCTTAAGTGTGCCTCAGTTCTCCCTTCTGCTTTTGGAAAACAGCTGGAAAAAAAAAAAAATATCTGTTTTTTAAAAAATAATTGCAATTAATTGCAATAATTGCAATTTGAGTCTAGATTTTATTTTTTTGAAAACAAAATATTTTCCAATAATAATTTAACTACAGTAATCAAAACACTTCTCGACATAAACAGGAACAGAATAAGCAACAAAAATGTGTATAAAGAAGACTGAACAGATGAGTGGCTCAGATCTTGGCAGTGATGTTTTCCCAGGGGCTGGCAGTACTGGCATGCTGGGGAATGTATTATATGACCTCCAGTTGTTTCTGTCCTGCATGTTGTAGCTGACCAAAACTTCTGGTAATAATATTACACTGAAATGCCTTAATTTATGCCTTCTTTCCTTGAAGTCATGTGCAATATGTCTGAGAGTTTTCTTTTAGTTGTTGTCTGGCATAAACCAAATCTGCTCTCATCTGGTGAAGGAGGGAGTCATATAAACTAATGAGCTGTCTGTTGTATAGACATCCTGTGTATTATGACATGCTTTCACTATTTATGCATATGTGCCAACTGCCCTGTATCACAGCACAGTACCTGCTTTATAGCAAAATGACAATTTCCCTCTTTGCTCATTTCATGGGTTAGGAATGAAATATATTTCTGAACTTCATTTATTTACTTTGATTCCTGAGTGCTTCTTGCAAGAATTTCACTAGAATAAAACATGATGCTCTATGCCAAGTTACAATGTTTTCTGAGGGTGAGCAAGAAAAACAATGCAGATGTGCTATACACATGTCTTGGCAGAAGACTAGGGCTTTTTATAGTGTATCTACCATCACAGCTCGAGCTTGGCAAAACATTCTTGTAGCATATGTATATGGCTTTTCAGGCAAACAGTAAACAGAGCTTAATGTGGCTTTCAGCACAGGCTGAATCTCTCTTGTTGGGGACGCTTTCTCCTGACTTCAGTGCCATTTGAGCCAGACCAATTATGTGGTTGCACGTTTGTCTTGGCCTTTCAGGGTAGTCTCTTTTGGATTTAGTCTGTAATCAAAAGAGAATGTCAGAAAAAGAAGTCTCAAATAACCTTTTCCTTTTGCCTGTAAGACTGAAACAAGAGAGACTTATGTAGGCTGAAATAATCTAAAGCTAAATACAAGGTAATTGCACAAAACTCAATACTGCTTATTCTGCTATTTCTGGGCTGCCCTGTGAAAATCTGAACTGCAACTTTTAGTCCAAAGACAAACTATATTTTCCAGAGTTTGGCTGAAATGATTGAGTTTTTCTTTTAAAGGATGGAGATCTGTTAATAATGAGGGGTTCCCTCCCACCCCCCGTTTTCTTTTCTCTTTTTCCTGCACATTTCTGTGTTGTGCTTCGAGCTGCTTCTGCACATCTTCAAAAGATGGATGGACACCATCCATTGAACTACATCCTGTGCCCTCCCTCCTGCTTGCCTTAGCTAACCCATGCTTCATCCATATAATTTAGATCTTAAGCCTTCTTGGTGTGGGACAAAGCCCCAGAGTCTCTAAGGGATTTGTGTAATTTTCCAAAAAATTGTTTTACTGCTGGTTAGAGTATATACTGTTTATTTCTGGTCTGAAGTCCCCTTTTATTTTCTTTTTTTGGCTTCAGAAGCAGCCAGGCAGAGAGAGGCAAAGGAGAAGAGCCCTTCTCCCATATAATGCAAGCAGTGTAACAGGCACGAAGGCTGTACTTCACTCCCATGAGAGAAGTGGAAAGTGTTTCTCATTTCATTGAATTTCCACCAAAATAGGCTGGGTGTTCCAGAATTAAAAGTAGCTAAATTAGCATTGACAGCTTATAGGCACCTCCTACTTGTGGAATGCCTCTGTCCACAGTCTTGTCTGGAAATAATAAAATGAATTTTAGGAAATCCACTGAGGTACATCATTATAATTTCAACTGGATCAGCTATGAGCTGTAAGTTTTCTGAAGCAGATGGTCCATCTCTGGCAAAGCAGGGCTTTGGTTCCTGCTGAAATCTCTGGCTTCTGTGGTAATGTCAGTAACAAGCTGGGGTGGAGGAGGAGATCTCGGGGAGCTTCTCCTCTGCGTCACCGCGCCATCCGTGCACCGCTCCCCTGCAGTTCTGCAGCCGGCAGCTCCTGAGCTGAGCTGGGCGTGCTCTGCACACCCCACCCAGCTCTGCTTCTCTTCTGATTTTTCAGAAACTACCTATAGCCTCACCTGGTCTTGATTCCCAAAAAGAAAGGAAAAATAACTTTTTTCTTTTACCCTGTTGGATCATCATGGTGGTGTGAATCAAAATGCAGACAGCTTTTCAGTTGTGACCGAAGTCCAAATTTGGCATTCTGGATATCTCTGTTTGAAGAGTAATATATGTAGCTGTAATTAATTATGGAACTATTTCTAGTATCTGTCATTGGTATATTGATCTTAATTGTTTCAGTGAAACATTTGTCTTCTGAATACACGTGACTATGAAAGCTTAAGCACAATTTTGTTTGTTTAGTGTTTGGAAGAGTAGTTATTTTGAAAACATGCCCTTTTTCCTGTGAACCTTGAAGGAAGCATGTAGCTTATCAAAGGCCAAGTGCTAAACTACTAAAAATTTCAAGGCAGTCTATTTTAAAATTTCTTTATTCTTTAAAAAATCATTTATCCAAGAAAGACTGAAGTAAAATCCAAAGTATAAGAAATTGTGTTAGATTTATTATATATGAGGTTATAAATTATTGCTTTAAAACATCAGTGTGCTTAATTCAAATTGATTTAATTTAGAAGACACAGCTTGTTCTGAATTATCAGCATATACACCTCTGCTTTTACTCTTACTTTACAGACAGTGCAGAGAACAGCTTGAGTATGTTCTATTGTGTTATGCAACAACATTGTACCTCTCACAGGAAGCATGAAAAACTCAAGTTCAAGACAATGTGTATTTTTCTTCCTTGGCTTTATATTTTAGGAGATTGTTTGGCTATCACAGTATTATATTTGATCTCATCTCATGTAGATAGTCGAAAAAGAATGTTTTAGATGAGCTTGAGAAGTCTAAATGTTTTTGAGTCCAAGGCAGTTTAAATTATCCTTTTTTTTTTCCTAAAGCTAAATGAATTTTGAACCAACCATGGTTTTAAGTAATAGTAATTTGTTCCTCGCTAGGGAACAAATTTTTTGTTGTGTCAAAATAAGTTGGTTTTTTTTTTTGCCTCGCAACATTTTAATGGAAGGGAGAGCTTTTGTGATAAATACTTCCTGAAATGCCTGTGGGGGCTGTTTCAGAGAGTCTCCTTGGGGCAGAGATGCTCAGCTGGGAGGAGAGGGAGGAGGAAGGTCCGGCAGCAAGGTCGTACTCTGCAGAGCTTTCCACAAACCTGCAGCTTTTTCAACCCAGATGCTGGATGTCTTAATCACTGACACTGAAGTCTTTTCTAGAAAATCTTTGGATCAAAGAAAAGCTTTGAGTAAACTGACATTTTAACTTCAAATTTGGTTTTCACAAAGCTAGCATTTAAGAAAACTTTCTCCTAAGGGTGAGGATGATTCCTAGTATCTCTAAGCTGGCTAAGATATTTCTCTTTTTTCAAATGGCTAAATTTAACTTTATTGTTAATTTTTGCATTGTACTGTGTCTTCCTAGGTGAAAGGGAACTGCATTCCTAATGTAACAACCTGCAACCTTTGTAGAAGAACAGAGTGAAATGACATCAGCCTTTTACAAAGTCAGAAGAGTAGCAGGTGTATGAGTCACCCAGAAAAATAAATGTTATTAGGGCTAAATCTTACTGTTTGATGCAAACCTCCTGATGAAGTCCATGCATGTGTCCCCTCATATACCTTATAGTCATGGGATTTATTACATCTACTCGTATAAACAGCCTGGTTTTTAAATTGAGGGCTAAACAAATAGGTTTCGTGCCTCTCCCTTTTCTTCCCCACTGATGCATAAAAATCCAACAAAACTTTGATTCCCTGCCTTAGTTTTAAAGGAGTTCAGGTCTCTGAGTTGGAAGTGCTGCCTATTTGGAGGACAGCAGAGGCCCACGGCTGGCTTCATCACTCACATGCAGCTGATAGATCTCGCTCTGTGTCTTAACCAATGAAAGTTCATGACCTCTCTGTATCTGAACACTATATATAGACTAGGATCTTCCCTGGGAATTCTCCCAGCAGCCTGTCTGGTGCAGTGATGGAGCAGCTCAGTGCCCAGGTGATGATATAGGTGCTGTGTGTAAACAATTTGTGTGTGCAGTTGTTTGCCCGTGGATGCTGGGGCTTTGGTCTGTACATGGCTGGGAGTTACTTTCCTCTAGGAAAAAGAAGCTGTAACACTTTCTGCCAAGCTGAGGAATTCTCCATTAGAAAGCAAGGCCTGCCACTCCTGGAAAATGAAAATGCATTTCAGGGTCTTGGAAATTTTGTAATTTTACTTAGTATTTTCAATTGTGTAAGCATACATAATTATTCTTCTGAATCAAAGTAGAGTACACAGAGCACAACAGCAATCTGAGAATCCATACACAAAAATTTTCTGTGGTAGACTTCTTCAAGAACAGTATTTTTGGCTTTGAGAACTGGAGAGTGGATTTCATATACAAGAGTGGGTGTGTATATATATATACATACAAGATTGTTATTTTGATGCTTGCAAGCTTCTCTTAGTCCAGACATATCAATATTAAAAAAAATTATGAAGGATTTTAAAAAATATATTTTTCTTCCAGTTATTGAAACTTTCATTGTATTGTTAACAGTGCTATTGCTATTAATATAGAAGAGGAGACGAAACACAGGCCTGTTGGTTGCTAGCGGAAAACTTGCAAAGTTAATTTATTTGAAGTGTTTTGCAAAAATGCATGGATGGAGCCTTGTGGTTAGATGAAATGTTTAAAATTTTGGTTGACTTGATGCAGTACAGGCTGGGGAGTTAGTGTATGCTATCTAGACCATTTTCTAAACTAGTCAAAAAGGTGCCATATTTTAGTCTCTTTCTATTCATCAAGGTCTTTTCTTTTTGTTCTACGTTACAAAAAACAAGCAGATTTTTCTCTTTAGTGGAGTTTAAGACACTATCTCCTTGTACCTACCAACAGCCTTGGTTATGCCCTGATCATTCAAAGCTAGCAGGAGATACGAGTGTCTTCTTCTTTCTGCACTTTGGTGGGGAACGCATTGGAGAGATCTCAGGTGAATAATGTAAACAGGTTTTCTGAAAGAAAAGTTGTGCAGTTTCGAAGAAACTGGGGTTTTTTTCTACAGCTTATTAGACAGGGTTTGGTGCTTGTTCTTCTTGGTCTCAAGTATTTTGTATGTGTTTTACAGGAGTTAATTACAGAAAATAGAAGTTGCAGTACTTTAAAAAATACTACTTTTCTGTGAACAGATGAGCTGTACCTAAATGAATAATAAGATTTTTCTATTTTTCTTGGTTTGTAATCAATCTTGTGTGAAACTTACTTTTGCATTAGTTATGAATAATTCTTAGATTCTGTGTATATGTGTGTGTGTGTATACAATATTATTAAGCTGTTAAAGTGAAAACATTTTCAATAAAGTTCTGAAAGCACATAAAGAACTAGAAACTAGAGGTTTCAAACTCAGGTTTGACTAAGAGGATACTCTCTCATTTGTCTAGCAGAAGAGAAGAAAGATAATTACTTGGCTTTTTTCAGGCTTAAAGGTATAATTCTAGGTGGAATATTATGGCACGTTTGAATATATTTCTAACATTGTCCCTGTGTGTGCAATTGCAGTAATTTCTCTGTATCTTCTGTCAAAGTTGACTTGTTCCAAAGATGGGAATTTCTGATTTAGACCACAGTATAAGTTATGACTGAAAACACCAGTGTCATATCATTCCTGTATTAAGCAAAACTTCCAGAGATGCAAATTGCAGTGCCCTGAGCTCAAAAAATTAAGCAGTTTTCACAATTTCGTATGTATTATACTCACAACTCAGCTGAAAAGACTTGAAGATTTACCTCTTGTTCAAAATAGGGCTTGGCATTGCTTCACCGATTTTAATAGTTATTTTTTATTGCCTTCTTTTCTGGTCAAGAAGACTAGCTGGTTTTGCTAGACTCTTAATAAAGTCTTCTGCTTTAATTTTGACTAGTGCAGACATGCTGTTAGAGATTTAAGCGATTTTGAAAGATGTGTAATGGGTTAGAGTTCAATGTGCTGCTTTTAGCTGCTCCCTATTGCTGGAGATGACAAGGGAAATGATAACTGAGGAAGTAAAAGGAGGTTTTTATTGCTGATCCCCATCTTCCTGCATTAGTGGATTCATTTTCGGGGCTTAACTTGGCAAGCTTTGCTTATGTTGATGGGTGCTAATGCAGTCAGATCTGTGAGGGTATTGCAATATCAGCTGGAAGGAATACTGCTGTGCTAAATGGAAGGGGCACGCACTTAAGTAAGTTTTTTCCAATAGTTGTCATCTGTGTTTGTTTTAACATCTTGGAATGGTCTCTATTTTCTACTGCTGGCCAGGTATGGAAGTGATGGTGAGTCATAAGCAGATGTAGGTGATGGTGGAGAAGAGTGAGATTTGAGAAGCCAGAGGAAGAGGAGGGTGGTGCTGCTGGCAGGGGATTTTTTTGTATTTATACCAAATTCTGGAACTGGAAATGACATTGACGGAGGAGTTTGAAAATGAAAAGAGTCCTCATTAAGTAATGAGTAAGGTGAGGATTCAGGGAAAGGAGTTTTCCTGTGTTAGAGTTTTCCTGTTTTGGGCTCTCTTGACTACTAGGGTGTGGCAGTGGGATTCTGCTTTAACTGGGGCTAGCCTCAGGCTTAAACCAGACCTAGTCTTAGTTATTGATTTGAAAAAGAGAATTACTGCAGATTGTGAGGAGCAACTGTTACTGATGATCTCCGAACAAAACATGGATGTAAATTAAAAGAGCAGGAAAGGTAAAATGTGGAGTTGGTACCAGCTAGTATTAGTTCTGACTTTATTTTCCTGATGAGGTCTCCAGCCAGGTATGACGCTAGTTGCTTTTCATCTTAAACATAGTAATGCCCAGCAGCATGGTCAGTCAGTAGAAGCATAGCCATGGTGAACCTAAGGCCTTAAGGTCAATTTAAAAAAAAAAAAAAAGACAAAAATATTTATCTTCAGAAGTAATAAACACATTTGAAAACAAAACGAATAGTCCTTGAGACTACTGTTTTTAGAAGTTTAGTTTTAAGGTACTTCTTCTCCTTCACACTAACATAGAGTGCTGCACTGCAGTCCCTGCCCTGGGTTAGCAGCAATCAGAACCTTGAATTCAGAGAATGGCAGATCTGTTTTATTTAACCTTATAAAATAAGCATGATTATAGTAGTTGATTTTATATAGTGATTGTTCTCAAAGTTTCAGAAAAGCATTAGGCATGTTTAGAAATGAGTGACTGCACGCTTAAATCAGTGCCACTAGAAGGAATTGAAATTACGCTCTTTCAAAAAAGATTGAGCAATTTGGAAAAGTAATAGCTAAATATTATTGCTGCAAATTGTTCCCTGGAGAAGAAAATAAGGCTTGCTTTGGTTAAAATATCTTGAAAAGTATTTAAGAGATAAATTAACATGATACCATGATAATTTCCACATTGCTTTTGCAGATGCTTACTGGAAACCAGTTTTCCTTGGTGGGTTTGTCTTGGAGGTACCTGCTTGTGTGTACAGGAGAGTGTTAAACACAGACACTCCAGGGGTGTCTCCTACAGGCGAGGTGGAGCAGGGGTGGTGTGTGGAGGGCCTGGCCTCATGTCAGCCTTTTTAGGCAATGTAGAAAGCTTTGTCCCTGAGCTACAATGTGCACACAGGAGGGGAGAGCAAAGAAAGGGAATGTAGTTATAGTCTTGGGAATAGTTTTACAGAGCACAGTGGAAACTCCTGAACCTTTCAGTCCCCCATTCATCTTAGCAGGGTTTTCCTGCAACACAAATCATTAGAAATGCTCCATGTGTTTATTCTGGACCCTAGGACCCTGTGTTATCTGTAGATGTTTCTCAGTGTATGTTAGTTTGTCACTTTCTTTGTTCCATTTGCCAGCTTGCTCCAGCAGCCATAGGTGACACATTGCTTCACCTCTAAACCAGACAGGGAATTGCTGTGTAGGCAGCAGGCAGTGCCCAAGCAACCTGCTGCCAGTGCGTGCTGTGGTGCAGGGAGTGTGGGGATCTCTTCCCACGTGCACCCCACTTGCAGCAACTGCAGAGGGGGCAGGGAGATCTCATGGGTGCCCCTGTGCATGGCTGACAGGGTGGCAGGAGAGAGTAAAGCACCTGGGATGCTAAAACTCTAAATCCTATAAAAAATGTAAGATATCATTGCTGACCTTAACTGAGATAAATTTTTCTGTGGTTCACGTAACTTGTGCATTCCTTCCATGTGGTTCAGCAAAGCTGTTTATATTGCAAAGTCCTATCCACCAAGTCTTGAATTTGAAGTTTCCTGAGGAATAATACAGCCATGAGGACAGAGTGTGGTATTTCATATTTTGTCTTGACTTCATAATTACAGTGTGTTGGAAGTGTGAGGCCCTGTATGTCATAATGGTTTTGCAACTCTTGGTATATTAATCATTGTTTAGAGTTCACATCCTGCACAATTAATTGACTGTGCTGCTTGGGAACATATATCAAAACAGGTTGTTTCTATCTTTCATGGCACTTAATATTAATGGCCACCAAATGAACATCTTATTTCAAGTACATTTCTGTAATAATTTAGGCTCTTCATGCCATGCTGGATGTCACTTGGGTAGACAACTGTATTTCTACCCTCAAATCTTATCTTGAAGCATTTTACCAACCTCACTTTTTGTTTAATCAGCACCTACCAGGGATACATGTCTTGGTCTGCAACATACAGGCCTGTATGTGCAGACATACGTGTGGTTGGTAATTCCAGTAAACCCCATTATTCCAGTCTAAATCTAGTACTGTATTTGAAGAGCTGTTGTGGTGCCTGAAAGAAAACAATGAACTGCTTAAATCTAAGCAATGCTGCAATGATGGGTGAGGGTAAATAAGCTCTTGGAAGAAACAGAAAGCACTTCTTTCATCAAATTCACTTATGGTTCAATTGTCAGGCTGCAATCCTGAGATGTTCTGCATTTCTTCATCATTGTTGCCCAGATTCTAAATCCCTGCATACAAGATTGTGCACCATTATACCCAGTACTTTTCATTACATATTTATGAGCTATGGATTTGATTACTGTAATTCTTATCTGTCATCTGAAGTTAATAATTACAAATTGTAATCAAGAAACAATTCTGTTGCATTATTTGTTGTATTTAGATGCAGATTATGTAGTAAGATCTGTGTTACAGCAAAATAATCTGAAAAGGGCACATTTATCTTACCTTACTTGTGGACTTAACAGAGCTGGAGTTTGTGGCAGTGCTTTGATAGATGCCTTGAACTGTTTTACATTGAAATAAATCCTTCGTAAAAGCTTTATTTTGCAGTTTGGGCAGAACAGTGTTATTTAGTTCTCACAGCATGGATATAATGGAGTTTAGAGATGCAGTATCCTTCCACTCAATATGTTTTTCTCAAATATTTAACTTTTTCCCGTTAGCAAACACAACAGAGTTGTTCACAGGATAAACTATCAGCAGTCATTGTGAAAGTGTGTTAAATCTTTCATAGCTAAATGTAAAGCTTTATTCTTCATTTAATAATTCTCAAATTTGATTGCCACATGCATTCTAGTGGCAGCACAAAAGGACTTTTCCTTTTTTTGTGGCTGCCTGACTTGGTGCTGTTATCAGAGTCCAGGCGTTGGCCTGGACCTGCCCTTTGGTGGTGGCACCTCCTAGTGGTTAGAGGGCTGTGTGCTGTGAAGGAATGTCATAAAGCCATTAGTTTTGACAGTGAGCAATGTTTTCACTGCAATATTTTTGGAATAGGCTGCCAGGAAACATGTGAAATGTAGCCAGAATCCCAGGACCCAGGCCAGGCTGGCCATGAGCCAGCGTGTGCCCAGCTGGCCAAGAAGGCCAATGGCCTGGCTTGTACCAGCAATAGTGTGACCAGCAGGACCGGGGCCGTGACTGTCCCCCGTACTTGGCACTGGTGAGGCCACACCTCAACTGCCGTGTCCAGCTTTGGGCCCCTCACTACAAGAAGGACATTGAGGTGCTGGAGAGTGTCCAGAGAAGGGCGAGAGAGCTGGTGAAGGGTCTGGAGCACAAATCTTAGGAGCAGCTGAGGGAGCTGGGAGTTTAGCCTGGAGAAAAGGAGGCTCAGGGGAGACCTTAATGCTCTCTACAGCTCCCTGAAAGTAGATGGTAGCAAAATAGGGGTCTGCCTGTTTCCCAAGTAACAAGTAATGAGATGGGGAGAAATGTCCTCAAGTTGCACCAGGGGGGATTTAGATTGGATCTTTGGAAAGGGTTATCAAGCACTGAAACAGGCTGCCCAGAGGAGTGTTAGAGTCACCATCCCTGGAGGTGTATAAAAGACGTGTAGATGTGTCACTTAGGGACGTGGTTTTGTGGTGAACTTGGCAGTGTTGGGTTAACAGTTGCACCAGGAAAGAAGGAGTCCCATGCAGTGCCACAGGCTGGAGCTGTGGACAGTGAGTGGGCCAGAGCCAGCCCTGCACCTTGGCAGTGTCCTGTGCTCGGTCAGCAGGACACATCCAGGAGGCGAAGGAAAGGACCACCACCCTCTGCTCAGCACGGTCCATGTCCAATTCTGGGATGTCCTGAGGTCCCTTCCTATCTGAATTATTCCTTGACATTAAGCTATTGGGGCAGAGATTCGATTCTATTCTATTTAATAGGTAATGAAAATATGCAGTACATAGGAAAGTTGATTTAAATTAATTAGTGATATGATTTTTCATGGATTGGTATAGATTGCTTCTAGGTAAAGTGGATGAGTTAAAAAAAAAATAAAATTCCAGACTTTCATAATGCACGGGGGTAATGCATGAATAGGAATAACTTGCATATCCTTGTAGGGTAGGAAAACATGAAGTTTAACTTTACAGTAGATCTCAGACTACTTTGCTTACAGATTTAGGAAATTACCATTCCTTTTCAGAAAAGTAAGAATTTTATATATATATTTGAAAATTTATGCAAAGTATGTAGTAGCTAACAGCCAAATTTACCATTTTTAATAGCAACCTTTTGCCATTTAAAGCAAGAATCAGTAGTTCTTTGATGCTTTTTTTTCTTTTTTTACTCCAGTAGTAATGCAGCAGGACTCAACATGTTGTAGCATTCTAGTGGTTTACTGACCATATTATTTCAGTTTAGTAGTTTTTAGGCGACATTTAATTGCTGAAGTGGATGACTGTGGCTCATTTATTTGGTTATCATACCTCTATGCTGAGGACTGACACTGATAGTATAATGTGATCAATTTTTAAGTAAATCACTGTTATTGTTGAAACCGAACATACAGGATTATTGCAAAACCTAACATTACTTTTTTGCTTCATAAACACCCTTCCCAATATTTCAGTGTCTCAGGAAGCGTGATATTTGCCATATGTTCAGATTTTCTCTTGGATGGATTTCTGGTAAGCTAAAGTCCTTTTAGCAAGGCTGGGAAAGCGTTGGTGAGTGTAAAAGTGGAAAAAGATGCTTCAGTAATCACTTGTATGTTTTTCTTTTTTTCATAACTGGTTCTTATCAGATCAATGTGTACCCCTTGTTTGAAGACACTGTATATAGTCTTGTACGTTTGAAAAAATTGAATTGACCAAACCCTCTCGTAACGGCATGATTTGTAATCTTCCTGGGTGTGTATTCCTCTTTCTCAGTAATACAAAATAGCAAGAAATTAGCTTTAGTGTGGTACATCTTCAGAACAAAGAGCAGTTTTGCAGGTTAAAGATCAAAAAGATGAAAGGATAAGGCTTATTTTCTGCTGTACAGCATTCAGCTGTTTTCTGTTCTTGTCTGTAGCCCTGTTTTTCTTGACTTCATGGGATATGGGGCAAGGTGGAGTGAATGTGCTCTAAAATTGGTGTGAGGGGAGTGATTGCAGGTGGAGTGAGGTCAGAAATGGAAAAGATAACTGTCCCTTCAGCTCATCACCTGGTAACTTAAGAGTTGCTACAGGTATCAGTTGCTTTCTGAGCCTTACTGGGCTGCTTTCATCAATGTTAAGTATTTTTCTGGCTTGTGCCCTGGCCGAGACAGTGAATGCACTTATGTTGTACCATTAGTGCCAACTGTCTGTGCTGCGGTGTCATCATACTTTGGAGAGCACAGTTGTCTTTGAAGCTGATTTTCCCGTTGCTGCTCTTGTGTGTCATGCAGCAGATCTTTGTGCCTGAAATTCGAGGAGACAGATGATGGGAAGGAGATACAATTCAAACCCAGGGACTTGTTCTTGCTGGCTTCTCAGCCTGTGGAACGTAACTGGAATCCAGCTGACGTTGCAAGCGTTCATGGCTTTCCTTTGGCACATGACTGCTTGTTTGGTTGGTTCCCTCCTGCAGCACAGAGCTAGACAGGGAAATGAATGAATTCACTGGCAAATTTTCAGATATATTAGTTTTTTATTAACCGTATTTTCCTTTCAGACTGTGTTAACACGCCCAAGTGCCATATGCTGCTGAGCAGACAAGACCACACCCCAGCCTGGTGGTTTAGTCTGTTTTGATCTGTGTGTACTCTTGCCACAAAGGCTTTATCTGTTCTCAAAAAACTCAATCCAGTGAAGATAGCCACACACATGGCCTTGTAGTCTTGAATTCCAGATGGTTTTAAGCAGAAGCTAATAATATATACTTACTTTCCCTTTATCTCCTTATTTATAAGTGAGAAGTTATATTGACATACTTGGATATGCTTCTGCTCTTTCCTTTGTCCTGGTGGCAAGTCTGCTTTCCTTTGAGAGTTACACTGAAATACCTGTGCACAACTGTCCAGTTGATAGTGGTTTCTAAAAATCATTTAAGGATCTCTGTTAAAGCTAAAAGCTATAAATAATATCTAAATTTAAATAATCTTAGTTCTAGAAACATGGTCTTTGATAGCCATGGAGAGCCTCTGTGAGCTCAGCTTGGCAAAGCTGAGCCAATCCCTTTCCCCAGAGAATGTGCTGTGTGGTAAGAAATATATTTTCTATTTGGGCCAGAATAGGTTAGAAAATACAGGCGTGTGTGTGGAAAAATACCTGTTTTACTTGATTTCCAGATGTGTAACAAATTGTAGTGGCAACTGATCTGCACCCAGCTTAAGGAAACTCAGTTGGGAAATGTGGTCAAAGTTAAGAAGTAGAGACCTCTTGGGGAGAGCTTGGTGTCCTCCCCCAGTAGTGCTCTCTGCATGGGCTTCAAACTGAACAAAAAAAATTGCACACACACAGGCTCCTCTGCCACCTCCAACTACGTAACTGTAGCCAGGCAGATTAATATTGTTTTTCTGATGCTTGAGGACATCCTGCTGGTGACAGGTGAGATTAAATCGCAGCAGTGGGCACAATTAGTAAACACTGTAAGCATTGTACATCAGGCTTTTAGGAGCCTAATTTCCTGCTTTCTGTTTAGATTACTAGTTCTAAGAGGTTTGTGATGCTCTCTTCTTGTACAATAGGGACAAAGTATTTCAAAGAGTAATATTATTTATTGTAACTATTTTTGTTAAATATTTCAATATATTTTTGGCAAGGGTACATTTGTGAAAATCAAGACACCTAGTTAGATATAAAGGAATAAGAAATCTTCCTATGCCATTAAGAAGAACACATTGCAGTTTCCATTCTGATTTCTAGATATTGTTTTCCACATATGGTCCTTGTTTCCATTATGTGGGAACATCAGATTGTTAGCTACAGAACACTGAATGATACTACTTAAACTAATGGTTTTCTCAGTTTTTCCTTTGTGCTTTTTAGAAGTTATTTTATGGAATAAACAGAATATGAATGGCTGCATTCTTGCTGCCCTTGTAATGTGCTATTGCTTCCACTCTCAGTGCTGGTGTTCACTTAGCAGGTATTTATCTCCTGTTGCTGAGGACTTTGGAGCAGAAAATGTGATGCTCAGGAGTTCAAATTATGAGTACCTTTATAATCATCATCAAGCTGAATAGTTAAATGGGTGTAGACAGGAAACAGGAGATCTGACTTGCTTAGACTTGAGCCGAGTGATGCAATATTTAAATGAAGATATTATAAATCAGGTTTAGCGTTACTTCTATCTTTGTATTCAGTGAAGTGAACTTGCAGGTTCTTCTGCATGAACTAGTGACAAAGACATCTATGCAGCTTTTTCAAAATAATTGCAGACTGCTAACTTACACATTGGTGGAGCAGTGTACCTAATGAGTTCTGTATCAACGCCTGTTTTTATGTCTAAATGCATTGCAGATTTGGAGAGTGCAGTACCCTTTTACACAATCATAACAGTGAGAGAATATAAATGTAGCTTTGTTTTATTGACAACATATGAAAATCTGATTCTAATATACAAATTCAAATTTTGAAACAACAGCAGCATGTCTGACTAAACCAGAACTACTCTGAAGCGGGTTTCTTGAAGGAGTTCTGAGAAATTTTTAAAGTTTTGTTTCATTTTTTTTTCATCTTTACAGAAACTGACTTTTATAGACTTTACATACTTGGCCTTTTTTGTGTTTAATAACTAGAAGACATTTTCCTTTTCACTTGTGTAAGCACCCTGATGCACACGCCCTGAGCAGGTCATCTCTGTGGGTAAGTGTTGGTGCCAGTCCCTCATTTCTGAGATCTCACTGGAGATCTCACCCACTCAGAGAGGGTGATCCCAGAGGTATCCTGAGGGAGTGATTTGACCACTTTACCCCACAGATGTAGTTGTGTCAACTCCAGTAAACTCTGGAAATATTCAATTGCCACTTTATGACTAAGGAACTGATCGAAGCCAAAACAATGTATTTGACTGCTTCAGAAAATGTTTGAAGACAGTATTGCATAGGGAATTGTGAATGTCTGTTTACTGGCTGAGATCGACAAATACAACTTGACCAAGCTATGAATACAGATGCACTTGTAACACCCGTGTAGGAGTACCTGAATTCCAGTCGGTGTCAAGTCTGCTTCAGTTTCTTTCCTATTTAGCAAACTATGCATATGAGCTGACTCTAATACAACATTATGTTCATTTTAGACAGATCACAGAATAGGAATTAAAATGTGATCAGTTATGCAGTTTGGGGCTTCCGTGTTGTTTGGTTCATTAATATATAGAAATAATTGCTAAAATTTGCAGCCATAAATAGCTGTGGATTTTCATAACTTGGTAAAATCACTAGTTTCAATGTTGTTGTTTCCTTGTTTTTTCTTCCTCTCTGCTTTTTTTTCCCCTGGTATGGTGTAACTAATCTCTATACAATGTGAATACTCCCTTCCCTCCTAGACCTCTGTTTCCTCCCAAGCCTCCCCCACCAAATCCTTGATTTATGCAAAACCTTTAATAGAGTAAAAGGGCCTCAAGAGAAGACTGTTCTGATGTTTGGAGAGGGCTTTAATGAAAAGTTGCATTGTTATTTCATATTTACTTACCAAATACCTCCAGAGTAAATTCTTGCCAAACTAGTTTTTTATATTTCTTGTCTGGTCTTGCTCACATATTGTTTTGTATCAGGGCCTTGTCTGACAGGAAAAGCGACCAGAGCAGTTCAGGCTATGGCACTACTAACAGGTGATGTAGAAAAAATGAAGTCTATCTAAAACGTCTTATGCAATATTGAGAAACTTTTAAAGGAAGTCATTAGCAGAAGTGATGCAGCTTATGTATCAAAGCTATTTTTAAGTAGATTGTGCATGCTGAAATAGCACAATAGTGAT
Organism: Atrichornis clamosus; assembly: GCA_013400975.1. Lineage (NCBI taxonomy): Eukaryota > Metazoa > Chordata > Aves > Passeriformes > Menuridae > Atrichornis > Atrichornis clamosus. Next base: position 107,650 of record WBMZ01014167.1, on the reverse strand, counting down.
TTAGAAGTGGGTGTTTCTGCTATTGATTCTGTAATCATGAATGTTTTTTTACATTTGCCTTGGAGGTAGGAAATAGTTGTGATAGGAAGCAAAAAACAAGGATACAGTAATACTGAAGTTGTAGTTTCAGTTTGGATGATGTTTGTTTTGATGGATGTAGTCAAGTCCCTGAGCCAGTGTTGCAGTTACCTGTTTTTAATGTTTCCATTCTTCAGTAAGAAGATTAAGTGTTGCAAACAAAGATGGTGAAGGGGGTGACATATGAGGGTTCAGGCTCTCTTAAAGCTTGAACTAGGTTTTCCATCTCTGATTTTGCAGTGAAGATTGGGTTATGGTTCAGTTCTACCTTGACTTTGAGTTGGAGAAATTAGCAGGGGAAACTTGAATTAAGTCCTTTAGGAGCGCAAGATGCTTCACAGTTTATCTCTTTGGTTGTGTCTTCAAAGTCTGAGTCTTCGCAAATGTGTCTTTGGTATAGATGTGAAAGGCAGAGAAGATTTTTGTAATGCACTGAAGGATGAGGATGGATCCTATTTTCATTTTAATTTGAGAGCAGAGTTTACAAAGACACCTCTTCAGCAGACTTCCCTTAACAACATGTTTATTAAAGAATATTGAAATCTTTTTGGTGTACACAGGTGGCTTTGTCCAGCCCCATCTGTGTTTGTGAAATACTCAAACTTACAAGTTTATCCTAGTATTTGCATTGCATACCTGTTTATACAGAGGAGGTTTCTGTGTTATGTAGCTACATATGCACCTCTGTATGCATGACAATGTGAATAATGTAACACCAGTTTTAATTATTCCTGAATCTTTACTTCTAAAAAATGAATGCTGAATTACCTTCTGTAATGTGCTGCAATAGTAAGTGTCATTTAAGGAGAAGCCATATACTAGAAATCCAGTTAATTGTATAATAAGTGCTTGCTTAGAAGAAGTGGAAGATAATGATATTTAATACTTAGAGAAATTAGAGAAAAATATCTGTAATTTAATATTTGAAATGACTAGCCTAATGACTGTAAAATGTAATTCTGAAATCTGATAATCTGATGATGATAACTTACAGCAGTATTTAAGGTGGATGTACTTCTACAAACAATGAAGTAAGTTTCATAAGTATCAAATTTCTCCAAAATATTTGACCTATGCATATATATCATGTGCGAATAAATAGAGTTCTAGGATATTAAAACCAAGATGAATATCCATTGGTGTTCTTTTGTTCAGCATGTTCTGTCTAGATTTAAGTACACATATGGATTTAGAGGAATTCTGGTAGTCCCATTTCTTGTCCTGTTCCATCTTTAAGAAATCAAAATATTTTAGGGTGGAGGTTATTTATTTATAACTTCTATTTTTAATGTGGGTGGGTTTTTGTTTGGTTCAGGTTTGGCTTTGGCATGGTGTTTTTTATTATTTTTTGTTTGTTTGCTTTTTCACCTCTAAACAGCATACCTGAAAAGACTGGTGCTATTTGCTATTTTTAGGAAGTCACACACTTTGCAGGATGTTGCAAGTTTGAAGGTCCTCACAGCAGTCATGTTGTGCAGTCGTGCCTTCTGAGGGAAAAGCACGAAAGCTCTCTTACTGCGAGACACTGAACAACAGCCCGGGGCACTGGGGGGTGTATTTGAGAAGCAAGAAAAGATTATTTATCATGTTTCTGTTGTGTGTTTACAATGCAACTTTCCCCCATTAGAAAGCCAATCTTTTAAGAAGAGCATGTTGAGTACTAAACAGCACTCGGATCATGTAGTGATATACAGGAGACTCTGTGGACACAACCTTATTCCCTATGGTTTCCTTTGGTATCAAAAGCAATAACAAAGACCAAAGCCAGTCTTCCCAGTTACTGGTAGACATGTGTGTATACACAACTCCCCAGCCCCCCGTTTATGTGCATATATATATATCTATCTATCTATATGTATGCATCTCTCTGTGTGTATGTATATATTTATTTAAAATGTGGAAAGTGTTCTTAATATAAGATTTAGACATTCCGTTTACCAACTCTACCAAAGGACAGGTAAAAACCTTTTGATAGTGTTTAAGTATTGGTTTGTACCCTTTATAGCTGTTCTTTATAAAACCCACACCTTTTACAGCTGTACTGTAACATTTTGTTCCTGTTGACCACTGTCTGAGATATTTTATTTTGAGGACAGTGTATTTTCCTTTTATGTAGTGCATATGTTCAGTAATAGTGGTAGTGCTGTTCCCTTACATGTCAGTGATGGGATTGTGAGTCATACAGATCTGATAGAAGTGGGAAGACTAGATATCTAATCTGAGGCAATTTAAAAAAAGAACTTTGGTTTAACATCTCAATTTACATTTATTTACAGAAATATGACCTAAATAGATGTTTGATGTCAAGCATTTGTAGGACTGCAATGTTAACTACGTGGTGGAATAACATTTTCCTGTTGGCATGTGGTATCTGATATTATTTCCTTCTCCTTTTATGCAGGATCCAAACTACTGGATACAAGTACATCGACTGGAGCACGGGGATGGTGGGATCCTAGATCTCGATGACATTCTTTGTGATGTAGCTGATGACAAAGACCGTGTAAGTACAAATGGCTGCGAGGGCAGCTCTGCACAAACCGCACGTTGGCGTATCAGTGTTGTGCGCTTCCTGCACGTGTCCCGAAGTGGGAGTCACTACAGAGATCTCAGATGGTTTTTACGGAGTTCGCTTGACAGATGTGAGAAGTCGCTTACTGTCATGGGTTTTTTTTTTAATTGAAATCATGGATTTTCTATCTTTTCTGGTTCTTTGACAGTTCAAATAGGAAAAGGAGGCTGCAAGAACAAAAAAACCTTGTACAGTGGAACAATAATGCAAAAAAAAGAAGAATATGTAAATTGACATTGTAGCTTTGTGTTACCAGTTGAATATGTGCAAAAAAACCATTTCGGTTTTAAACTGTGGAGTGTTGTATTTTTTTTTTTCCAAAGTTGTTTCTGGAGGAACTGCTAGTTACACAGAACTTGAGACAATAATTATACACTGCTGGGTCTTGAGTGCTTTTGTTCTTTTTTAAGTAGAGACTTAGATCGCAGTCAGCTAAGAGGCTTTTTTTTATTGGTTGGTTGTTTGAGGTTATAGATACGAGTATCTTTGAATTACATGTTCAAAACCAGGTAGGTAAGAAACACTGTGGCAAACTGTAAAGTAATATAAATATGCCACTTTTCTCTGGAAAGCCACATGTGTTTGCTGAAGCTCTTGAAACCGTCTGAGTCTGGTAGAGACTTCAGTCTGGAAATGTGTTTCAGGACCATATTCCTTCAGAGACAGTATCCTTAACTGCCTCTGTTGGAAGCAAGAGGCACTCTGAAGGCACCTTGAAAACTGGCCAAATGATGACTCTTAGGCTAATTTTTCAGAAATAGATACTTTGCCTGTAGTTATTCCTTGTGACAAAATTTAATTGACATGGTTATTTCAACCAGGACTTTATAAAGAAAAATTATGTGAGGAGTCTTGGGGCATGAAGACTCCTCACTGTCTGAAACGCTGGGATTACTCAAGCTGTATAGAGTAACAGTGCTGAGTTTTCAGGAATTTCTTCCATAAAAATAGTGCCCAGATAAGATTTCATGAAAAGCTAATTAAAACTTCTAGTTGGTTATCTCATATTGAAGTGCTCAGCTGCATGATTAGTTTAGCTTTTGTTTACAGGCCTCAAGGAGGCTGGTGCAAGTTGTCACTAAATATATATATTTATATATATGTATACACAGACTTATTTGAATCATGCACTTCTTAGCTCCTCATATGCTCCTTCCTTCAGCAGAAGAAATTTGAATTCTGGTGACTTAAATACCTTATTCTTTGCATGTTACCTTGCCTTGCTGCCTTCAAGTGGGGTAATTCCTCACAGTGAAACTCTGTGGGTGTTTTTAGGTGCGTGACTAATAGTTGAAAAACTCTGACTGCAACCGAAGCAGGCAAAGTCATTATTACAATATTGTTTTTGTGTATAGATGGACAAGATACCTAGCAATTAGTAGTATTTATCTCTGCATTTGCCAGACTCATCTCTACTGATGGCACCTGTGAGTTAAATTTTCTTTTTTTAAAGGACCTTGTAGCATTGATTAGGTAGGTGCAATATAAACATGCACTGTGCTATACTGGTTTATATCCTTGAGTTAGTCATTCTCACTTGAACTTCAAGTTTGGTTCTTTCCAAGTATTTTGATCATTAGTCATTGTTTTTCAGTTTCCTGTAGTGTATTTTAAATCTGACCTTCTGGTTTTCCTTTAGTTTTGGATTTCTAGCTTTGCCTCCATAGCAAGTGTATCAACTAGATTTGTGTTGGTAGAACCTCATATAGGTCTCATTAATGCAAGGTTCGGAATATATCTCCACTTAGAGACATTTTGTATCTGTACACTTAAGCATACCTTGTAAAAAACCCCATTTAAACAGATGGTGTCTAAACATACAATTAAATTATTACTGGGGTCTGTAGGATTAGTTGTGCTTAAAATGAAATATTAGCCTATATCTCTCTTTTTAAAAATCGTGACAAAAATGTCTAGGATATTGGAAAACTGAACACTTAGTGTTTTTGTGTTCATTTTCACAAGGAACTTCCTTACATTTTTGAAGAGAAGTTCATTGTGTTATTTGCTACCTGATATCTGTATTTTTGAAAATCAGTTTGCTCTTACCATGGTTCTTTAGACTTAAGGATCAGCCCCACAGTGATAAATGCAATTTTTGTCTTTTTGATGTTGCTTTTATGGCCTAATTTTTTGTGCAGTTTTATATTGGCACAATACAGAATGCAGAGCAGCTGAGGACCAGCTTGTCCTCTTGATGGATTTAGTGCTCTGTACAGTTAACTGCATTAGTAAAATAAAACACTTAAGTGATGTGAAGAATATATTTACTCCTATTCCACTGTCTCCATGGAGAAAATGTTCTGTACTATAACAAATACAAAGACCCTTAGAGCAGCTGTTCTGAATGGAATGAGAGAAGTATCTTTGATGGTGTCTTTCACACTGAAATGCAGCATGGTAGGGTGACTTTATTTAGCTTCTTCTGTCCCTATATTTTGGTATTCTCTTGTCACTGACTAAAACAGAATGGATGAGTAAGGGTTAGCCAGCTGATAATTTGTGATGTTCAGTGTTCCTCCTTAAAAAAAAAGAGGAGTAAAACATGAAACAAACTACATGGAAAAATTGATTCTGCTAAGCTGTTCGTTCCTTTGTTCCTTTCTGAAACAGCTTTTCCTAAGCCCTTTAATATAATTCATTGAGAAAGTGCACACTGCATTCTAACGTAGCCAACATGAGATTTGGACATTGATATTACACAATATCACTACACGTGAAGTTGCTTGTTTAATGCAGTTAATGGTAATAACAGTATTAAACCAAGAAATAAAAAATGCTCATTTGAATAATTAATAAATGCTTATTTGAATAGTTTTTTTCTTAGAAAACTTTAAAAAAATATTTAAATGTACTTTTCCTACGAGGTTTTACTATGGAAATATGTGTAGTTTTCAACTGAAACATATCTATTTTTATTTAGATATCTCTGTGTAAACATGACTACAAATGTGTTGACTTGTTCTTACTGTTTTTGAAAAATATTTGGCTATAAGAAACAAGATTCTGTTTTCAACTAGTGGCCTCTATTTCAGCCCTAATATGAGTATGTTTGGTACTGTTTGAGGAAACTCCTGGAAAAGCTGGGGCAGATGAATATCAAATATCTCTTTTCCAGAAATAAAAGTTAAATAACTCCCTTTAACTTGCTTTCAGTCAACTGCATCACCTGCTTTCATTATTTTAAAAATACAGGTAGGCTCCTTGTGTGTTTAGTGATTAGACAAATATTTTAAAGGTAGGTTAATAAGGTTTTGTTTGGATTTCTGTTACTTGCAAAAGTAGCCTTCTCTATGAAGACTCTCAAAAAACATATGTCATCTTGATAAGTTTCCAACTCGATGATAGCATACTTGATGACCTCAGTGCAGTTTTTAGTAAGCAGTCATTCTCAGGAGAAAAAAACTCCCTCCAACTGCAGAAAAAACCAAGACACAACCATCCTTAACCGTGTTCTCTTCTGGTAGACTGAGGCACATAGACACTTCAGTGATTCTCACACTTCATGTGTAATATGGAAATACCGATTCTGGGATCCCACAGACTCTTGTTTGTCCATGGAGAAAATAGTGAGGAAATTGTGGTGTAATCTCCCATTAAAAAACCCAAACAAACTCAAAATTTAAGTGTGTGAATATAACTTGCTTCCACTTGAATTCTCACTGAAATAGTAATTTGTATTTTGAGCAACTTAAAAAAAAATATTTTGTGTGCAATTATATGTCATTTTTTCATGCATAGCCTGTTGCTCAGTGGGAAACTTTAGAGATCAAAATGTCTGTGTTTGGTGTAGCTATATTCCTGAAACATCAGAGTTTTTTCTTCCCAAAAGAACAACAAGGATCTGCCATTAACAGCCACTGGTTGTGGTGAGCAGCTGGGCTAATAGAGCTACTTTGAAACAATGTAGGTATGAACCTAATGTCAATTAGTCATAAATTCATTTGCTCCAATATATTAGTTTTTTGCTAAATTAATTTGGGATTAACAGCCTATAAATGTTAAAAGCATTGGCATCTCATAATTTCCCTCATCACTGTTCTAATACATTCTACACTTGTTTTGAAAAATAACCACTGTAATTGGGTGCATGCTTAGATTTACAGCTTGGCTTTATTTCTCTAAACTAAGGCAGGCATGGGCTTTCTTTGCTTGACTTAGCATTTTCAAATATTCAGTCAGCTCTTCACCCTGCATAATTCATACTTACGCCCACTGGGTGCAGAGATAAAAACCAGAGGAAGATGGTTTGGTCTTGTCTGGAGTGGTGTCTCTTGCTTCCCACAGTGTTTGTGTGCGTGGTGCTCTATCTGGCCCAGGTCACTGTGAGTTCAAGGCGACGTTGGTGCTTGCTGCTGGTTAGACATACCTGGAACCTCCCAGAAGGACACACAAGAAGTTGCTGGTCTGAGTGGAATACTGCTGGTGAGAATAGGATGGAGATTAATTTCAGAGATCTGTGCTGAAATGGAATTTGTAAACATTCATGATCTAGAGTTAACTATGTTAAGTAAGCAAACTGCTGCTGAAATTCAGTGAAATCAATTGTGCTTTGTTTGCATCTGCTTTTAAAGACCTACAGAGACTCTGTTAATATTATTAAGAATGTAGTGTCTGCTTGCTTCTAGTGTGAAGAAGCGTGAAGACTTCTAGTGGGAAAAAGTCTTTGAGCAGCTTCTCCACATAATATGAAGGCATTTCAGGACCTTTTCCCAGTGTAGTGGAAAGGAAATGAACTTTTGGGTTTTGTGTTAAAACAGATGGTCAATTCTAAATGATACTGTTGTTTTGTTTACTTCCCCTTGGAAAGCTCTGTTGAATTAGAGAGGCATGTGATAAACAAAATGTGGGTTTGGAAAGGATGACTATATTTTGTTTGTAACAAAAGTTAACTTGAAGCCAACACAGAAATAAGGCTATTTGGAGCAAATGCTCTATGATGTTAAGGTTAAAGGCTAGCTAGGGACTGGAGAGCTGTGATTACAGTATCCCACTGCTACTGATCCTTGCTCTGCCACTCTTATTTTTTGGGCCACTTATGTAAGACCCCATTTCTGAAGTAAATTTGGGGTAGGCCAGTGACAGCAGGATGCTGTTAGAAAGAATGAGATTCTGGTAACCCCGTATCTGTTCATTCTCTCAAAAATGTTAAAGAGCTTTTGAAGTTGATGAAAGTTGCACAGATAAACTTGTGTTCTCTTTAGATCTCCATCAGCATATAATCAGGATACTCAAAGTAGTGTTGTTTGCTCTAAATTTTGGGTGTCTCTGCCTCATTTAAGCAAGCTTGCAGCTGAATTTACATATGATTTCTCTTTGATTGTGCAAGTTAAGAATTTAACTCTAAAACCATGAGTAGAGAATAACAACTTACTGTACTTTTTGTTTCGCACTGGAGTGAATGAGGAAACATCTTTTCCAGGTCCCGTGCTGCAAATCTGACAGCAAAACCTAAAAAAGCAAAAAAAAAATTACTCAGAAATATGATTCTCAGTATTTATAATACCATGATTGGTATGCCCTTCTTTTTCTCTCAAAACCTTTCCATCAAATGAATTTTCAACTATTGCCATGATTATCTCTGTCACAGTGTGCAGCTTCTCTCTTCTTATTCTGTGTCTGCATTCCCAGTATCCCAGGAAAACAGGATGACCTTGAAACAATTTGTTGTTACTCATGAGTGACTTGGCAAAACACATTTTGAGCATAAGGCATTCTTTTCTTGTAACAGCTTAAAATAACTACTTGAGCCACTAAGCTTGGGAAAGTATTGATACTGGGAAAGAAACCCATCGTATAACAACTCAGTGATTGTTTTCTGTAAAAAAATTCAAAACCTTCAGTTTTTGAACAGTAGGCTCTTGACATCATCTACTGTTTGGCAGTGGTTTTTATTTTAATTATGCTTTTAGAGACTGAGAATTTTATATTGACTGAAATTCTAAAAAATTAGTAAAAACAGAATGTGTCCCTTTCAACCAGGTTTTCTTGCATTAACACTATTGACTCATTATTACTGGGATGGCCACATGAAGATTTTTAGGTCTGCCTTTCTGACGGATTTAAAGGAGAAAATCAAAGTATTTACACAGCCTTTATTCCCTGCTGCTATTTAATGAAGAAATACTTGGAAATAACATACTCAAAACATAAACATTATCTTCTGTTGAAGAGTGAATTTAAATGTTTGTAGTATTTCTAATAGTAAACTAAATTTTAACTTCACGGTATTTATGAATGAGACTAAAATCCATGGAAGTGAGAAAATACAGGGCATAATATATGAGTATTGCAACATGCATTTTCCAGTCACTAATAGATATTAGATGTAACTAAATGTTGTCTCCCACCTATAGTTCTTAGTTTTTCCACCCCTTTCAGCACTGTTTTTCAACTTGTTAATCTCATCATCACTTAGCTTTTTCTATCTATGTGATGACAGCATTTCCATTCATGATTTGCTGTTCACTTTTAGGATAACCTGCAATATCCCAATTCCTTTCCTGTAATACTGAAATAGTTGTATCAATACACCAAGAACTCCCAGGTAGGAGAGGACTGATGTTTGTAAATTCATAAATCAGTTTCCATGGAGATCTGAAGAGCTGCAGGTAAATCTGCCTTCTGAAAATTGAATATTTTGGTAAAATTTGTTCTCTGAGGAATAGCAGGCCCATGCATGAATATGATATACTGGGGGAAATCATGACAGTGTTGTCAAGATAGTCATACCCCACGAATGTGCCTGTATTCTCAGCAGAAAGACAGAACTTAGCAACAGTGGCTGAGTTAGTACACTCAAAACCCCCACAGACTTGCATATCCATTTCTCTTATTCCATGTCAAGTGTTTGGAAGATGGAAAATAGAGCTTGTATTGGTCAATATATTTGCAATTGTTCTGAAAGAAGAGAAGGGAGATTTGAATACTGGAGTGACAGATTCTATTGTTGTGTGTGAAACTGAATGTTGATGGTGAATGCTCATCATGAAGGGTTGCAGAAGCATCTGGGGAGTAGACAATAACTTGGTGGATGTAATATAATCTGGCAGAGGTGATGTGCTTTTGGAGAGAGACTTGCTTTGGTTTTGATTTTGCAATAGGCCTCTGGACATAGTGCCTTACAGTGCAAGGTACAGCTCTGTGAGACATATTCAGGTCTGAGAAGGCTTCCAGCAGTTTGCCTGGTGCCTCTCCTCCACATTTTCATCCTGGTCCTGCCACTTGGCTCTTGCGGGCTCTGGCACTCTTTGGACCCCATCTTGTAGCAGACTTATTCACTAAAATGGCAGAAGACTCTTCCTTGCAAAAATAACTGAGTATTTTTCGGCTATTTCATGAATATTTTAAGTTCACTAAAGGACCTGGCAAGCTGAGGAGGAAAGGAAGAGGACTTTGCTGCTGGGAGTGGTTGAGGTATGAAGGAAGAAGAGGAAGAATGGGAACATGAGTGGACTGAGACCTTCTTTTTCCATGCAGGAAGACTGCTGGTGGCCGTGGAGCTGCTGGAGTGGCCCTTGTGGTGAAGCAAGGGGTAGAGAAGGGAACGGGTGGTGGGATCTTTCTGCTGTATGTGCTGGTGGCGAGCCCTCTGCTTCCTCCAGCCACAAACCAAGCAACCGAAAAACATTCTGAAGAAATAGCAAAAAGCACAGGGCAAATGCCAATTAAAGGGCTCTCTACCAGCAGTGCCTAAATGGACCAGGGTCTCAGCCTTGAAAAGAGGTTGTAAAAAAGCAAACTATAGGTGGCTGTAGAATCAGAGGTGATATTGAGGAGTTCTTTGTCTTTTTCAGTGCAAAGATCAGGGGCATCAAACGAAACTGCCATATCTGCAAAAGGTTTTCAAACTTTCCTTGACCTTACTTTTTATGATAGATCAGAATACCTGTGATTTTTATCAAATGCTGTAGATGCTTCATGAAGTTCTGTAGGATATATCTTTTCTTGAGATGTCATGGTTTGCGAGCACACATGATGCTGAATTCTCTGCTTATTTTTACTCTTCAAAAAGTTGATGCTTGTAAATCATGGGAACTGGTAATTTAAGTAAGAATCTCAGTTTGTGAGAAGTCTCTTTAATCTAAACTTTGGTGAAAATCACAGAGAATGTTGAAATGATGATGGTCTCAGAGTGTATAATATTAGTAATACTGAAGGTCAATATGTGGATGGGGATGATGACTGCTACAGTTTTATCATAAATATCACAATTAAGAGATACTTTGTGCTAAAAATATTTAATAATGGATTTTTTCTGTCTTGTAATAATTACAGATTCACAATTAGATATAGTTGTAACAATATAAAGCAGTGATTTCTAATTCTTCACAGTGTAAATCTCCACTAAAATGTGCAGTGAATCTAGAATTAGGTCATTATGGCTAATAAATACTTAACATTCTGATAGCTTTTCATTAATTTTAGCAATATCACTTTGTCCTAGAGGTATATTATTCATCCTACAACAAAGGAAAAAGTTGCAAGAAAGGTTGGTTATGGGAATTCATTAACACGACCCTGTTACTCCTTGATATCAGCAGGTCTTAAAAGAAGTGCTGTTCCAACTTTACAGATATTTCCTAACAGAGGTGGTGAGACTCGTACACTAGAGGACTGACCCATATTAGAGCTTAATTATAGTAATGGATAATCCTGCAACTATAAATTATTCACAGTTGTTTTGTATGCGAAGTAGCATCATGAATAAAATAAGGAAAAGTCTCTGGAAAAGACCCTGGACAATGGCCTAAGTTTGTCAGAAGGTAGTTTTCCTTGTCTTTCAAAACGGATTAGATCTCAATGTTACGTTTGTAGAGCTTTGCACTTTGGATATGTTTTGCTTAATAGAAATCAATAGCAGCAAGTCTCAGGGCTCTACACCCTTGTAGAGTTCCTTGACTAATACCTTATGCAAGAGAAACATTCCTACCTAAACACAGTCCTGATACAAAAGCTGCAATCTCAGCTGTCTGATAAGATTCCCACACTGTCAATGGGATGAGAATTCATTAGTGTTACCCTCTCATCAGTTGATACTGACAGGTCTTAAGAGGGTGCCGTAACTTCATAGTTATTTCCCAGAAAGGATGGTAAGATTCATAGTCAAATACTTTATTTTCTAGTTGACTTAGTACTTCAAGTATCTTGTAAGTTTGTAGGAGAACAGTCTTACTGACAAAGATAGAAAAGGGAGTATTTAAATTAGATTTAAACAGGGCCCTTAATGCATTTAATGCAGTGGCTACCTCATGCTAAAGGTTTCTTCAGAAAGTGCCTTGGATCCAAAGAGAAGAAAATAAAGCTGTCTTTGTTGGTGAGCTTTCACCAGCCTGACTTTTCAGCTGCCTCCCTAGGAGTAGCCCAGAAAGGAAGGAGTTAAGAAGATGCTTTGAACCCAAAGTCTTCTGCTTCATCCCCACACCCTGTTGGTGTACTTCCACACCCTGTTGGTGTGCAGGGAACTACCTCCCGTTCACCTTTAGCGTGCTCAGCAGGATAGTCACTACGTTTTCAGATTAGCATCACTGCTGAAGCCTGCTTGAGTTTACCCAGCAAGAAGGAGTTCTCAGAGAGAACTGAGAGCCTGCTCTTCAGTGACATACAGCATTGCAGGACCATCAGCTTTTTTCATTTTTTACCACCTGTTGGAAGAACTGAAACCGTACTTAGGTGGGCTCCATTCCTTGCAGGTTGCTACATTTCCTATAGGATTGAAGACTTTCATATAAGCTTGGTGGAAGCTTGTTGATAATTGAGTTTTAATTTTCTTGGGATGCTGTTTGCTTGAAGGTAACCATACTTCGGATGAAATGGCAGACACACCTAAGAGGAAAATTACAAAGAAGTCGTCGTCTTTTTCATACGATCGCCGGAGAGACTCAGTGAAAGTTAGGAGACAGTCCAAGTCTCTTAGCTTTAAGTCTGCTACATTGGGTGCTCAGAAAAGGCAGGCACAGAAGAAGCAGGTTTGTATTTGGATATTCCTCAAAAAGTATTCCTTACCTTCTGAATTTTTGTGGAGTTGGTAAAACTTGCTGTGTTAATATGAAGCGGAAAGCAATCTCTGCTGATTTGCAATGTGTGTGTGAGTACGTATGTGTATACATAAAAGCCTGTGTACATGTAAGCTGGCTTTTTTTTTCTGTAGTATTTCTTGAGCTGGATAAACTTGTGGTATTAATTTTATGGTGAGAAAAGTCCGCATCCTTCTTTTAAGATGCGATTTATGATTTCTGTTTTGGCTCAGGGAATTGCTCCTAGAGTGGAATGTATGTCCTGTGAGCTTTTGGTAGTGTTGTCTGTTGTGCTGAAAAACATGATGGGTGCTGAAACTTTTGAAACTATTATTCAGATTGCAGCTTTTCCACTGCTCTTCATTATTATTATTATTTTTTTTTTAATGTTGAAATGTGCCAGACTGAGAGGTCTGGTGTTGTTAGGGAGTGAAATATTTTAGTTATTCCAGAACAGGTAATGCAAGTCAGCAGCGGCACCTGTTCTGGTGGGACCAGTTCTTAGGGTTAGAGGGCAGTTTAATGCCTTGGCAGTGCTGCTCTGCTATAGTAAAAGACTTCCATACACAGGTCTTTCTTTATATTTTGTTTCTGGGATCTAATTAAATGAAATTTCTCCAAAGAGAAGATGTTGTGTGCACTGTAGTAAATGGAATAAAAAGTGAGTCAGTTCATGAAATATCTTTGAATACTGATCCCCAATTTAATCTAATCTGAAAGGAGCACGGGATCACTGACTATGAGCCATCTCTCACTCGGCACTTGTGTACACAGGGTGCTTTCTTGAAGGGTTTAAAGGAACTTTACAGGGAATTTTAAATTACCTGTGTACAACATAAAGCATTTTAACACCTTGAAGTAGTGTATCTGCAAATGGTTTAAAATAGACTAGATGTTCAGTAGTATTGTAAGTGAATTTCTCACAAGCAAGTAGTTTCCAGGCCCTGACCATCACAACTGCACCTAAATTTTGAGGGCATATATCCATTCAGATTTAAGAGAATTTAAGTTATTGTGTCCAGTGTAAACTTTGGTATTAGATTAAAAACACAATGAATTTTATGTGTATGGAATCATATTTGTTTTTATTACTATTTCTGTTGTTCTTGGAATATTAAAATGTCTATTTAAATAGCAAGACATTGACTAGTAAAATCTTAGCATATTCCAGCTTATTGTGATTCTTTAGTGTTAATTACAGGCATAGCTGAAGCTGTTTTGCTTGAATTGAAGTTCCAGAAGTTTTAAATGAGGAAATATTTGAAGAAATCAGGAAAACTTTCAAAACGGCTGCAAGCTCTGACAATCTCGCCACATCCCCCACCCATTATTTGATGTATTTTTCAGAAGTAAAAATCATAAATCTCAGTTTTACTAAGGTGTAAAATACCAAATGATGTCTGTGACCATTCATGTTTGTTGGATTTTTTTGGGAATTCGGCTATTCAAAATAATTTAATAATTTCATTTGTATGTGCAAGTCAGTGAGTGTCCCTGTATTTTGATTTTACCAGATGATAAGGCTTTTGAGTCCTCTTGTCTTTTGGATAGCTGCCATGGTTACTGTGTGACCTCTAGTGGTTAATGAAAAATATGCTCAATTACTAAATTCAGGCTGTTGCTTGAACAAGTCCTGAATGTGTATTCTTGTTGGTTTAATTGTTTAATCCTCTAAATTCTATTTTTATTGAAAAGAAAAAAAAAATCATCTGCTTCAACTAACTCTTTTATAGTGTCACTTCCAGAAAAAGTGTTTTGCTGAAAATTCTTTTTCATGGGGATGTGAGTCTGAACTGCAGTACTCATAGATGCAGAATTATAGGGATAGTTTTAGGAAACTTTTACTACTTTGGCTTGGTTACAATATGTTAGTGGGTGATACTGCTGAAATGAAGCACTCTAGACAAAGCCCCATTTTGATCTGCTTTTGTGTATTGGATAGATCTGAATAAGGGCTCTTCTACCTCAAGAATGTATTTTTTCCCCTCTAAATGCTCCAGTTAACTGTAAGAAAAGTTAATTTTTCCTTCAAGCTTGGTCTTGTTTCAATCTTTAGATCATTATAATTGAGACAAAACCATTCTTACCTCCTCCCTGCCCTCCCCCTCTTCCTGCAAGGGCAGCTACTTCTCTGTATATTGGAAATGCTGTTGAACACAAAACACAACTGCATTTGTTACTGTTGAACTTTTAAAGTAATGAAGGAAATTATGGTTTGAAGTTACCAGAATCTGATCAGTTTTCAACCAGCCAGACCTAACTCTGCTCAGTACTGTGTAACTTTGGGGGTAATGCAGACTCGCTCCAGGCCTGAGTTATTGAGTGAGCAGTAGTTCAGTTACAGCACCAGGAGAAATGTTATTTAAAAATGCTTTTCTTTGTTGATTGAGTCTTTCTCTTTTTTTTTTTAATGTTTTTCTAATAGATGTTTGACATCTGTGAATATTTAAAACTGTGCTTTGGTCTTTGCTGTTTTAGGAGACAATAGTAGACTTTTCTGCTCACAATATATGTGGTTTTACTTGGGTGGTTCCCTGGAGGAACAAGACTCTGCTTCTGCTTATTACAGGCAGGCAAGCCAAAATTATTTTTTAAATGTTTTGGTAGATTGATATCAGTCAAAGTCTCTCAAAATCACAATATGCTACAAAATCGTTTTCTGCTTCCTTGGGCTCTGTATTGCTGACCTCCCTTCTTTTGCAGTTTGATTTGTTTTTTCCTTTCATGGTAAAATTTTCATTTTGACCTTCCCCCCCCGCAAATTAAAATTACTAAATCACTGGTAAATTGTGACAAGAATCTGAGAACATTTTAAAAAGGCATTTTTCACGTTTTCTGAATTACAGTGATGTAAGAAAATGTTAAGGCAAATTGCTGCACTTCTCTTGCTGCTCTGTGGTTTGGGTTTTTTTTTTTTTGTTTTTTGCTAACTTATTAGAAATGGAAAATCATAAAGTGTTCAAACCCAACCATATAAAAAATCCTATCTGATATGGAAATGAACCTCTTTCAAGATAATCTTCCCATCAAGTTATTTATTACTACATATCACTTTTTTTTAATCTATTGATTTCCCTAGACTTACCTGTTCTGAGGTTAGAAAATATGATGGTATCTACATTCACTGGCTGCTGATACTGTCATATTGGTTGATCTGGATGGAAATCAACATTGCAGAAATTTGTAGGCTGACCTTTTCAGGTGTACGAGTATTATGCAACATAATGCATAATTATATTGCAATGCAAAATATTTGATAGTTTTGGAAGAGGCTGTCCCTTTTTATGTTTCGAATGAAGAACAAAGTCAGTTGCATGAAATAAAATCTATAAATAAGAAAAGTAAAAATCTGAGACCAAGATCCTTACATGCAGTGGAGCATGAAAAAGAGATCTAGTGCTATTTTTAGTTTTATGTGAGTCTCTCAAGTCCTGTTTCTCTTTGTCATTGCCAGCTGACTGATTACTGGGACATAGGCTAGAGCCTCAGTGGATTAATTAAGATCTGAAACTGTTTTCGTGATAACTACTTATGTGTTGGATACAACATTTTGGAACTTGGCAGAGTTTCAGGCTCATACAAGAGTATAAAAGTGCCTGCATAGACTGCAGATTTGTGGTTTATTCACTAATATTTCTGGTTTTCTTTCATGGAGTGCTGTAGAATTGAGATGACAACCTTTTTTTCTGTTTTCTTTTAAACTCTATAATTCCGGAACCATGTGGGGTTCACTGCCTGCTACCCCAGATGCAGGACAACATATACAAAGAGGGTGTTGTTAGACAATCTTCCAATGACTGTGTTTAAATATGACTCAGTTATTAGGAGTGTTCCAGATCCCTTGTTACGAGCATCTGAGAGCAAGCAAAGGCCTATGAGTTACACTTTCTGCTTTCTTATTAGAAAGAAACACTGAGTGGAAAAATGGCACTGGGAAGATTGGGGATGTGAGGGAAGGGGGCTTCCCAGAAAGAGTAATGGTTTTCCACTTCAAACTCTTGGTAAAGACATGTAGTAGATGTGCCAGGTGCAGGACTGCTGGTGTGTGACAGGTCTGGTGAGCAAAACCCATAGCACCAGCTACCAGCAAAGCAAATGATTTGTCATCTGTTAAGATGACTAAGCAGTAAAGAAAAATTAAGGATGAGGGGAATTTCAGTTAGTTTTCAGACATTATTTTTGAAAACCATGATCTGTGATTACTTCTCATCTAGTGATTTTCTTCCTATCTTTTGCAAGAGTTTGTTTTGAAGTCTCTAGGGAATCTCAAATGCCCTCTCTGGGGAGGAAGTCAGCTTTACGTGCGAGCCCTCAGGATTTGTTGTGAAAAATCTGCTCCTGTTTCTTTTAAAATGAAACCTGACAAGCATGTAAAGAGAAGAAGCATGTTATGTGTGTAACAGAGTGCTGGGAGATAGGAGCGTGTAGGTTCCTCTAGCGGCTGGGTTGTTAGTAAAAAGTTGGCCTAGCAAAACTCATTCCCTGTGGAGCATGGCAAGCTGTTAACCATAGTGGTTAGCTATTATTACTAAAACTGTGGTCATAGATGGTGAGGTGGGTTGTAGCTGGCGAAGTAGGCTCACTTTCAGTTAAATACAGAGTAAAATCGAAGCAGAGTGGCATGGTAGTGAGAGGTTTGGCCATTGTGAGCCTTGAATTCATGTTTTCCTTTTCTTACTGAGGCTTGTTTGCAGAGTGCATCAGATGTGTGCATCAGAGTGCTCCCTACAGCAGCATAAATCATCATGCCTTGGTGGCATTTGGTGTGGTGGTCTTGGTTAGTGCCTTCCTCGCTGCTGATTTCCAGTGCACCGAGGGGGGAGTTGCCCTCTCCCAGAGCCAGTAGGTTCCTTCCCTTGATGCCTTTTCCTGGAAGTTACTACGGCATTACATATAGGCGTATCATCTCAAGAAATATTTTGTTGTGGTGTTGAAATAACAGCATGTTGCCAGGAGGTTTTCAAATTTAATCAGTGATTTCTTTATTGCAAGCAAAATATTAAGCTTTATTTTGACAATTTACAGGTTCATCTGATCTAAATTCAGCTATTATTTTGAATTTTGTCTGAGTAATTGTTGTTATAGCTCATGTAAGAGAACATGATTAACCACACTTTTGGGTTCCTGAAAGTGTGACTTTATGATGGATTTTAGCTGATCTAAGGCTGTGGTGCTGCTGCAGAGGAGTGCGGCCTCGCACTCCCCCTGGCCATGGCCATGCTTCCCACCTCTTCCCGGCTCCAGCACTAGGAGTTGTTGGTTGTGACATGTGGGGTCAGCGTGCTGATAACACTGCCAGAAAAAAGGACAGTGGTCACAGGAGAAGGAGTAAGAGACAGAGGCCTCAGCTGCAAGGAGCAGTCTGGATGCTGGGAGCAGCTTTGCTGTTGCCAGAGTGGTGGATGTTACAGCAGGGGATGAGTCTCCCTTAGCAAAGCTGGGGGAGAATGGCCTTCAGGGGCCCAGCCTGCCAGCCAAGGGAGCAAAATGGCCGCTCTGCCATCCGACTTGGCAGTGGACAACATTACCCACTGCTGAGCGAGAAGGAGGTGCAAGGGAAGGCAGGTCTTTGGTCTTGGCTTGTGCCCATAAAGGGCTGGTGGCGAGCCACAGAATACCAGGTTAAGTGTGGCCAAATGCAGCATGCTGAGCTGGTAGGTTCTACATGTATTCGCCAAACTTCTCACAGCTGGAAATACCCCCCTGCCGTGGTTGAATGCTTTTGATCTGCTCTTAAAATGTAAGCATGCACCACGGAGAGTGAGAAACAAAACGAGTCACAGAGCTACAGAAGGATTGAGGCTGTAAGAGACCTCTGGAGCCACCAAGTCCAACCCCCTTCTGCAACAGGGTCTGTGCAGTCTGCATCTGAGCAACTCCAAGGATGGAGCTTGTGCAGCCTCTCTGTGCACCTATTTCACTGTTTGCTGACAAGGTGAAAAAGTGTTTCCAAAGCCTAATCTGAATTCTCGATGTTGCAATTAGTGTGATTGTTCCATCTCCTCCCACTTCTGGGTCACCTCCCAGAAGATCCCAGCTCTGTTTTCTTTCTGCCCTCCCATTAGGCCACAGATGACAACAACAAGCTTCTCTTTTAGCCTCCTCTTAAAACTGAACAAGCCCAGCTTTCTTGGCATCTCCTTGTATATCCTGTGGTCCAGTCTCCACTGTGCTGGTGACTGTCACAGGACGTTCCAGCTACACTCGTGCTATTGTGGCCTGGTCTGCAGGAGCTGCCTTCACCACGAGGGTACACCCCTGCCTCGCCTTCCAAGTGCTGCCCAGGAGGGGACTGCCCATCCTTCTGTAGAAACCCACTCAGCATCCAGCTGACATCCAGCCAGTACTGCTGCACACTGATTATTAATTTAAAATTCCTGGTGGCATTCCCTGATTAGCAAGGAAGCAGCATGCATGCATTTTTTTTGCTGCTTATTGTGCAGTATTATATCCTCAAAATGAGGATGATGCATTTCAAAAAATACTGTTGTCAGCTGCACTAATACCTTTCTAGGTTTAGTCATTCTGTTCCAATTAAGAGGGGAAAAAAGCCTGCCAAATACAAACTAGATGGAAAAAAAAAAAGAAGAAAGGTGTGCCCAGAAATCAATCGTAACACTTCATTTCAAAATGTTCGTATTCTCAGCACTTTAACAGAAACAGAATATAGTTTTATATGCTAGGTTTTAGTACCTTTTAGTACTTAAAAATATGTTTTAAGTGCTCTGCCACTGTTTTAGTGGAATAATGATTCTTGTGTGGTGTAAAACTTGTGGGTTTTTTGTGCTATATAAGCAATATTTTGACATGTGTTTTGAACAGTCACTCAAGTTCTGAGTGAAAGGTCTTTGTTTGCATTTTAATTCTATTAGGAAAAGCTGTGTTTTAATGTTACAGAATGTACTAATGGAAAGGAATTTTATCTCATTTCCAACTAACGTGTTTTCACTTTTGTAGTAGCAACGAAGTTTTGCCCCCTGTTGTCCTATGCAAGAGTGAGTGAGCATTTTGCTTTACATCAGCTTGATTTTAATATTTCTTGACAAAAAGGGAGGAAAATTAATTTTAATTATCTAAAAATGTGTCCCCTGGCTCAAAGTATACTTCTCGGATAGAAAGCAAGCAATGTTTTGCTTTCTCAGCAATTTCTGTCAGTTGAAGTGTGAATTGCTCATGGAGGTAATAGCACATGGGGAAAATCCAGTGGGAACTGTCTGATTTCATGTGTGTTTCAGTTCAAACACTTAAGTTCTTTTGATTTGTAGACTGTAATTTTCACTGACAGTATTAGTGGCTTTTAGAAGAACAGCCCCTGACAGATGACATCTATCTTACCAGCTGCTGCCTAACCTGACTTCAGGCTGAATATTGTGTTATCTGACTAATTTGAAATACAGTAAATATTAATGACTGTTCATCTCTTCTTTAAAATAAATAGAAAGTAGTGAGAGAGTGATG
Organism: Atrichornis clamosus; assembly: GCA_013400975.1. Lineage (NCBI taxonomy): Eukaryota > Metazoa > Chordata > Aves > Passeriformes > Menuridae > Atrichornis > Atrichornis clamosus. Next base: position 87,526 of record WBMZ01014167.1, on the reverse strand, counting down.
CTTACATTTCACACTCCTGCTGTAACTGGCTTTTTGTCATCTGTGACTGACAGCTTTACTTCTAGGGTACTTTGTGAAAGAACGATGTTGTTTTAACTTTCTTTTTTGTCCCACAGGCTTTATTACTCTAGTTTTCAGTATGGTCAGAAATAGTGAGGTGTCTCATGTGGTCTAAGTTTAAAACTGAAAAATCAAGATCTTCGTTTCCTTGTCAATCTTAGGAAAATTACTTTCAGATGGATTAGTCAAGAAATGAAAAACAAAGTTACAAAAATAGCAAAACCAGTATATTACAGATTTATAATCATAGAATTAAAGAATCCTTTAGGTTGGAAAAAACCTCTAAGATCATTAGGTTCAACTGTTAACCCAGCACTGCCAAGTTCACCACAAAACTGTGTCCCTAAGCGCCACATACACACTTATTTTAAATAGCTCCAAGGACGGTGAGTCAAACACTTATCTGGGCAGCCTGTTTTCATGCTTGATAACCCTTGCTTTGAAGAAGTCTCTCCTAAGATCCAATCTAAAGCTCCCCTGCTACAACTTGAGGCCATTTTTTCTTGTTACTTGGGAGAAAAGGCTGACCCCCACCTGGCTGCATCCTGCTTTCAGGCAGTTGTAGAGAGCAATAAGGTCTCCCTTGAGCCTCCCTTTCTCCTGGCTAAATACCCCCAGCTCCCTCAGCTGCTCCTCATAAGATTTGTGCTCCAGACCCTTCACCAGCTCTCCTGCCCTTCTCTGGACACACTCCAGCACCTCAATGTGCTTCTTGTAGTGAGGGGCCCAGAACTGAGCACAGGACTCGAGACTCACCGGTGCTGAGTACAGGAGAATAATCACTGCCCCAGTCCTGCTGGTCACACTGTTGCTGGTACAAGCCAGAATGCCACTGGTCTTCTTGGCCACCTGTGCACATTCTGGCTCATGTTCAGCACCCCACGTCCTTTTCCTGCAGGCATTTTTCCAGCCACTCTTCCCTCAGCCTGTACCATGCCTGGGGTTTTTGTGACCCAAGCCCAGGGTCCAGCATTTTGCCTTGTTGAGCCTCATACAACTGGCCTCAGCCCATCAATCCAGTCTGTCCAGATCCCTCTGCAGAGCCTTCCTGCCCGCCAGCAGTTCAACGCTCCTGCCCAGCTTGGTGTTCTCAGCAAACTGACTGAGGGTGCCCTCAATCTCCTCATCCACATCATTGATAACAATATTAAACAGATAATACAGGTAATACTGGGGCCCTGGGGAACACCACGGGTGACTGGCTACCAACTGGATGTAACTCCATCACCACTGGGTCTGGGCCTGGCCATTCAGACAGTTTTTTACCCAACCAAGAGCATGCCCATCCAAGCTAGGAGCAGCCAGTTTCTCCAGGAGAATGCTGTGGGAAATGGTGTCAAAGGCTTTAATAAAGGCTAGGTAGACACATCCGCAGCCTTCCCCTCATCCAGTAAGCGGGTCACCTTGTCATAGAAGGAGATCAGGTCAGTCAAGCAGGACCTGCTTTTCATTAACCCATGCTGGCTGGGCCTGATCCCCTGGTTGTCCTGTCTGTGCTGTGTGATGGAACTCAAGATGATCTGCTCCATGACCTTCCCCAGCACTGAGGTCAGGCTGACAGACCTGTAGCTTCCTAGATCTTCCTTCTATCCCTTCTTGTAGATGGGCATCACATTTGCCAACTTCCAGTCACCTGGCACCTTCCTGGTTAGCCAGGGCTGCTAATGAATGATGGAAAAGGGCTTGGTGAGCACTTCCCCCAGCTCCCTCAGTGGGATCCACCCTTGAGTGGATTCCATCTGGCTCCATAGACTAGTGTGTGTCCAAGTGATGTAGCAGGTTACTGACTGCTTCCCTTTGGATTCTGGTGGCTTAATTCTGCTTCTCATCTCTGTCTTCCAGTTCAGGGACTGGGTACCCATAGAAGAACTGGTCTTTAAATAAGATTGAGGCAAAGAAGGAGTACCTTGGCCTTTTCCTCATCCTTTGTCATATGCTTCCTGCCACATGCAGTAAGGAATGGAAATTCTCGTAGCCTTCATTTGATTGCTGATGTATTTCTAGAAACATTTTGAATTGTCTTTTATGTCAGTAGCCAGATTTAAGTTCTATTTGGGCTTTAGTCCTTCAAATTTTCTCCCTGCATAACCTCATGACATCCTTGTAGTCCTCTGGAGTGACCTGCCTCTTCTTTCAAAGGTCATAAACTCTTGTATTTTTCCCCTGAATTCCAGCCGAAGCTCTCTGTTCCGTCAGGCCTGTGTTCTTCCCCACTGACTTGTCTTTCGTACAAGGACAGCCTGCTCCTGTGCCTTTAAAATTTCCTTCTTGAGGAATGTCCAGACTACCTGGACTGCTCTGTCCTTCAGGACTGCCTCCCAAGGGACTGTGTCAACCAGTCTCTTAAACATGCCAAAGTCTGCCCTCTGCAAGCCCAAGTTTGACAGTTCTGCTGCCTGTGGGAGTTCTGCCTCCTTCATAGTTCTCCAAGAATCGAAAACTGTCATTTTGTGATCCCTGTGCCCAAGACAGCCTCCAACTATCCCATCACCCATCAGTCCCTCTCTGTTTACAGACAACAGGACCAGTGGGCACCTTCCCTGGGTGAGTTGCTCACCAGCTGTGTCAGGAAGTCACCTTCCATAAACTGCAGGAACCTCCTGGACTATTTCTCTCTGCTGTGTTGTACTTCCAGAAGACATCTAGTAAATTGACATCTTCCATGAGACCAATGGCCAGTGATTATGAATTTTCTGTCAGCTGCTTATAAAAATATTTCCTCTGCATCTTCATCCTGGTTGGGTGGTCTGTAACAGGTTCCCACCAGGATATTCCCCTGATGGGGGCCTCTCTCTATTCTTACCCATAAACACACAACTCCAGTGTCACCATCATTGAGGTCTAGACAATCCCTAACATATACAGGGCTACCCCGCCACATCTCCTTCCTTGCCTGGCCCTTCTGAAGAGTTTATAGCCACCCCTTGCAGAATTCTGGTGTGTGAGTTATGTTCCCATGATTGCAGATATGTCAGATTTCCTGCTGCACAATGACTTTCAGCTCTTCTTGTTTTCGTATTCAAGCAGAGCCAGAACTTCTGTAGGAATGCGATGGTTTCCTCAAGTGGTTGCTGAGGCATAGGATAGAGTTCATGACCAAAAGTTGGAAAGAGGTTAAAGTACTGCAGAACAGGATGGTGGATATGGTTATTCCTAATGATCAGAGAAAAAATTTGCACAGTCGCTTGAACTTATATCTGCTGTATGTTATACATACTAAAGAGATGGTTAGAAAGGTGGTTATAAACTTAACATTGCTTTAGTTGTTTTCATGCTGATCATGTTTAAGATGAGTTATGGAAAGTTTTCATAATGTAGTTTTACACTTCAGCTAATTCTTTAAAAAAAAGCCACAAAAGAAAAACCCCACAAAACCAAAGAAACCCTACAGAATTGTTTCCTGAAAAGAAAACCCAAGAAAATTGAGGTAGCAATAAGTCTGCCATTTATTTGTCTTTCATTGCTTTCATTCTGTTTTTATTGAGAGCAAGATCAAACATGAAGTGTTCGCACTTGTGAGAACCACAGTGTCCCACAGTCTGTCACACTTGAAGTCAATTCGTTCATTAAGGGTCGTTCCAGTTTTAAAAATATTGTAAAATTGAAACATTCCTATTAAGCGGCCTTAGATTATTTTCTACAGTCTTTGCTTTACTAAGTTACCTTCTCTTCCTCTATTAGTACTTTGGCGTGTTCAGGCAGGCTACATCGATTTCTTTGTTTTGAATATTGTTAATCTTGTCGCACATTTTTCATCAAAAATAGCTGTCATAAATCTGTCAGCTGTCAAAAAGAGAAGTCAGCTCTGAAAACTTTTTAAATATTGCAATGCATTTTCATTAAAACAAGTTGTCAGTTGAGAACATATTTCTTTTCTTGACACTATCTTACTGCTTTGATGAATGACACTGGGCAGTGTTTTTTCACTTCATGACATTGTTTGGGCACAATACCTGTTGGAGATGCAGACTGAGACACCTATCTCTTCCCTGTCATCCCCTGCTCCTGTTTGCTCCACAGACAGGCCATGGAGCATCGGCACCGGCACTTGCTCACGGACGTGGACAGATTTGCATTGGGGGAACAGATGCAGAGCAGTGGTGTAATAGTTTCTTGTCTTCTTTGAATGACAGTGGTTTCCTGAATTATTACAAATGTTGATGCTTTGCTGCTACAGAACAATTCATTGAACTTCAGTAAAAGTACGTTCACTTACTGAAATACAATGAATTCATTTTTTTTCCTCCTTCCATGCTCCGTCAGAAGTTAGGTGGACTGAATGTAGACACTTAACTCAGATGCAAATGAATGAAAAACTTGAGCATTGCCTTTGGCCTGATGTCTTGGAGTCAGTATTTAGGCACTAGAAGTGCTACATGTGGATTACAGAACGGGGAATTAAATTTTTTTTTTCTTGTCATACATCTTAAAACAATAATAGCTGACATCTACTAATTAGTAAAAATGGAAGACTTCAGTCCTTCCAAATGATAAAGTGATGGTTTAGTCAGCAAATAAACTGTGTAGTAAACAATTTAATTCTTTGGATATGGAGCCATCCTTGTTTAACTAGCTTGCAAGTTAAAGGTTTATGGCTGTAGGCAGCAGGGTCTAACCAGAGCAGGGTAGGTCTTCAGGGCATTTCTGTCTAGCCCTCTACCTCTTGGCTCTGTCCTCTCCATTCACATGCTCAGTCTTTTGAGTGGCTGTCAAATGCAAAAGCATGGGAGTATTTGCTAATAATGTAAAGGTAATAATGTAATGTAAATGCTAATAATGTAATTCTTAAAGATGTTACAGAGCTGGTCCATGATGCTTATTGGTGCGAAGATCAGGATAACCATCTTGATGTACATTCATTCCTTTCCCCATCCTCTTCCTTTTTATGGCTTCCAAAAAGCAATTGTATTTGCACGTGCCAAAATAAAAAAATAGGCTGTTTTGTATACGCTCACTTTATTTTTATTGAGAGGTAAAGTGCTTGACTAGCCCCTCTGAACGTATTGCATCCATCTTATGTAAAGGACAGTGTTTCCCTCAGATTTCCACAGGACCTCCTAGATACAGTAGGGATATTGAATCCAGGTTAAACAAATATTTGAAACTGCTCTTACCTGTTCTTAATCTTTTCCAAATGCAACAGCCTGGTATTATGGAGCCCATATCAACTCCTGAAGTTGATAGATACGTATTGATGTACTCAGTGACTTCATGTTTTGGTAACTTGCAGCGATTAACACATTAGCCTTTTGCTGCATTTTAGTAAACACTTCATGATTCTCATACCCTGACATTGGAAACCTGTTGCACATTTGAACCTAGCTTGTCTTAGCTCATACTGTTTAGATCGGCATTTGTGTTGCACTCATAAAATGTAGCAGCTGTATTTCATGCTTTGATCCAACAAAAAAATACTGATTTTGATTCAGGTTTCTCTGTTATAATCCTAAAATTGTACCATAGGAATGATAATCAGAAGAAAATTGTCACTTAAAATAAAACCTAGTTGTATTAATTTCTAAAATGGAGCCGGAATTTTAAAGTAATTTGTTCTATTTGTTTTCGAGTTTATCTTTTCATCACTACTTCTTTTCTTAATTCTATTTCTAGAAAGCTGGTTTTACAGAGAGACTGGACTGAAAAAGCATATGGCTTTTTGTTGCTGTTGAGGGAATTATTCTTGGAGCCATGACAAAATTAATAAGAGAAAAAAAGCAATAAGGTTTTTTTTTTGGTTTTACTTTGTGCTTCATTATGTGTTTAGTTCAGTAGATAAATCAATAGCAACATCTGTAACACAATGAATTAGTTTAATAGAAAACGTTTGGAAGCAGTAAATTAGTGACATGGCAGCGATCTTCAATGTAGATGGAATTAAGACAGGACATATCTCTTGCTTTTTTAATTAAAACTTTTAAGATGGTAGATGATTAAAGAAAGCAAGAAGTCTCTATATTTTAAAAAAGAGAATTCCAGTACAGAATATAAGCAGAATACACAGAAATCCCAGTGATCTAACTGTGGAAGGAGAGAGGATAGACAGATTTCTCTCCTGGAAGTCAGCGGGAAAACTGGAATCAAAACTGATGGGAAAAACTGATGTTCCACTCCTCCTGTGGCTGGTTGTGTTTGGACTCTGTCACAAACATCCTGTGTGACTTTGGGCAAGTCTGTTTTGGAGAAATTGTTGTTATGGTACATCTTGGTAATGAGGAAAAGGAATGTGGCACAGCCAGCTCGGATTTTGTTTTACAATACAGCTGCTTCTAAGCAGGAGTGGAGTCTGAGTTGACAAAGGAACAAACACGAAGGAAGACTTTGCAATTGATTGCTCTTCTTATGTCCTGATGTTTTTATGAATCTGATCTTGTGGGGAGGGCTGACATGTTTTCTAACTCATCTGTTTGTTAATATAAATCATATTTCATAAATCTGTTGGGGTTACTCTGGTGGAATTAGGATGATCCATATGATATTTCTCACTTGGCTTTCTGAAAGATGTCTGCCCTCAGAAGCTCTAAAGAAGACTTAACAGCTATGGAATAAGGGAGAAATTTATCTCAGCTCAGGGGGAAAAAAAAAAAGTAAGAAATAGAGTGGAAGGGTAAATACCAAGGTTTTATTGCCAACAGTAGAAGGTCACCAGCATTTTTTTTTTCAGAGATGACTGAGACTTGTGCTTTCAGACAGAACTGTAAATGAGCTGTAGAGGGAAGCAGGAGATGCAATACTCAGGGATGATCCTAAGTTCTTTGGAGTGGCAGAGACTGTCTCTATCACAGTCTTTCATGTCTAGTTGTCAGAGGACTGTGTGATGGGCATTACAATGATAGATGGAATGAGTTCAGTTAAGTGTTGTGGGTTTGTAGGGGTGTTTTTGCCCCTTTTCAAGTTTATATCCAAAGTAATGAGCTTTGAGTAGATGTTAGAACTAATGATGGGGATTTTGTGCTTACAGTTTATAACTTAACAAAAATATATCTGTGCTCAGTAGCATAGGGTGGTGTAATTTTTTTCTTTTTATGTCACAATTTGATACTTTGTAATGGTTACTTCTGTGTGTGGGTTTTCTGTATAAAAAAAGATTTTATTTGCTAATGGTACATAGATATGTTTAGCTTTCTGTATCAGCATCAATAGATGAATCTATAAATTAGAAGTTTATATTTTAAAAATGTGAATCTCACTTTCTACTTTTCTAAGATTGTACTGCTGAACTGACTATAGCTAGGTATTTTACATGCTGGAGTGAAGATGTTTTTTGTCTGTGGATATACAGTATAGAATGATATTCATCACACTTTCATTAAGTGACTAGTTTATATAGTACTTTTAAATTTATATTGATATTTACAGAGGTGTGGATTTTTTCATAGATATTTTTAATGTTTTTCTCCTACTTGTACTGCATCGTAATTGTTATTGATAAGATGGAGAGATGCTTCTACCGTCTAGTCATATAGCAGCATGGAAATTCACTCAGTGTAAATATGAGCACTTGTTTGTATTCTGTCTATAATGTGATACAGTTCTTCTTCATCTAGGATATTTATAGTGAGGTTTACGTGAATAATAGAAGAGGACTACAGTAAATCAAATTTTTTTTTTTTTTTAACTGAGATCTGAAATAGTCTAGCAAATTATCTTGGAGTAAGTGCATTTGTGACCCAATGAGAAGTACCTCCCTGTCCTTACTATGCATTTTTGGATAAATTTGCCCCAACTGTGGCAGTTTCCAAAGCCAGGCTGGATAAGGCCTTGAGCAACCTGTTCTAGTGGGAGGTGTCCCTGTCCGTGGCAGGGTGAGTTGGGACTAGATGGTCTTTAAAGTCCATTCCAACTCCTTAACATTCTGTGATTCTATGATTTTTAATATGCTTGATCTGTAGTAGTCAAAACAATTCTTGATATTCATAATTAAACAAATTCTATTAAAACCTTTTCAGACAGTCTGTTTGCCTTGTTCAGGTACTTGCAAACGTGACAGTAATGTCAGTCTGTGGTGCCCTCCTGTTCAGCGGTGTCCCTCCCTGAAGGTTAACTGCAACTAGTGTGAGGCTCCTCTCCTCATTTTCTGGTGACAGGTTTTGTCTGTGAATCCTGCTGGAGAAGCAGCTGAGTTTGGCCTCTCTGAGCTGTGCTTTGGTGGGACCATTCAGTGGTTATCAGCCACCGAGGGAGCGTAAGCAGATTAGGGAGCAGAGCTAAAGTCAGCTGCTGCAAAAGCCTCGTCTCCAGATGCTGTCAAAGCTCCAGTTTAAAGAAGTGTATTGGGTGCCTAAATGTCTAAATCCCCTGACTTTGACAGACTCCAGACATCTTACCCACTGCTGCAAAGTTGTTTCTTAGAAGTGATTAAAGTGTAGGAGCACGCTCGCTATCTGTGTCTGATTCTCTCTCACACCCCTTCCTGGTAGCGAGCCCGGCCTTGGCCATCCCAGTGGTTCCTCTTGCTTGCCTTCATCCCTGTTGGCAAAGGAGCCCAAGGAGTCCATGCAAAGCTGGGGACTGGAATAAAGCAGTTTTCTTTATCAGCATACAATTAAGTGAGGGATGATGCAGGTCCTGGCTAAGGGCTCCTGTTGCTCTGGGCCTTTTCTGTTGGCTTTCCAGTCAGGTTGCCTGTGTTTTGTTTTGGTTGAGTTCAGGCCAAAATGAAATGGTATCCGCTGCCCTAGTTGATATTTAATCTCCTTTGGTGCTTCAGCCTCTATGTGTTCCAGGATTGGATTCCTCCAGTTTGTCTTGTCAAATAAACATCAGCATTTACTGATGTTAGGTGGGTATTACCTGCTTCTCCCTGTTAGCAGCATGGCAGTTCACACAGGTAGTGCCAAGGCTGTCACAGGTACTGTATACTCAGTTAAACTGGGACAATTATATTTTCCATTGAGCGACTACAGCTATGTTGAAACTTGAGTGTGTTAAGCTGCTTAGGTTAAATATTTCACTAAGTCTACTAAAGTTATTTAAATAAAAATTTTTGGAATGAATCATTGCTTCATATGTTTTCAACATCACCTGAAATGGGTACGTGAAAAAGCAATCTAGACTATAACAGATTTACAAATTATGAAAGGGATCCTTGTTTGTAATAGTATTTTCCTTTTAAAATTTTAATAATGGCGTATCTTTATGTGGAGGTAATAAGCTCCGAAAGTAAATCAGGATTGAAACTGAAGGTCATAGTATCTTTGTTTTTGTTTTCAGTAAACATTGGGAACTAGTATAGTTTTTAGCTGCATTTATATGTTTCTCAAGAACATGGTGCAAAGTTAAGTGATATGGAGATTTTATCTCAAATATGCACTTATAGTGTATTTTTCCCCTTTTATATTTTGGTATTTGCCCATTTAAAGGAATATATCTATATCTATATATTTGTGGTTTCGTACACTTTAGTAAATTTTTTACCGTAGAGACCTTATTTGGAGTTCACTGCACTCCATGCATTAAATGCTTTTCTATAGATAGTTTGCTTTTCAGCATAAAACATTAAGTGTTTTGAGATCCTTTACTGAAAGATTCTGAGTGGGAGCTGGGTAGTGAGATGACAGTAAGATGTGATTTGTTATGGCACTGAATATTACACATTACTGTAGCAATTGGCAAAATCTCCCTCACTCCCTTGATCCCATAGGAAATTTCTTGTTGATAAGAACAGCTTTTATTCAAAGTAGAGAGTTTTACATGGTTCTTTGCATTGGTTTTGTGATAGAGGTTAACTGGTAGGTCATAATTTGATCTTTTATGTTGAGTGCATTAATACATTTGAAGAATGTTGGCTAAAACTGGGATGCTGCCATTGCAGGGGCACATCTGCCCTAATGATGCAACCCTGAAGAACAGATCCTAATCTGAAATGTATTTATTTGTGCTTGTCTATGTCTGTGTATGCATACAGGAGAATGTTGTATCTTACTTGAGTAAAGAGAGCTTCAGTCCTGCTAGTGTTTGTGAGTGGTTCCTTGTCCAAAATTCACCTGCAGCTGTATCTTGGTTGAGTTAGGAATTATACCTGTGGCGTTAACATACAGGCTTTTTTTGGTCTTTTTGCAAAAGATAAAATGTGACTTTAGCAAGGTCCTGAGTGTTCTGATTCTTTGGTGTTTAAATAACAGGTAACATGTACAAATTGTATGAAAATTAGCGTGATCTATATTTTTAGACAAGCCTAAAAGATCTTTATAAAAGCCTCTTTGTTGCAGCATATTTACTACGGACAGGTGAGCATAAGGTTAGTGCCTCACAACTGTTCTGTAGCACCTGGTTTGAAACCTGAGTGTGCTGCTGCCAGGGAGGGGCAGCACTCAGGGGGTGGGAGCTGCTCCACCCAGGTCAGACTTTTGGGGCCGCAGTTGTTGTCCATAATGAATATTCTCTTTCTGTTCTCAGCATGTGTGTGATTAATGGGAGAAACTATTTGAGAGTGAACCACAGATGGGTACAGGTCGTCATGGCCAGGTGCTTAATTCTTGTCATTAGGAAGCAGTTGGAAGTTCTTGGTGTGCACTTTCAGAAACATAACAGTGAGTGAATCTCTTTCCATTTTGATGGATTTGTCCATTGTATTAAAGGATGATTAAAATGATTAGATGCACAGCGTTGAAGCATTAATTTTCTAACCATATTTATCAAGAAGAGGTAATAATTACAGTCTACTTGATAATATTATACACATCAGGCTCCTTTTAGCTGACTTTCTTTTCTGCAACTGTGCCATATTTTAATTAACATATTTGAAAACAAGTATGAAAATATGTGCATTTATAATTACATCTTCAATATCAGTATCACTGTGTTTTCAAAAAAGTGTATTTACTGTACTAAAAGGGCCTAGAATTAGGGTAAGTTACTATCATCCTCAAGAATATACTGGTGTTATGTGTGAAGCAGATGGCATAACTTTTCATTGGGGAAAAAAAGAAGCAGCCTGGGTGAAAACGGAACTTTTCTGTGTGGGCTCAGGGCTTTGCTATGAAATGACTCAGAGTGAACAAGGTGCTTTCCACAGGGGTACACCCAGAATAACCCACTCATTGCTCTCTATGAATGCTTTGAGCCCAGAAAACTTACTTTTTTCATCTTGCTTTTAAAGACACATCTTTTATTGTGGCAGCTCTGTTTGCCATTCTGTTCTCGTTCCTGTTTCAGGGTAGAATGGAAGAACACGGAGACACGAGCTACCTCTTGTGTTCAATCTCATTAATTACACTCAGGGGCTTTTTCTGGTTGAGTTTGGTTTTTTTGGGTTTTTTTCCCCGTCTTCTCTCCAAAAGGCTGGGTAATTGCTTGTAGTTACTGTTAGTTTTCAAGTAAATTGAAATTTTCTGAAAAACTAAAAATAGTAACAGCAGTGTTTTGCTATTATGCAGAAAAGTAGATGAGGCAATGTTTCTAGCTGTATGTCTATTAGTGAGATACATGGGTTTTTTTGAAGACCTTATTATGGAAGAGCTGGTCTTCATTTTGCATTGATGAAAATTAGTAAATATTAAGGAAATAAAAGATATGAATTTACAAAGTCTTTTGGGTTTTTCTGAACTTTCTCTTAAAATGTTGCAAAATCCGTAACTGCTTCAGAGACATGTAGGTCACTATAAATGAAGATGGATAAAATAACTGTAGGTGCAGTTTTATGACATATGTTTTTTAGCGTTTGTTCAATTGATAACAAAAAGTGTATTGCAGACACAAAGATGATTGTAACTTGGATCATTTTCTTTACTAGGTGTATGTGAAATCTTTGTTATATTTAAACCATGTTTAGGGAGAATCTGGCCTGCTAATCTGTAACACTGGTGTAACTGCTTTGTCTTAAAGGATTCAGATATGATGAACTTCTGTAAAAGGAACACAAAATGCTACAAGCTTTTATAACATATTATAGTAACCTACTTAGTAGTAACTTACCTAAGCTATCAAAATCAGATCATTGCTTGAAAATTCAAAGTTCTCTTTTCTTTTTAGGAAGATGCTGTTATAGGATAGAGCACTTCAACCTTTCTGATTTGTGGAGTCCTAGACATTTTCCTATATTAATTTCTGAATTGCTTCTTTCTACTTCAGTTTTTCCAACTATTGGAGACAGCTATATGAATCTATTTGGAATCTGAAATAAAGAAAAAAAGAATTAGAATTTTTAGAATTTTTAGAATCTTTGGAAGATAAAGACTACTAATTCTGAATGATTTGGAATGATAACAGTATAATCACAAAAGTAATTTCATAACGTGTTTCTCTCCTTAATAGGGGAGTTTAAAAGTTAAAAATACTGCTTTATTTGTAAATTAGTTGTCAGCAGAACTGCAAGGTACAGGAGCATGACAGTGTCAAGTGCAAGGTTATTGCTTGAATTCCAACACTGTACTTGGTGCAAACCAGTAATGCTGCGGATTTATAAAAGTGTCTGAATAAATATCTGAGAGTATGGTGGTGTGACATAAAATTTCCTCCTGCAACTGTAAGGTAGCACATAAGACAAAGAGAGAAATGTTCTGCTGCTTGCATAAATGTTGGATCTGGGGACTTCTATCCAGCTTTTGTTCATTCACGTATACGTAAATATGACCATAGACACTCTGTAACTCAGTAACTCTGGAACTGAGGTATTTTCAGTGGATATCTAGTATCAGCTGTAAATGACAATGCAAAATATAAACAATGTACAGAAAATATCACCAGTATAGGGACTTTTGAGTGCTTGACTGCAGTCTCCTTCATGATCATTTAATATGTCCCTGTTTGCGTGTGAGATTAACTTCTCAAACGTTAAAAGCTGACTTTATCAATAATTTGATCCCCCCCTTATCCTAAAATTTTTGCTCTTAGAGACTTTTGCTTTCTTGCTATTGATAGGTAGCTGAAGAAGATTTTCATTCTCTTAGTAGTTTATATGAGCCCTGAAATGTTTTTATGTACAATAGCAGAAATGTAGTGCAAAATATTTCTGCTGGATCTTCTCTTTCTGTGTGTTTTCAAACACCAGAGTTGCTTGCAGAGAGGCACAAGGATTAGTTTGTCTCCCATTTCAGTAAACTGTTCTGTTAAGCACAGTATTTATTGATTAAGGGATCTACCTTCTAGTTCTATATTTCTTACAGCATTTTATATGTGACACAGATTTATACCATCATTTAGGCTTGTATATATTTCACATTGCCTTGGAACATGCTTGAATGTTGTTATTTTTCTAAATACAAAAGCACTTTTCTTCCTTGTGTTGTCACAACAGATAGTGAACCCAGGTGCCACTCTTCAGGAGTTTTGATTTTCTGGTAAGGGTGTACGCTTGGCTCACATTGCAGCGTTCAGCTGAGGGTGCCAAGTGGATGAGCTGCCACTTGTTAGTTTTGTCTGGATACAGTTTGCTTATGGGTTTCCCACAATTTGCCTGGCGTGTGCAAGTTTTACTGTTTATTTGTGCTCAAAATCCAGCGCAGATCCCTTACGAGACTTGTGTGTGAACGTTTATTTAGATGAGAGGAAAATGGCTTAACACTTGCTTTCAGCTGAGGTGTGGAAGCATCGAGCTTTCCTTCGATGCTCTTGTCCAGACTCTGTCAGGGCAGGACAGAGATGCTTCATAGGCTGACCTGATCATGCAGCTGCTGGTATTAATAGTGTTAAATGACACCAGTTTTGCGATATATCCACTTTCAAATATTCCCATTTTCGTTGCATGTACATTTTCAAATTTTTATTCACAGTGAACAGTTCACACCTGAATGTGGTTAGTTGTTTGTTTAAATACATTGTGTTACAGCTTAGGTTTAATTGAAGCCCTTAGCTCAGGTTTTATTTTGCCGTATTAGGGGTATCAGTCTGAATGGAAGGGAATGGAATGTGCTGTGTGCACGTGGCTCTGGTAGGGGGGCTCCTGTCTGAGCCTTGGAGATAGCATTTATGTTCCTGTGAATCTGACTGTCTCAAGTAAATGCTGCTCATTTCAAAGCAATATTTTTCCTTGGAAAACAGTACTTTTGGTACTGGACAAGTAGGTAAAGTCACTTGAAGGGGGAATAAATATTTCACTCATGTTTTATATGTTTAGGAAGCTGCTGCTGCTTTTTTCATTTCCCCCACTTTAAACTGTTTTATCTAATTCAGGATGTTTCAAGTTATTATTCTAGACAGTCACTTAAATAAAAATAAACAATTTAAAATACATCATTAAAAACTATGTCGTTCCCAAAATGGAGTCAATGATGTGTCCCACAGGACCAGAAAATGAACCTTAGAATATTATGGACAATTTAAAATGGGCAGATTTAATTATAGCAGGAGTGTGCAATTACTGAATGAGGTATGAGAGACATGGGAAATGTTCCCATCTAAATAATGACCAGAATGTGCTTGTTCTAATAATATTCCATAACACATTTAGGGCCCTAGGATTACAACACTTTCAGGTTATTAGAAGAGGATGATAATAGTGTGTTTTATTGCCAAATTACTACCATACTCTCTGAGGTATGAAGTGATATTAATGACCATTTTCAATAAGGAATAACATTTTGCAACATCAATAGCATTTAACCATATTAAAATATGTTGTGTTGTGCAGTAAAGCCCTGGGGTATAGAGATGAAAACTAAAGAGTTTAATTTTGAGATGCAATTGGGAAATTATTTGGACATTCAAAAAAGCTTTAGGGTAAAAATACAGTAATAAGTATGTTTTTTAACTATTTGCAATAAATAAAAAGATGCATGTATATTACCTGATTGTAATTTTGGTTTATAAAAATGTTAAAATCAGTGCATGGCTTACATTCTGTTTAGTGTGCTATATAAAATTTCAATTATCTACTTGTCTGTTAAATCTAGAAATGAACCAATAAAAGGGAAAATTAGTACATATATGTAAATGAATGCTGTTTGGAATGCATATTAAAAATATTTTTCATAATGGAGGAAGCTTTATAGAATAGGTGACATGAAAACATTCAGTTTCTCTAGTAGCACATTCTCTTAATGAGGAGCTCTGTGTTCATACAATTTACCAACAGCCATTCTTTACAGATTTGTCTGTGTCTTTAACTGTAAATATTGCAATATTTGTTTTGCCAAGGTCAGATGCTCAGACTTGGTGACATTATTGTCATTGATCTAATCAACTGTAACACTCATACCATCTGTTTAAGTTATTATGTTAGTTCCAAGTAAATAAGTTAATTCCAGTCATTCAGAACTGCCAAAGATGGGAATTTTTATGATGTCAAAATATGTCTCTGAAGCTAAATAAACCCTCTGTACATCTTGTGTGTTATGGAATGTTGTAAAAACTAAAGATGTATTTTCCTATGGGAGCATCACTTTCATTTGCTTAAAATAAATCTGAGTTTTATTTAGAGTCGTAAAAATAAGGAAATCATATTGTGGTTTTATAGTAACTGTAAAATACCATAAAATGTTTCTAACTTTCCATCTTCTGTTGAGTCAGCAATGGAAGAGTTGCACATGATACACATTCTAATTGTATATTATATCATTTTATACTATGCAAATACTGTTACGTGGGCTCTACAGGATTCATTAAGGATTGGTTTGCAGCCATGACCTTGTATTTAATGTCAGATGTGGAAGTGTCAGAATCACAAAGCTTGACATGGGTCTGTACAGAAATAATGTGAGGAACTTGGTATCTGTTGACCTAGAGCTTTAGCTCTGCCTAAATATATGAAAGTTCAGTCTGTCCTTTAATTCTGTGCTAGATAGTAGGAGCTTCAGTTCTGTTCTCCCTTAATGTACAAAGATAATGAGTGGTGAAAATTCAGGTGGTTACCTTTTATAAATCCTGGGAATTTATTCGAAGTTTATCACAAGAGTGTCATTCTCATGATACTGCATGAGAATGTGTGTTCATAAACTGAAGAATTCAGAGTTTAAGCTAAAATCTGTACTATGAAGCTCTGGATTAGAATCACAAGAGTCTGGTGAAATATTAAAGACTGAAACCCCTGAAATTTTAGTTAGAACTTGAGTGAGTCCCAATTCAGCTACAATTTGATGTGTATCTTTTTTTTTTGCCATACTGTTTCGAAATGATACGTTTGTGGCTCTTAAACAACTTGAGACTACTCCAGCTATGGCTCCGTTTATTATCTCACAATTAGTTTGATATTTAAGATTAAAATAAAAAGTCTTGTCCTAGTCATAAACAGAAACTTTCTTAGACCATGTCAGATAATAAAGTCCCACAAGTCTTCATGGCCTTGGAGCTATAGGGTGCTGAAGAGGTGCTGTCTGGTAGGTGTAATACTTGAGCATGGCCTTGGGAGCTGTTGTGTCTAAATGAACAGACTAATTTGAAAGTCTCTCCAGGAAGGATTAGTGTTTGGTGGCATAATATGCAAATTTGGCAACATGGTGTGTAATGCAATTTGAGATGGAGTTTTAACTAGTCCAGTTTTATGCATAATAAAAGCAGTATAGAGACTTAAATATTAAGCTATTTATGTTGATCTCAATGTTTAATATGGTGTATTTGACTGTATATTGTTTAAATAAAATTAAGGTTGCATACCGAGGTGCACAAGTGGGTTAAATGGCTCTTGTAAGTAGTGACAGTAACTTGTTATTGGTAAACACACATAAGTGAGCATGTGTTGATCTGCTGGAGGGTAGAAGGGCTCTGCAAAGGGACCTGGACAGTCTGGATCGATGTGCCGAGTACAACAACATGAAGTTTAACAAGTCCAAGTGCCAAGTCCTGCACTTTGGCCACAACAACCCTCTACAGTGCTACAGGCTGGGGACAGAGTGGCTGGAAGGTGGCCGGGCAGAAGGGGACCTGAGGGTACTGGTTGACAGCTGACTGAACATGAGCCAGCAGTGTGCCCAGGTGGCCAAGAAGGCCAATGACATCTGGCCTGAGTCAGGAATCGTGTGGCCAGCAGGACCAGGGAGGTCATTCTTCCCCCGCACTCAGCACTGGTGAGGCCACACCTCGAGCGCTGTGTCCAGTTCTGGGCCCCTCAGTTTCAGAAGGACGTTGAGACGCTCGAACGCGCCCAGAGGAGGGCAACCAGGCTGGCGAAGGGCCTGGAACACAAGCCCTGTGGAGAATGGCTCAGGGAGCTGGGCTTGTTTAGCCTGGAAAAAAGGAGGCTCAGAGGAGACCTCATCACTCTCTACAACTCCCTGAAAGGTGGTTGTAGTCAGGTGGGGGTCGGTCTCTTCTCCCAGGCAAACACTGACAGAACGGGAGGACGCAGTCTTAAGCTGCGCCAGGGGAAGTTTAGGTTAGACATCAGGGAAAAGTTATTCACCGAAGGAGTGATTTGGCAATCGTCTGCCNGTCAGGAATCGTGTGGCCAGCAGGACCAGGGAGGTCATTCTTCCCCCGCACTCAGCACTGGTGAGGCCACACCTCGAGCGCTGTGTCCAGTTCTGGGCCCCTCAGTTTCAGAAGGACGTTGAGACGCTCGAACGCGCCCAGAGGAGGGCAACCAGGCTGGCGAAGGGCCTGGAACACAAGCCCTGTGGAGAATGGCTCAGGGAGCTGGGCTTGTTTAGCCTGGAAAAAAGGAGGCTCAGAGGAGACCTCATCACTCTCTACAACTCCCTGAAAGGTGGTTGTAGTCAGGTGGGGGTCGGTCTCTTCTCCCAGGCAAACACTGACAGAACGAGAGGACGCAGTCTTAAGCTGCGCCAGGGGAAGTTTAGGTTAGACATCAGGGAAAAGTTATTCACCGAAGGAGTGATTTGGCACTGGAATCGTCTGCCCAGGGAGGTGGTGGAGTCACCGTCCCTGGACGTGTTTAAAAACAGACTGGATGTGGCACTCAGTGACATGATTTAGTTGATGAGGAGGTGGTAGGTCATAGGTTGAACTCGATGATCTCAGAGGTCTTTTCCAGCCTAGTTAGTTGTGTGATTCTGTGATTCTGTGAAGTCTAAAATGTGTGTGGTTTTCTGGTGGGAGAAATGAACATTCCCATTCCGTATTCAGAAGTCCAGTCACCTGCTATGAAGTAGAAAAGGAGGGAGGGTGTGGGCCATCTTCTCCTAGCCAGCAAAATTCATTTAAGCTAGAAGAACATTTTAATGCATTTTGTTTGTCTGCCTTTGGATAAAATGTATGATGTCTCTGTGTACAGGTTTTTCTCCATATTTCATAAAAGAAGAGGTGTAGTAACAAAGCCACTATTTATTCAAACCAAGAGGTTTTTAATGATCCCTCTCATTAGGAGGGAACCCCCCCAGTATCTTCACAGGAGATTTTTTTTTTTTATTAATATACACAAAGATGAACCACTTTTTCTGTATTCCTGTGTGGGCTGAGTGCACTGAGACCCCTCTCCTGTTATTTCTGGGTCCTGGAGTAAATGCGCTGGGATATTGTTTTGGCTAGAGAGTCTCGACTATTTACTTTCTAAGAGGAAAAAAAAAGGATGGACTTAAATCTGAGTGGAAAAAAGGAGTCTGCCAGCAGGAGAACATAGTGGCTGTGCCTAATGATGGGGAGAAAATGGGAGCTATGGAGGGAAACGGGGCTGAAGTGATACTGCTCCTACCCAACCTCAGAAAGAGACCAGAAGCAGTTCTTAATTTTTGTTGAACTTGTTCTTTTTTATCCCTTGCCCTTGGATAGACATAGCTGTGGCTTGGAGTAGCAGTTGGGCTTCACCCCGCTACCAGGCAGTGTGGGAGCCTGCACAGGGAGAAAGTGGGAGAGGTAATCCCCCTCCCATGGCCACTGCCGTGCACTGCGGAGCCCAGGATGATGCTGGGATGCCCAGGGCAGCTCTCTGCTTGCCCTGCTCTGCTGGGGGTCACAGCTGGAGAGGAGTAGCTGTCCAGTGCTGGCAAGCCTGGTCTGGACAACTACAGGAAGGAAGGAAGAGGATTTTGAGAAGTAGGAGTATTTGCAATAGTCTTAAAACCATGTCAGAGATGTCTGAATTTTCTCATTTATAAAATCAAAGTATTCTTAGTGTATTGAAGCTGGTGCTCCTCTCACCACAGTCATCCTGGAAGCACAAGCAGCCTATTGTTGTTTAATTTACTGAAATAAGTGTAATCCCTTAGTGAATAATTGAAATTACTGGATGTATCCAATAGCATTAGATAGCTCGTGAAGTGACATACAGAGCTTTGGTGAAAGCTAATCTTTTTGTTTTGCCTTATCAGAAGATTTCTCCAGATATTCTGCATAAAGTTTTGTCTGTTTGATATCAAACACAGCTCTGGCTTTTGTAGCTTAAGCAGTGACATTCCTTTCAAAATGCTGCTTGTGTGATGGATTTGCAAGTGCTGGGATTGGCAGTGTAGTAGCTCCATTTTCAGTCTGCATGGAAGATGCACTAACTGTTCAGCAGAGGTCACTGTAAGTTTGTGGTTGAAACATTTTAATGCGACATCAAAATGTAGTACTGAAAATATTAATATTATGACTAGGAAATTCTTATGCCTGCATTAGCTTTGAAATGAAACACTGTGAATTTTAAGAAAGATGTTTTTTGTGAAAGTAGAAAGTGGAGGTGATTGCAAGATTTCAAAGAAACCTGAATAGCCTTAAGAAAGGTGGCATGTGCCCAGAATTTAATCATCTTTAGTATTACTTACCAAAATTTATCCAAACAATGACTTCTGTAGAAGTGCCTCCTCCTCCCCCCATCCCCCAGGAGCCAGGTGTGCCAGTCCCTAGCCCAAATGTTTACATGGAGCTCACCTGCCCTGCAGTTTAAGGCCCCAGGATGAAGACAGAAAGGAGCATGGTTTTCCTGTTTCTTTGGTGACTTACTAAAGGAAGTCACTCCAGCATTGGAATCATCTGTGAGTTCCACCTATTTTCCAAACTCTGCATATTTTGTCATCTTCCCTTCATCATCATAGTAAGCTGTTTAAGCTATATGGCAGCAAAATAACCTTTTGCTGTTGTTTTCCCCCTCGACTGTGTATCTCTGCTCTGCCGTTGCTGTGGGGGGAGATCAGTAGTAGTCCTCATCTGCTGTTTGAGAATGTTTTCCAGTTACAAACAAAGTGAACCACTCATAGAGCTCCTGAAAAATGCTGGTTTAAAGCTTTTTGTTTTCCTACTACCAATTGCTAATTATAGCTGTGAAAACTAGTCCTTGGAGACATCTCAAAAGTCACCCTTCTTCTAAACACAACTTCCGATTCTGATTAACCAGAAAGCTAATGAAGTTTTCAAGTCTTCTGGATTTTTCACTTGATCTTAGTTCTTCAAGGGCTTGTATAATCTTATTATGGAAATAGTGCCAACAGATGTTTGCAGTTTTGCATCCGCTGCAGCTCTATCACTGCATAGGCATGGGAGACTCCAGAAGCTGACTACCAGAGAAAAGCAGGTGGAGTTAGATTGTTACTATGTGTTTGGATGGAACAAGGAGCTCCAATTCCATTCAAGAAAGTATAGGAAAGAGGAGTAAATTTAAGCAAGAACATTGCAGGGTGGAAATGATTTTGTGAAGTTTACACTAGGAGGAGTCTTTTGTTAGATCAGCAAATAGAGCCTTGTCCGAACATATATTCTCATTCTTTGCTGCCCCTTTGTCAGTTTGCAAATGTATTTGTGGTTGCACTGAGGTGAAGTAAACTGGAAACCCAGCACAGTGAGTCTTACAGTAAATCATGCCTGTATTTGTGACTTTGGAAACAACCAGTTTTGGTGGTTGCCAGAAATGGGAACTATATCATTAGTTACATGCCTCTGTGGGGTTCTGTGGCTTTTCAATTCTATTCCAGCTTAGGCATAGTACCTTATTTTGAAACCCAGAAACTCAAAGAAGCATCTGGGGCAAAGATGGATGGCAAAGGGGTTGATCTGTGCCCCACAGGATAAGGAATTGTGGCTTCAGCTTTGGCAAGGACTCAGAAATTCAGATAGGATCTGCAGTTACAAGTAACCTCCTTGGGCAGGGCCCCAGTGGCCGGATAGGAGGTTGTAGCCAGCAAAGTTGGAGATGGAAGTCTCAAGCTCCCTCCTCTGTTGAGGGGAACAGGTACCACAAGGCAGGTGTGTACAGCTGTGATCAGAACAGAAGTTCTGATGCTTCCAAATAGGGGGTTTGAAAACAGCATTGTTGGTGGGAAGCTGGTGTTCTCTTTGTTCCTCTCTCTGCAGGGTAATGAGGCAAAGGCAGACAAGACAAAGTGCAATAGGAGTACTGGGTTACACATGTATGTAAAATTTGTGGCCAGAAATTAAAAAATATGCATCAAACTGTCAGTTCTCCCCTCTGCCCCTGCAGTGTTTCTTCTCTGCAACTGCAATATCTATAAACTGTTATGTCCCATCTGAATATTGCATGCTGCCTTCCAGTTGGGTCTTTTGAAGATGAACTGTACTAATTAGGATAACATTAAGGTAGTAACTAGCTGTAACTCAATAAGATCAACAGCTGACTGTTAGACCACACCTTATCACAAATTTCCTGTTGACTAGGATACAAAATATCCTTTTTGTTTTGTCATCTCCAAATATTCATGATTGTTTCTGTAAAGATGAGGGAATGGAGGTAATGCATTTTTGGAGATGTCTGCATGGATAGAGGAAGGTTTTACATGAAGCATGGATTAAAGGCAAGGGTTTGCTATCCCTAACAGGTTGGTGTGTCCACAGAGCGTCGTTCTATCATGAGCCCCTGCTGAAGTATTCCTCACCTTGTAAGGTTTCAGGTGTTGCTGTGCAGGGCCAGTTGGAATTCCTGGCACACTTGGGACTCCTGGCACAGGTATTTCTGAAGGAAATAACTGCTGCTGAGCAGGTGCACGTAGCTGATTTTCCTCATAGTGACCGGACACAATTTACAGGGTTTATGGCTTTTTTTTCTGCTAAAGAATTTAGAGCCTGCTGGAGTCTTGGTGTCTTTAGTCTGGCCAGTTCGGTTGTTGGTTTTGTTTTTGTTTTTTGTTTTCTTTTATTTTAATCCTCCATCCCCCAACCCCATGCCAAAGTAAATGTGGGGTTTGCCTCCAAGAGTGGCTTTGTGCTTGGTAGAGAAAAGTGTGCACATATGATGGGCTGACTTAGGGATCTTGAAAATGCAAAGGCATGTGCTTTTTCATCAAAGTGCCTTAGTTCTCTATTCAAAACTTAAAATAAGAAGACGTAAGGATTGGAAACAGACAGCAGCTCATCATATGGTCTGAGCAATGGTCACCTGCAAGGCACCAGGGGCTCAGACAGAGAAGATGCTCCTTT
Source organism: Atrichornis clamosus (assembly GCA_013400975.1). Classification (NCBI taxonomy): domain Eukaryota; kingdom Metazoa; phylum Chordata; class Aves; order Passeriformes; family Menuridae; genus Atrichornis; species Atrichornis clamosus. The sequence continues at coordinate 65,293 of WBMZ01014167.1, read as the reverse complement.
CAGTCATTTCCATTCAGCTTTTGTCAGTAATTAGAACATTTTCAAATATTTAAACAGAAATTGGCAACTCATCCTCAACATCATGATATAACTTGTCTTGGTTTTCTGGTCTGATTCCCAAATTTGGTAAACAAAATAAAACCCTTTCACTTCTGCTGTATTTATGGAAAGTGGCCATGATGTTGGACTTTTCCCAATAAGATGGATGAAAAATCATACTAGTTTAACTTATTTATTCTAAGGTGTGGAGAAGAACACTGTGGCAGGAGTGTAATTTTAACACCTACTGTTGGGAAAATAAATTGAAAATGTTTCATACATCACACTGGTTGTAAATATAATTCTGCTTGTTAAAGCTAGTGCCTCTTGAGTGTGCGTTAGATACATCCAATATATGAATATGTTTTATAGAAAAACATCTTGTTGCTATTTTTTTGAAGTGTGTTTCTTATAACTGTTAGTGCTGTGGTGTGATTCTGCAGTGTTTTCAGGGATTATATATAGTTGTAAGACAAATACATAAGTAACAATAAAGAAAAAACTTTTGAAATTCAGCACTAGTTGCATCCTTCAAACTACAGTCCTAAAATGACTGGTTATCTGAATAGCTGAATCCTCTTCCCAGCCTTGTTGCTTACAGTCTTTTCACACAGGTAAGGCAGAGAGCACCTTCAGAGTCTCAGAGTTTGGCAAAATGCAGATCACTGTCAGCCTTTACAGAGACATGACATTACAGTGACACCCAGCTGCTGCTGTGTGCACGGGAACATGAAACATTGTTCCTAATTCCATTCTCCTCCTCTCTATATCCATGCAGCCAGTAATTCATTATTATTGTTATTTATTTATTCTTTGTTTCCAAATAGATCATGAAAGCCAAAAATAAGAACCTCACCATCCCAGTATTTGGTGACCAGGTGCTGCCCAGGATTCAGCCGAAGTGTAGTTGAGGAAAGTGATGGAGCAACTTCCAAAGAAAGGAGACTTTATCTGCGCGCTTGTTTCCTTAAATTCCCCCCTCTACAAAACTATATGTTTCTTTCAAAATAGCACATTTAGTGGCCTTTGATATGCAAAGTATTGAAATGGCAATGAACATTTTATCTCTACTTCGATTAGTTATTGACATTTTGGCTCTTTGTGATCCTCCACATATTAATATGTTATATGCAAAAGGCTAGGGTATTCAAAATCTATGCAGACCTTCCATATTCTTCCCAGTAATAACCTTGCATAAGAAGAAATATGGACCAGTTGTAAGGAGAAATAAAAGTGCAGCCCCTCTGGGCTTGGGTTGGTTTTAGTTAGCACCAAGTGCTTTCTACACCTTTGCAAATGTAGATACTGAACTGGGGACCAAGTTAACCCTCCAAGCAATTACATATTCTTCTTTTACAACCAAGTATCACTTTTGTTGCTGCTGTTTTGGAAATGTCTTAGTTTATTTATATGTATACATAAGGATTTTGTAGCAGTTTACAAGCAATGTCTCAGCTTGGGTTTTGTAGCCAATTATGATCTTTTCTGAAATAGTCTTCTGAAAGAAGTTTTGGATGTAGCAAGTAGTTAGCTAAATTGAATAGAATTTGGAAAAATTTTTTGATACAAATTGGGTGTGTGAAAAGTCTGCTTCCAGCTCAGAGTATCACTAATCCAATTTGTTGATTTAAAAGATAAGCTTGCTTGACTGTAAATTTAATCTAGGCAAGGTCATTGGGAAAATCTGGAATCAGCTAAGCTGGGCAAAAGAGGAATGTCTTTGTGCAGATACAGGCTCTATCTGCTGAAATTAATTTTCTCAGTGGAGAAGGCAACAGTTTTCTTTCTTTTCTCTCATTTTCCCTTCTGAGATTTGTTACATTACTACATGCATCTTGAAGCTTTCAAAACCATCAGACTATTGGCGATTCTTCTGAAAACCTACAAAGGATAAACAAAAAACTCTACAAGGAAGATTGGCTGATATTAGTGTTTCATGTGCAAATTAAGATAATATATAGCTCGGCATTAAGACTTGCTTGGGCTGTGGTTGTATACTATGGCAGCGATCTCTAAAACACCCAACAAAATCCTCTTTGACAAAGAATCGCTTTCTTTGAGAAGGCTAAACAATTTATAGGAGTGGCTTCCACTCTACAGAATGTGGATGCTCTTCGTGTGTTTGTCAGTACTACATGGATTTGCTCTTAAACGAGTGAGCATGTTTGCAGCCGAATTTATTTGTCCTCCTGCTGGCTCCTGTAATCAAGCCTCGTACGTATGACTGTTCAGTGTCATAAACTTTTTGAGAGGATTGAGTTGACTACTGCATTTCCTTTGGCATGCAGGGTCTTGAAGCCATTAGTTCTGTTAATGCAGTGGAGAGTCTACCCCAGCATGGGTGGGCCATGTCTGTGAACCTTCGGCAGAAGGTGGAGATTCACGCTCCTCCTTTGATTCCTCTGAGGCAAAGCAGAACCCACATGTCCTATGGCATTTCTGCCAGACTGGGAAGTGCATACACCAGGAACGATATAACATTTTGGACAAAATTTTGGTACCGTGTTTACAAAAATAACTAAGGAGCTTAATTTGACATAAGGACTGAATTAGTGGAGATGAGAGCTGAGCAGATGGCTTAATACTAAGATTTATGAGTCACCTGAGATGCTGAGCATTAAATACGTGCATATTTCTTCCTATTCTTAGGGATTTGTACACTTTTAATTTCTTTAGTACCCTTATTTTGGTGTCATCTGGCCTTTTGTCACGTGTATTTTTATAGTAACCCAATTGGACAATGAAATACTTTTGTTCTAGGTTTGCAACTGAAGCGCTAACGAAAGGTCAGGCGATCACTGTAGAAAGTCCTTTCATTTGTGTTATTGCAGCTCCTTAGGAAATGACTGTCCCTGTTAGCTCCCTGGCTAGCAGAAGAAATCCTATAAGGACTTACCTGCTTCAGTGTGAAGCCAGCGGCCTCAGTGCTGAGCTCAAGTGTCTGAACTAACATGGGCACCAAGGATCAGGTCTGCAAATCACACCTCAAAATTCCTGACCTTACTGCATACTTAAGTGTCAATTTAACTTTCTAAGTGTTGGGCCACCTTTTTCAACTATAAGATTTTTTAATAACTTTTTGCTTTATATTTATCACTTCCATTTTTAGAGAACAGTGAATTAAGTTTAACAGAATCTTAATTTAACAGAAAAAATACTAGTTTTCTGGATGTGTTTTTTTTCCTTCTTCTTTTTATCCATGTCATGGCTTTTTATTTTGAGCAGAGTATGGATATATTTTCATTTCTCTTGGCTGTGTGCCTTTCCCACCCAACCACACGAGCAAGAGGGAACATCTTTCATTTCAGAAGTTGGCAAAAATAACGGAGCAGCAAAATTCTACCCTTGGGGAGAAGGTTAGGTATTCTTTTAAGAATGTGAGAAAAGCAGCAGGTTTTGCCTTAAGGTACCAGGGTGAAAATTGTTATCTTTGCATGGGATCTTTCATTAACACATGGAAGAACAAAGACAACACATGGGAAGATGTACAGAAAAGTGCTACTACTTGGAGAGAATATCAGCTTTTCCTTACTAGGAATTTGGGGCATTTTGGATATTCCTTATGTATATTTACTTGGAGTTTTGTAGCTGGTACTGGATGATGTTTCTGCTTTTCTAAAGTTCACTTTTCATCTTTATTACCCTTGTTCAGAAGCACTGACATCACTAAGAAAAATTTTTTCAGTCCGCTATAGTTTAAATTGAAAAATCATTGATTAGCGAGGAGGTGTATAAACAACATGTACGGAAATAGCTTCCTATTTTCATATTTTATGAGTAAACAAAATACTATAGATAATTCAATTATGAAGGATCAGAGAGTTTTGGTCTTGATCAGAGGGTGCACTGATTTATGCCAATTAACCAAGTCACATACTTGAATTTGTCACAGATCTACTGTGGCAGATGGAGGATCCCAAGGGATAATTTGCTGCAACTCAGTAGGAGCTAAAATGTAGTTTGCAATGAGATGGGCAGCAGCAGGCGAGTGACGGAGAGCAGCATAAGAGGAAGATGAGCAGCAATCTCGCGTGCTGTGTTCTGGAGGAACATGGCTTTTTGGGTCCTATTAATAATAGAGTTAGTGCTTCTGTTACAAAGTTTCTGTTCGGCTGCAGTCTTTTACAAAGCACGTAAGGCAAAGAAGTCTTGTCTATGGCTGTTTGCAGATTTTGAATTCAAGTGTGACACGAAGAAAACTTTTTGTATCAAAACATCCATTGTGAAATGTCTTAGTTTAGCAAACTGGGAGCTGTGGTGTTAGTAGTAGCAGTATTTGTTCTAAGTGCCTGAGTGTATTTCTGTGTAACTACTTAGACATAGTAGGGAGAACTGTCATGCTGTCTCTGACAATAACACATACTTAACTAATTTTTACATTGGTTTCTAGTTTATTGATTGGAGATTGTGTAGGCTGTGCTAGTGGGAAATCCTGGTAAGTGCAGCAGAGGTTGAAAAATGGTGCCTTGACTGCTAGGATAAAGAAACCTTCTGCATTATTACAGAGGTCGTTGAGGTTTGTAGAAATGTATGAATTGCCTGCTTTCTGGAGGGTGTATGTATTGCAGTATTTAAGATGTGATACACTGAATGTGATATCTATATTCCCAGAAGAGCATAGTATTCTGATGTTCTAATGTCACTGTTTGTAGTCAAGCTTTGTCAATTTATAGGACACAGTCAACGCAATCAGCACTTTACAGAAATGAAGGTCCTGGTCAGAGGAGTTTTCATTCTAATTATGTAATTAACATGAATTAATTTATTAATTTGCAGATGAATGAGAATTAGTGAAATGATAAAAAGTGAAAATACTATTAAATTCCTCTATATTGTGCTTTCTTTTTTTTTGGTATGCACAGACCTGAACTACACCATCTCATTGAACAGTTGTTTCACTGCAAGGATTTACACACTGAATTTCCTATGTGGATAAAACTGTTGTCCCTGGTAGGATGGAAGTCAAGAAAGTTCTGAATAATGAAGCAAAGCTGAATGACATACTGTGATTGGATAGATGAAAAAAAAAGAAATTTCAGGGAATGTACATAATGCATAATGCATATATTGGTAAAACATTTAACATCTGTTTTATATTACTTGCGGTGACACCACTACAGCATTTTATTGAGGAACTTAAAATTGCTAACACAGTTACATAACTTTAAGTTACTAGGCTGCTTGGGACTTGCACATCTGTGGAGAAATTGTTTTTCTGTGATTTTTAATTCTTTTCCTATTTCCTTAGTTGGTGGGTTTTTTGTTTGTTTGGTTGGTTTTTTTGGTTTTTCTGTTTTGTGGTTTTGTTTGTTTTTTTGTTTGTTTTGTTCTGTAGTTAGCTGCCTAATTGCAGAGTCATTGCAAATCTCCCTTCTGCAGAGGCTTGCTAATGGCAGTAATTGATTAACGAGAAGCACGTTAAGGTGTCATTATGTAACCACTGAAACGTTTCTTTCCATTTCATGGTCCGTGGCTCTCTTTGACCCTGCTGATTAAATCATAAATGCAGAAGAGTCCTGCAGGAAGTTCTGAGGTTCAGCTAAGGGCAGGAAAGAAGATGCTTTTAATGCTGTTTTATTGTCAGGCCATGTTAAAAATTAATACAGAATTTTATTGATGCATTTCATATCTATGATATAAATTGTTCTTGGGGAAAATATTGCTCACAGAGGTAATTTGGAATATAGGCACCAAAGAATATAGACATTCAATATTTATTCTCTGATTTCAAGAACAGATATTTGTATTTCTGGTTCATAATACATGACATATGTATAGATGTATATGTGCACCTGGAAACTTCAGACTTTGGCAAAATTAGTCCTTCACTATTGATTTTCTTGGGTTTTTTTGCCTCCTTCACACAACCTAAAAAGTCTCTACTTGTATGTGTAAATAATCCATAGGTGGTCATGTAGAATGATAATAATTACAAAATATGATTAAAATAATTGTGTAACTAAATGAAGCATTCCCATGAAGCAATGCTAGAATTAAAGCTTTATATGTACATTTTAAGTTTCTGCATAGTAGTTTATAAGAGTTTTCCTCTTTGAGTGTAATTTCTTGTGGCTGAGAAATGCAAACTGGAAACCACATTTGGCTTCAGCTGATTGTGGAGAGCTTAGTTCTGCTGCCCAAAGCTGTGCTAATGCTGTAACACACAGAAGTTGGGTATTTCCCTGAGTCCCACTTTGCATGTGGGTAAGCAGGAGATAATCCTCGTGTTTAACCAGTGCTGTACATAAGAGGAATACTTTCAGTTATTGACTATGGGAGAACACGAGTGTGAAGATTCTTCTGCCCCTTTCTACATATATTCCACTTGCTCCCTGACAGCCTCTTCCATCTCCCTTGCTTTTGTCTCAGCTCCTTTATAGTTCCAGTTCTTCATTCTTGCTCGGGACCTTTTATTACCTGGTCCTTGTCTCTGCCCTCCCTTCCTCTCCTTTGAAAAGATTTCTTTCTTTCATCTGCTCTCCTGTCATAAGCATCAATTTGCACCATTATCAGTAAAAGTGTCTGCTCTACTTGGCATAAGAGGCAAATAAAATGAACATGCCCCCAGCAACTGATGGTCCTTACGGGAAATTATAATCTAAATTAAACAGTGTACTAAAACTTGCTGTTCTTTTGAAAGAATTAATTTCTATAGGTTCTGTCAGTGCAGGTTTTTCTAAAAATGTAAAAATCAAAAGCCCTGCATGTTCAATCTGTTCGGTTTTATGACTTTTCTGCAGCCCAAGTGAAATGTATTCAGGTTAGCTGGTTCCCGTGTTGCCATCCTGTCTAAACTTTCTTCCGGGCTAGAAAATTGATAAGTATCTGATAACCACTGTGGAGACAAAACAGAAACATAAAGATCATATGTTGTGTAATCATCCTGATTACTCTGAGCTGTACTATGCTGCAGGTTTCACTAATCAAGATTAATTGTGATCGAGGCTATGTGAACTGCCATGTAGAGTGGATTGTAATTAAATAAAAATATAATCATTTTAACATTGTGCCACTAATATGTATTTACAATAGGTAGTACTTTTGAAAAGACTCTTTCTGCATACAGTGATTAGGAAGCTGAGTTATATTTTCTAACTGCACAGATGTTGTTAAAAGCTCATATTTCAGGCCATAAAGACTTTATTATATTTGAGGTATTACAGCAAAAGAAAAATGGTTTGTACATCTGTCTGTTGTGTGAGACTTTAAAATTAAAAAAATCTGGAACAGTAGAGATGTATGGCAAACCTCAATTGTGTATATATATTTCTATATATTTTAAATACATGGTAGATAATTTATGGTGGGGTATTGCTAAGAAAAAAATGCTTTGACAGGTCTTGACAACTCAGAGGAAGAAAATATTTAATACAGTGTATAATAAGAGAATCGCCTGTTTCAGCTTTCTCAGCATGATCTGACAGGCCTGAACTTGACTTCTTTCATATGGTATCTTTGAATTTTTATCTAGACTGGATTGTACAAATGCTTCTCTTTGTGGCTTAATGAACCAAAGCATTTTGGGGTATGTATACTCAGGTTGTTTTCTGTAGGGGCCTAAATCTATATTTCAGAACATTCTGTTGTGTATTCTGTCAACTAGAAGGGTAATAAGCTTAAACATTTCTTGTTTCCATAGGCAAGAAGGAGTGCATCCTAGGCAACCATACAAAAGCATAAAACATGTTAGCATGCAAGTGGATTTCTGCCCATGTGCAGAATGTTCCTTTGGGTCACTTTTCTCTCTGCTGCTACTCTTTCCGACTCTTGACCATTGCTTTTATTAAATACTGCTTTGTTGGGTGTCTGTTCTTCCATCCTCATGCCACTCAGTGATAATGGAGTACACACACCTCAGAAGACCTTTAAATATGCTGGCTGGGTGTGTTCTCTGGTACCCAAGGCTCTGCCTCCTCCTGGCTTCCTGCCCAGGCAGGATATTACTTGGAGAAAGTCATTTACTGACCTTGCATGGGTTCAGGGAGAGCCATGCTGGGGTTTGGAGTGTATCAAACACTTGCAGGGAGATTGTATTGATGCTTGTGGGGGGAAGCCATGGTGTCATGAATAGAGCCGTCTTGTGTGCTCAGCTGAGATTTTATCTGTGAGCACCAGATACAGCGGGCTTTTTCTAAATGTGATTTTCTTTTAGAAGATGTTTGTGTTAAAACCAAAGGAAATTAAATTCAAATCTGGTCTCAGACAATATTGAGTCAAGCAAATAAATGGATGAAAGGAAGCAAGCTCTCGCAATGTCAGGGATCTTCCCCCATCCCTCACAGCCTGGCCGGGTTGTTGTAGGTGTGCAGCCTCTAGGATCAGATCCTGCTCTGTGGTCTCCAGGCTTGTGTTACTCGCTGTGCAATGGAGTGACCCCTGAGCAAACACCTCTTTGTGGGTCCTGTTCTTCTGCTTGGAGGAAGCATTTTTGAGCCCCATTCCCTACAGTCCCCTGTGGCGTGGCCACCCCAGCAGGCACGTTCAGCTGTGGCTGCAGGGTGACTCTCAGGGCCCTCTGAGAACACCCTCTGTTTGCAGCCTCAGACAGGCTCTAGGACATCCCTGTTACTCTGTCATTTGAGTCTAGAAATTGAAAAATATATTTTCTATATAAATTATCTCAGAAAAGATTGCTTTTTTAGACAAGCATAATCAATTAAAAAAATACGAAGTGCGTGGATTATTTTTTAACAATCATATCAAGAAAGACAGCATATTTTTCCTTTCCCAGGAATGGAAACATAAGAAACACTCTTAAAATGGGTCATCTTTATTTATTTGGTGTCTGTGTGAAAACGTAAATATCACGCTGTATGTCAGACAGTACCGAATCTGCCACATCCCAGCCTTTCTCCTTGGGAGTGAGTAGCTTTATGCGACCTCTGAAAATGATCAAAACTGTCTTATTTTGTGGCTGGCTTTGAAGATGACTCTCTCTAAATTGCTTGTGCCTCAAAGGACTGCATGTCAGTAGCACAGCTCTAATGAGGGGCAATTTCTGCCCCCCCATTCCTGAGCGGGTCAGAGGTGTGGGTCACACAGCTGAGGGAGGCTGCACTGCAAGATGGAAACAAAAAACCATCGCTGTGATGAAAACCATCGTTTGTTCAGCCTATAACCACACACTATCAGAAATTCGACTTTTCTAAGCAGATGTGCAATAAATATTATTTATCCAGCCATAGGAAGTGAGACACTGTTACTTTCGCAACTGAATAGAATTAAAACATGCAGTTAAGCCTCAGCAGCTTAGTTTTGCCCAAATTCCTGAGACTCTGAGCTTTATAACCAGAGTATTGACACTATTGACACTTAAGTTCTTCTATGCCTTCTATTTCTTATGTAATGGTGGATGCTTTTGGATGGTACCCTGAAATGATGGGCAGTTTCTGTACGCATGCCTGCTCCTGCTGTCTTCTTTTTTTTAAAGAAGATTTCCATGCTTGTTTGTATCCATAAAATACGTTATTTCTTCCCTGTAGACACAGTTCAGTTAAGAACTTGGACAAGGAACAGTTATATTCATTTCATTGCAACTATTTACACTGAAATTTAACCTTGACTATTAAATGCTTTGCTGAGTCTGGGTTTGAATGGAATGAGATGATTGTAATAGGAAACGGATCCTTCTTGGCACTTTCCCAGGCTTCCAGGCTTGTAGAGGTGTTGCTCGTGTTGTGTGCTGTTTTGAGGATTTTGAAAAAGGAGGGAATAAAACCACCATAGAAGATAAAATGCTTCTTTTTTTTTTTTTCCATTTTCTCCTCACTGAGGAAGACCAGATAGTTAAGTCACCAACTTTTCTTAGCTCTACCTTATGTGAACTTGCGATTGCCAAGAAGTTACAGTATTTCTAGTCAAAATAATAATTTGACCAAGCACTCACTGCGTATTGTTGCTGAATTCTAACTGTGGGGAGAAAGAAAAGAAAAAACTCATTATTTCCCATCATCCTGCTTCGACCTTTGAGTTATTGATGTTTTTCATACGTCTGTTTAACATTTTGGCATTGTAAATATCTCAATTCCACTTACTTTTAATAAAATGGGATGGAAAGAAAATTATGATTTCCTTACTCCTTATCTTTAAATATGTTTTATGACATTTTTTTTAATTCTTAATTTTGCCTTGTATTTGAACTGTTTCATTTTCTGGCTTTTGTAACAGCAAGGGTTTCCTTAGAACAACTTCAACTAGCTAAACAAATGTGTACAATTAAATATCTTTTGCGTAATTCTGCTCCTACATGTTACACGGTTTCCCCTTGCTCTTTAAGAAAGTGATAATAGTGTCTATATGATACGTACTGTACATTTTGTACAGATATATTTGCACATAGCCATGTATGTTCTAACTTACACTGTTGTCTCTTAAAAAAATACATGAACTGTCAGTTGTCTTGTTCTCTGGAAGCTGATTTTCTTTTAAAGTTGAAACCTTTCTAGGAGATAGGGTAAAAGGAGATTATAGTTAGATTTCCACTAAGTAGTCTATATGGATTGACTATTGCTGAAGGCACTTTTATTTCCTGAACAAAAGAAATGTGACTTTCTCTGTTTGGGTTTATTACTTTTAAATTAATGTGACTAGTGTAAATCAGAAAGGCTTAGTATGCCACGTATAGTGTAGCTATTTAATACTTTGATGAGATGTACTGGAGCAAATGGCAACGAGGCATTTTACAAAAGTAATCATAATGCTGAAACCAAAAGTCTGTGTTGTCTCTTGGTTAGGCTGTGACTTTTATGAACAGAAGAGATATTCTGGTCTTCAGAGATGGTTACCATTTATTTAGGAAAGTACATCTGTTGTCTGTCGGGGGGTTTCTATTTCAGTTGTGATTTGATTTTTTTTGCTGTCTCCTTCAGAGATTCTTTCCAGCATGCTTCCAGCCCTTCTGGTAACTTTGCAAGTTCAACGAGGTAACTTGTAATAAGCACTTTAATCTTACAGAACTGAAAAAATAGAGGCAACATCCATATAACTACATATTAGGATAAAAAAATTGTGTTTTTCATAATAAAAATGCTTTGTGGGAGATGTTCTCATTAAATTAAGCTTAAACGTTTGGAGTTTGAGTTTCTGTATAACAGCCTACCAAAGGGGATTGAAGGAGGTCAGGTTTGAACCTCAGCTCTCTTGCCCAGGTATTTATTTAGGCTGGAGGCCACTGGCTGGTTTTATCCATACAGGACTGGATGGGCACTGGAAGGGCTGCTGCAGGGCTGAATTACACTGATTCACACCACTTTCTTCTACTGAGCTGCTCTACAACAACAGATGTGCTGGAACGAGAGTAGGAAGGAAGGTGCTGCCTGTCTGGATGTACATTTGACTAGGGGAGGAAACCAGGTAATGAAAGAAGAAAAAAGACATGAGGGGAGGGAAGGGAATGGTGAAAATAAAGAATAATAAAAAGTTAAAAGAAATTAAACTTGGCTTTCTCACAGACCTATGAGAAAAAGGAGTAATGATTTCACAAAAAACTTTGTTAGCCATAAGGGGTTTTTTTCTCCTCCTCATTCTCATTTAGAGTGATAACCTTATTCAAAGTAGCAGATTTTGATGAAAATTATAATTTATTAATCTTTGGCTTACCTATTAATTTTCCCGTAATGGAAAACAAACTATCACATTCCTGCTACTGCAGGGCTTTCAAGCCCTCTACAACTGAAAAAAAGGTAAACTTTTTTCATAAATAAATAATTTTTTATGGGGTTGGCTGTTAGCCAAGGAGTAGCTGCGCAAAGCAGTGAATTACTAAGAATTTTTACTAGTAATCTTTTTATAAGTACATTTTTGACAAAGATTGATTGAAGGTCTGATTGAAGAGAAATATATAGTTGAATCAAAACCATTTCAGATACAGACGCCTTGATCTGATGAGGGCTTGGTGTTCAGAAGGAATCCAGTAGCACACCTCCTCACTTAATTTTTTGGAGTTGTAACCTGTAATGCTGGCACTTGGGAAGGGCTAAAGAGATGCTTCCTTCCATGTTTAGTAGAAGTCTGACTTTTTTTGGAAAGTGTCTTGTAGCAAAACAGTAGCACTTATTTGATTAAAATATAATTCACAACTGATTAAAGCATTTCACCCATTTCTGTCTTCGGATTAGAAAATGCAAAGAAATTAAAATCTAACTTTTCTCACCAGTTTGTGATAGCAATTAGTCAAACTTGCTGCTGTGAACACTGTCAAACTTTACTGGTACCATTTCCCACTTAAGCTTTCTTAAACAGTTATTTGGAGAAGGAATTTTAGAAGTAGCAAGATCTACTCAGCTGTAGTGTTGTTTTGAAGGGGAAGACATTTTCCATGATTATTCTCTTTCCTAATTGATTTTTTTTTTCTAATGGAGTCTTCTGCACTATATATGGAGTCCTTTGTTTGATAACAATTTTTCCTTTAGAGAGGTGACAAGATTGAATGTCTAGTTCCATTGAGGGGAGAAAAAGTTAATAGAGATTTTGCTGAAAATACAGCACAACTAAAAATATGCAAAGGCAAACACAAAGCTGAACACAGCCCATTCTGTACTTTCATGTAGAGAAGTTCTTCTCTTGGGAGAGAAAATGAATGTTAAAATTTACTACTGATTTTGAAGAGATATTTATACACAGGTATTATAGACACCAGTTGCTTGTATGTGAGAAATTAATAAAGGTCTAGATGTGACTTTATTTTGTTTCTTTTTCTTCAGGAAAAATACTGACAGGTGATTTGGGGATAATACAGAAAGTTTTGTTTTGTTTTTGAAGCAGAGAAGAAAGAAAGCAGTTTTAATTTAAACAAAGTACACTTTCTATTCTTAACAATAGTCTTATCCATAAGTATCTTCAACACAATATTATTTTTTCTCTCTTTACATACATATGCACATACATTTATCTGTGGTTGCCTTAAATGAGGACTACCAATTAGTTGTAAAAAATCCTCCACAGTATATTCTAAAGGATGCAAAGCAGTCACCACTCGCATCATTATTTATTGAGGCTTGTAGTAAATGATGCTTGGTTCTTTGGAGATGTCTTGTTCCTCTTCAGATGGCTTACTTCAGAGCTTAAAGACTTCAGGTTATTTTTAATCCTCTGATACTGGATCACTTATCTGCTTATTTTGCATGTTTAAATTTTGCCTCTTTCCTCCAAGTACACTCCACTACTTGTCACATCTGACTATTTTTCATACTCTCTCTATGCTGGTCATTTTGCCATCCACTGTGCAGCTTGGCCACTGTGTTTTAATACATCTTTTAGGAAGGGTCAGTTGTAGATACTTGAGATCAGAAGATGTGGATATTGTTCTGATCTTCGTTTTACTGCATTTTTCAGTCACTTACCATGAACTAATTGTCACCAGGCCTGGTGACAATTAGTTCTGATCTTCGTTTTACTGCATTTTTCAGTCACTTACCATGAACTAATTGTCACCAGGCCTGGGCTATCGATACCTCACTTCTGTATTGCAATGCTGCTTTTTTACCTTCTTGTAGCACATGCCTGGACAGAAAGGTCTGACATTTTCTTCTGCGTAACCTTCCTCTTGATTGGGGAACTCAGGAATAGTCACACTACGGGACTTAATAGTTTATATTCTTGCCCTGGGAGTGTGAGTGCCTGAGTACAGAGCAAATGGAGAGCACTGCCCAGGTGTGCTCTGAGCCTCCGCTCCCAAAAGTTCGACTGACAGCAGAGGGAGCCTTGGTTCGCACACCTGAATTACATGCATACATTTCAATTATGCTGATACCATTTACAAGGGGATTTTTCCCTGGCACAAGTGTATTGGGACTGTTACGGAGTTGTGGCTGGCAATACCTCATGTCAGCCACCAAATATTGAGCCTGCTAGCTTGCAGACTTAATTACAAATCCGTGGTTTACTTTTGCAATCTGTTGTGCTCAACAGTGCTGGGACTGGTGATAAGTCTATCAGTTTTCACTTGGTCACTAACACAGCACCAGCATTAAATTCTAAATGGCAGCCTCTGTGTACACTCCTGGGCTATCTCTGATAAAACATTAATCATTTCAAGGTTCCATTCAAACCCATTGATAGAAATTGCAAAATGTAATTTAGCTTTGAGAATAGAATTAATGTTTTCTAATAGCTCTAAGCTATTATGTGATTTATTGGTTCCACTGCTTGAGGGTTTTTATAATCTAAATTGGTGATTACAGATGATACACAACATTGTGTATCATAAATAGGAATTACGTGTCTGGTGAAAACGATAATGGGTTTTTGTACCTTATATGTATATTGGTACATTTGGTAGTATATTAAAGCCTATTTTAGAACTGGAAGATAATTTTGCCCACATACAGATCTTTCCAGCTCATTCAGTCAGTGAATCTGCTCCTGTTTACTGATCCTCCTCTAATTTGATAAATATGTGTTGCATCAGAACAGCATAAAATTCAAGGTACACCTGTGGAATCTCATTATCTATTATATGCTCTTCCTTAGAACATGCTTCTTATTTTTGGTTTGGTTTTGAGGAGACAATTAAGACTATGACACTGTTTATGATTTCAGAGAAAATTTTAGTCCAATGATTGGTTGGAGTTGAATGTATTTAGTTGTAATGTCTGGGAGGATTATTTTTAGCCAGGTCCACCATTGGATGGCTCCTTAGTAAACATGGAGAAGATGAAGTGAACATCTTTGTGCGCGGTGGAAGTTTTATATACTTTTATTAAAGCTCTAACATGTGCTGTTATTTTTCTTTGCTGACCCAAATTTCCACCCTGCAGTGCAGATGAGCAGTATTGGGCTGCTCTTTCTCTCAACACTGGATTGATAGTCTCTGCAGTCATTCTCAACAACCAGTGGTTTTGAAAGGCTCTTGCTGTTGTAGAAATTGGCAATGTGTCATGATAAAACAAAATCATAGGATCACAGAATGGTTTGGGTTGGAAAGAACTTTCAAAGATCATCTTATCCAACTCCCAGCCACGGACAGGGACATCTTTCACTAAATCAGGTTGCTCAAAGCCCCACTGAGCCTGACATAAAAAACCTCCAGGGATGGGGCATCCACAACTTCTCTGTAGCCCCAAAGATGAAATATCCATAACTTCTCTGAAAGTAAGTGTGGTATCTATGGGAAGTTATCTGGAACAACTGGCTTGTAATAGTGATCTGTAAATTCTTCCCCTAAACCTTCTTCCATTTATTTTAATTTAAATCTTGCGAAGAATAGATGTTAGAATGCATCAGATATTGCTTGCTTTGCCTTTTGTTCTTTATAATGTGAAGATATACAGTAACAGTTAATGTCAAATTTTAAAAAAATCAATGATACAGTGATTTTTAGATAGAAATAGATTATACTTTAAAACATGGTATTTCTTATCCAATAGTGCAAATCCATGTGTATTTCTTACTTCTTGTCTATACATCTAATTACAGAGAAACTCACTTTAGACAAGGCTTTCAATGAAACAAGGAAGTCATTTATTACATTCCTCTTAGAATTTGTAAAGCACTCAGCTTTCACGGTGATGACCATTTATTATTATTTTTATTATATAAATACTTAGATAAAGAGAAATGGGTGCCAGCAGTGAATTAAATAAAACCCCCAATTGATCAATAATTCAATTTAGTTTAGAATTTCTTCAGAAAATACAGTGGTATTAATCAGGAGAGAACGCGTCAAGTATAAAATTTGATTTTCTTCGTGGAAAATCATTTTGCTTTATCAAAATCCGAAGGTCTCTTTCCCCCCTTCTCTCCCCATCATACAATTCTTCTTTTGCAGTAAGGCTAAATCAGATTTGTCTGAAGCAGTAATTGGTGATTATCTCCTAACTGCAAGACACAGTTGAGCCTCCTTGGTTAATCCTATCTTGCTTGCCATCTACAGTGAGTCACAGCAAGGCAAGGAAGAGGGAGGACTTGCAATGTGATTTCTAAGATCATTTTCCCTATGAAGTGTAATTATGTCCAAGAGCTCTGCAAATTGTAGAGAGAAGGGCAATTGGACCTCAGGAAAGAGACGTGAAATGGTTGGGGTGGAGAATGATGTCCTACCTCAGTCTAGGGCTCTGCAGGAGGGATCCCGGGTTGTGTTCACAGAATCACAGAAGATGCTGAGTTGGAAGGGACCCTCAAGGATCAAGTCCAAATACTGGCCCTGCACAGCACCATCCCCAGGAGTCACACCATGTGCCTGAGAGTATTGTCCAAATGCTTCTTAATTCAGTGTGGAAAAGTTGGAAGCTTTGTGGAAAAGTTTTTATCATTTTCTAAGCTTTCTTGTGCACTCTTGCATAATCTGTTCATTATTTGGACTAATGAAGTGTTAAGGAATGAAATTTACCTAATGGAAAAAATCCCTACTTTATTCTACATAGAAATTAAAAATGAGAAATGAGGATTATTTATGCTTATGCAATGTTCTACTTTCTATTAAAAGTGTGGGCTTTGCTTCACACTTGAGGAAGGATTTATGTGCACCAAAGCATCATTATTATTATTGTTATTATTATTAACAACTGGGTAGTCTAGTAAAAGTTATTTATCACTTCAAATCCTGACTTGCTTGTTTTATTGATGTATCTTAACATCACTTTGTCAAAGATAACACAGTTTCTGTAGAAGTAAGTCTCTTCTGAGAGATGTGGAGAACCTTACAAGTAACCCCTTTTGGAGCCAAGAGGGTGATTTATAATTTTATTAGGAAAGTTTTCTCCTAGAGACAGCTTCATTAGATGTTTTATGGGAAAAGAAACGTTTCAGAAGTCCAGCCACTAGTTTGTTCTTTCACCTTTATATCCCAGAGAACCTTACTGCACCGTTAGTGACAGGTTCTTGGCGCCTTGTCTGGAGGCACATTGCTATCAGAACAGTCCTGTGTAGTACGGGAAGGGAACAGAAAAATGGTAATGAGATTGCAATTTCATAGTTTATGCATTTGTTATGCATCTTCTCTCTCTAGTCTGTATTGCTTTCAATTTTGGAGAGCAGATCAATATGATAACTTCCATATCAATCTCTAGGTAATGTTGCATAAAACTAATAACTGTAAAGGAACATTTTCATAAATTACTAATATTTATGCCTTCTGCTCTTTTAAAGCTTTTTTAATAGTATTGTGATATATTCTTTAGTTATACTGTGGTGGAAGATTTTTTGAAATGTAAGTCTTTCATATGTAATTTTGTTAGTAGCAAATATATATATATATATATATGTTTCTTCCAGAGCTTCCCATTTTCAATTTGCCATACATTTGAAATGATGTTTTCATATTCTTACATCAGCAGAATGCTTTGTTGTTCTATATATTGCAGTAGAAAACATATTGACAATTTCTGCCACCTAGTAAAAATCTATTAGTTGTTCCAAAAAAGCATCTTGACAGTATTAGGACTGTATCTTGTATGTTTGTATAATACCGTAAACTGAATTTTCAGGCCATGGGCAAATCTTGTGTATGCAAAATCCATTTTTAGCTACTTTGTGACTGTCCTTAAATCCTGTCTCTTAAAATGTCAGTTGAGCAAAAGCAAAGCCTCTAAAAAAGCTGTAGCACAACATCTGTGATTTCAACAAATCTCCTGCTTCTTGTGTTTGGTGCATTGCCTAAGAGTGCCTGGGATGCAGCCAGGCTCAAAGACTCAGTCTGCAAGGTTAACGTGGAGACATTCACAATATCAAGGATATATTAAACAGACAACACTTAAGGGAGGTTTTGCAGGGAAAAAAGTATTTAATTTGTTAATAATTGTTAGCATTTTACAAGTAACTAACTTGATATAAATCTCCCTCCACTCCCACCATTCTTGAGATCACACAATATTTATAGTTAAATGTATGATACACTGGGCATTCCTTGTGGGTCCTTTCCAACTCAGAAAGTTCTGCGATTCTGTGAAAAACTCTTAAGAACTGCAGGCAGCTGTCTGCTCATTGTTGGGTATGGTTCAACACCGTGAGCACTGACAGCGCTGAGATTCCTTGGTTGGTGCTTGCACCTCATCAACTCTGGTCAACTCTGTGGGCACCTGTAGCAGAATTAAAGATCACAGTTGCCTCCAACACTGTAAAGGTCACAGAAAGGAACTTGCCATAAGATAAGCCACTGCATTGGGAATTTGAGATAAGCACAGAAGACAGGAATTTGCAACAGAAAGGCACTAATTCCAAGCCTGACAGAGGTGAGTTTTGGTTAGCACATCCTGGTTAATGCATCTGGACAAAAATTCCCACTGTGGCGAACTGGGAAAGGAAGCAACTGCTTATACACATATCACTTCAAGTTATGGGAGTGGCATCTACACCCCATAGTGGATATTTGGATGAAGAAGAATGACTTGAATTTAGGAGAATGACTTTGGGACCCCCACCACTGAGAAGCCCAGGGTGAAAGAGGGACCAGTGGGATGCTGCTCCATCCATGGGTGGTGATATCTTTCCATTTAATCTGTGTCTCTCTCACTCTCCTTTCCTTTTCTCTCTTCCCTCTGACACCTCCCTCCCCCCTTTCCTATTTCTTTCTCTCTCCCTACCTCACATTTACTATTAAATAAAAATCTCTACTATTGACTTTAGCATATGATCTCGTTTGCACCTTAGTTCTTGGCAGAGGCATCTCTCAATAATCAGGTCATAACAGCACCACGGTGTTCTGGCATAGGAATGAAAACTAAACCTATATGTCCTTAATTTTAATATTTTTGTCTTGCACTTCTTGCTTTCTGTACTTGGCAGTAAGATTTCAAATTCCTTCCTAGAAAGTGCTGAAACTACTGATGGTTTGCAGTTTGTTTTCATTTTGTCCTGGACAAGTTGCAGTAGTAGAGAGGAGACTGTAACTTAGCTACAGTCAAACACTGAGATTTTGTATTTAAAAACCAAAATATTAATAATTGATACATCTTGTTTGGGCCAAGGGGGTATGACAAGGGCGTATTTTTCTTCTGATTTCTAGTAAGCAGGAAACCATCAAAGCTTGTTTTATTTTCTGGAAGAATATTCACTTTCTTCTGAGACATTTTTGGTGTCTAAGCAATATAGTTATTGCTCTTCTAAAGAATAGGGTTTTGTTTTGTTGAATGGCTAATTGCATAGTTTTACTGAGAATTGGTATGTGTATTTTCCTCCCATCCCCCCAATGACTGTAAAAAGACACATGGGGCTTTTCTTCCCCTCTTACATATTTCTTATGTATTATACAAAATTCAGAGGGGGTGAACAAGGAATAGTAGGCAAATTTCTGACTTCTTACTCTATCTTGTAGTTCCTGCAAGTCTGTCAGAATGCAATTTCTGAAAATGAGTAACAATTACATAACTTGAAGCTACTTTTTGGGACAGAACAGCAACATGCTGCTTTCAGCATTTACATTTTCAATACTTTTGTGTGATGGTGCATGGTGCACTGGGCTAGTGAGGTCAGACCAACTAATTTCCTGCTGATGTGGGTTGTCTTTTAGAAGTGGTAACAGGATTAAAGGAAATTCTATGGCCAGGAAATGTTGCCTTCTCTAGTTGTGTGCTTGCAGATTTTGAGAATGTATATGTTCGTGGATCCTATGTGCTGCATATGAAAGAAATAATTACACGACTTGGTTGTTTGAAATCTAAATTCTTGGTTCTTAGATAATTACTGAAGACATGATTATATTTAATTGTTTGAATTTTCAGTTTAATAAGTATTTTTGTAATTGTGGTTTCTTTTTGTTCCATTCAGAATTCAATGATGAGAGATGAGATTTTTCTTTTTTTTTGGTTAGTCATTAGTATTCACAGCTCCATCAGACTGCAGTTCAAACTCGTCACTTGTTTTTGTCACAGAAGATGATGGAGCAAGGTTGCTTAGAAACACTGAGCCACACTCGCAATGGGAGATATCAATCTGTTCTGTGTATTCACCTGCACATGCAGGGGGGAAAATTGAGTTTCTCTGCAGATTATGTTAATTCATTGCAAATTTGTTTTATCTGTAATATGCTTAAATATAGATAAACAGACATTTTGTTTCATTAGATATAGTGACAAAATGTAAACTATTGACTTTTTAGAAAATAGTCATTTAAAAGTATGAGAGTTCTAATTTGCTTGCGCGCCTTCCAAAAAGAAAGTGTTACTATTCTTGGCTGAGTTAATCTACTCATCTTTTATTGACAAGTTGCATAAATTGGAGATTATTCCATGATCTATTTTAAACAATTTTTTATAAGTTCCTAGCTTTAGTCTTCAGTTCAAGAAAATGTGTCTGCTTGACTACCAACTGCAATTACATTTTTTCCTAACCTAGTGAAATTCTTGATCTTTTAAGACTGGCCTAAAAATAAACCAAGTCACTCAAGTTACACAATTTTTGATCTTTTCAGCTATGAGTAACTTTGCCTATTTTTAGACCAGCTGTAATTGTACACTAATGTGCTGGAAAAGATAAATGTAGCTTTTAATCACTCTAACTTCCAAGCATTTCAATTATTGCACTTATTAAATATGCTGAAAATGCATATATTTCCTCCTGTGAGTCTGGATTAGACTTTAGTATATTTTCAAGAGACTTAAAATTTTCATATCTCTGATATCCCTACCCCTCTCTTTAACACACAGTCTGTTGTATGGGGGGCTGTTGACATGGGACCCTGCTTTGTTTTCCTTACTTAATGCTGAACTCATCCTCTTGACATCCCAAAGAGCAAGAAATCAGGTTAAAAGTAAAAGTTGCACAACAGTGCTTCTATAAAGCTATGAAATGGTTATGGCTAATTCATACAATAAAACAATGGAAAATAATTCCTATAGCTGTTGTGCTGTCAGTGTAGTGACAGAACAAAATGACAAGCATGAATAAGCAGGAAATAATTTAATCTTCACTTTAGTTTTCACTATGATTTTAATAAAAATCAAAATCAAGTAATATAATTTATTAAAGCATATTATGTGTGTTAATAAGTGAATTATTCTAATGCCCATAGACTTAGATATCTTTAAACTGTATTCTTGGTCTGAATTTGTTGCATACTTAAAATAATTGAATCTGAATTTTCATATAAAAGATAGACTCTAGGAAAAAACCCAAACCAACTCCCAAAGCACAACAGTAATTTATTATTAAATACATCCTTTGGGGTTGTTACTGGAAAACACTTGGTGAACTTCCTTTTTTTAAAAATTTTCTTTATTATGAGCATAACATAGAGCTAGAGAGGAAATATTGTCTCTAGTACTTTAACATTATGGTGCCACTTGTAGCTTCTCCTTAGATCAGGTGTGGGTCACGAGAAGACATGAAGGTAACAGAACTATGGTCTTTGTTCTATTTCTTCCCCACATTGTACTATCGCAGTCCCTTTCATATTTTTGTGTTGAATGCCACTTCACATTGTAAAACAGGTTTTGTTATGTATTTTTTCATTTGACTCTACATTGATTTCCTAATCTGTGCAGTTGGTTTCCTTTCCTCTGGCTGTTGCCGCAGCAGGTGGCTGTGTGTTTGAACACAGCTATGGATCAGGTGTGCAGGTATCTGGGCAATTTTCAGTGCCCTAGTTTCCTATTAGGAAATAATATTTTGAGAATACATGCTTATAATGCTACAAAGTCAAAACTCTATCAAGTCAAACAGGTAACTTAGAAATGGTAAGGAGCCAAATCTTTCCTGCAAGTAACACCACGGAGATGAGGTTTCAGGAAGGCAGGTAAGATATACTCGTGTGAGAAGAATAGATGAACCTATTACTGTGGCAAAGTAAAATGTGCATTATTCCTCATACTCTTATGGTGAAATTAATGTATTTATAGCAGGCAAGGGGTTTATGCTTGGTCAGTCCAAACAGCTCACCTATTGAGTTCTAGCTCACTTGCCTGCTGTAGTCTTAATTGTGCCCATAGCTAATGTGGCCCTTCTGCGGCTGGTCAGAAATGTTTCTGGAAAAATGTGAGATTTCTTTTTTGCAGTCTTCAGTTTTGCAAATATGCAAGTTACCTTTGGGCTTAGCAGAAAACACTTCTTTTCAACTGTTTCAGTTAATTCCCTGCTTATCTGTTTCACTGACTCCTTGCTACTTGCCGGGCTGATTCAGAGATGAGAAGATTTTCAGTGTTTGCAGTACACTGATCCTCCAAGAGCAGGAGGGCAATTGCCTTTAAGAAAAGAAATAAGAATGAAAAGTAATAGTAATTAATTGTTAATAGTATTCCTTAATATTGAGTATTTGTTCCAAATTAAAGTGGAGCTAAGCTGAAGGTGGCTAACATTCTCTGCAGAACAGAGACCTTAACCTACCTGTTTGACTGTTAAAAGGAAATGTATTTTACAGTTGTGTCTTGAGATAAACCATGTCTTTTTCACTAGCAGACTGTTTCAGGGTGTTCAGACTGTGTATGAAAACAATGCAGGATTAAAACCACCCGTGTCACTAGTTGCTAATGCAACTTCACTATGAAGTTGTGCTCTGAATGAGATCCCAGCAGAAAATGCAAAACCTCCTACATGTGTTAATAAGAGGAATTCTCAGGGGAGAGTCTGTACATCAGGTAAGGCAAACACGTGAGGAAGCAGAGCCGGAAACATTCTCAAGAGTAAAACTGAGAGGGAAGCAAGTTGAATACTCTCTCATTTTCTTCTGAGTTTGTCTTGGTTTCCTTCTTCCGGCTCTGTGATGAGTCCTGCCATTTCCCTACTGCAAGAGCACCAGCATTTTTTAAGAGCAAGTGTGCCCAAGCCTCTGCCTGCTGCATTCAGACTGCAGTGCAGAGCATGTCATTTTGTGGTGTTTGCTAAGAGCTGTTAGCATCATTTTAGAGCATTTGACACCAGATTATGAGGTCCAGTATTGCGGGTTGATTGTTTGGATGGTCAGGAAGGATGGGATTGATGTGCTGTTACTGATGAAAATGGAGTTGGCTATTAAAGACTACAGTCCTCTTGTTTATTTGTTGGCTAAAATCCTGGTAAAGCTGTAGAAGGATTGATGACTACTGTTCTCAATTCTTTACTTACCCTGATGACTATTTGAATTCATATTTTATAGCTCTAGGGTAGGTGTCTTTTTCACCTCTTCTGACCTCGCTTACTGCTATTCCTAAAAATAACCAAACCCAAAACCACCCCAATAAAAAAGCAACAAAAAACCAAAAAACGACCCCCAAAACGAAAACCAACCAACCAACCAACCAAAAAAAACCCAACAAACCAACAGGCAAATATAAAGAAAGAAACAATCCCTTTAAGATGGTCAACACCAGATGCAGAATTCAGTTTTTGGTATGGCAGGAGGTGATAATGAAGTTGCAGGAGAATTTTTAATATACTTGAACAAAGTTTTGTTATCCATTTGGTTCTTCTTGGTTTTAGTTTCTGGAAGTTAATACTTGGTTCTGGATGTATGTATGTAGCTTCTGATGACAGAACGCTCATATATAGCAAAGACATAATTTAATTGTAAGGATAATTTATAGACATGTGTAGTAAAGGTAATTTGGGGGTTTTTCCTTGTACTAAAATCAGAGGGTAGGAATTTTTAAAGTCATCATTTCTGTGAGTACCTCTGGAAGGTGGGTGGTAGGTGGTACATGGGGGAGAGTTCTTTGTCACTGTTTTAGGAGTGAGGAGGAGGATCTGCTGGTGAGAGCTCAAACTGTAATAGGAAATGGGTGTACAGAAACTATGTTTCTCTTGCTGAAGGGTGGAAATCGAGGGAATTCATACTTAAGGTGGAAAGATTTTAAGATCTTAAATAAATTTTAAAACTAGAAGACAGTATTATAATATTTAAATCCAGGTAGCTTTACATTGTTAGACAGAGATATTCACTGTCTTGAGCCCCCAAGTCCTGTATTTGTGCTGAAGAACCCCCCATTATCACATGCACAGTAAGACTGTCTTTTTTTTCTGTTTTCTCTAATGCACAAGTTAGTTCACAAATGGAGCTTGTTTAAATGAGCTAATTTGGTGTCATTATCAGTTGAAAGTGGCTTGTGTATTGCTAATATTTGGGGAGCTTTTACTATAATGAAGGCACTGGTCTAAGCCTCTATGTAGAACTCATACATCTTTTACTGCCTAAGAGTTATTTAATTCACTATGTGTTTTGTGACATTTTTACTTTTTTCTTTTTCTGATTTTTTTTTGAGAAAAACCAGTTGTTTCTAAAACAATGCAGTGTTGCTGGCTTTTTCAAAGTTACAATGAATATGTTTTTCTTCTTATCCTGCTTATCTAGGACAGTGCTAAACCTATAAAATCTGCTGAAAATTTCCTTGAAAAGCAAAAAGGAATAGTGACTTGCACATTTTTTCCCTGTATGCATTTTTCATTATAAGAAAGATTTATGAATGGTAATATGACCCTGTGAATTGAGCCACTTTCTGCAAAGCATTATTTCAGCACCTAAAGCACCAGGAATTATTGGAATGCATGTTTTGCATTTTGATTTCCATCCTATAATGTTGACCTTTAGTTTCTCTTCATTTTTGTCATGTTTGCCTTTCTTTGTGCTTAATGGGTATCAGTGTTGGCTTTTTCTTCATATTGATAATAGCATTCAGTAACTTCTGTCTTTGTTCACTGGGAGAGATAAATGGTTTAAACCTTGATTAAATGCCATGTTAGATGTTGAATTATTATTAATAAACCCACTGCTGTAAAATCATGCTTAAATCTTAGTATATTCCTTATGTTCCTCTGGTACTGCTGGCTGTATTCGGTATGCATTTCTGGTGCAGCTTTGATTTCACAGAGAGAAATGGAAAACATTGTGAGAAAAGGGAATATTGATTTTTCTGCTAGTTAAGCAATGGTTTTCCAGGTGACAGAGCTCAATTATATTATACTGGTTATTGGACTATTTAACATATGCCTTTTTAGTGAAGTGATTCTGGCCAGTAATGTCCTATATCTTAATTAAACCAATATTTTGAGGGCAGCTGGATAGAACATACGTTTGAAAATGTAAATGTCAGGTATATTGTACCAAGGCTTATCTGTTAAATACTGTGAGGTTACTGCCCAGATGAGGCTGCTCGGAATAATAACAATTGTTCAGCCTTTTCTTCTTCTGTTGCTGTGTAATTAGATCACAACGTTTGTCCATTTGATAACGACCGGAAAGTGTAAATTAGAGTAAGTTGGAAGTGGATGTAAGAACATGATATTTAAATTTTTAATTACTGAGATGGAGTAGGTGCTCCACGGGAGGTCAGCCTGCAACCTCTCCCAGAAGCCTTGTCAGAAAATTCCACTTAAGGGTAAGAAAAATGCTGAAAGAGAAAAAATGTCTTGAATGGCAAAGACAGCTTAGTCACTTAAAGGAA
The DNA here is from genome assembly GCA_013400975.1 of Atrichornis clamosus. Lineage (NCBI taxonomy): Eukaryota > Metazoa > Chordata > Aves > Passeriformes > Menuridae > Atrichornis > Atrichornis clamosus. The sequence continues at coordinate 39,971 of WBMZ01014167.1, read as the reverse complement.
TTAAACACACTCTTTAAAGTAGGGGAGAAGCTGGCAGTGTGTAGTGCAGGCATGGTATGCCTTTATGAAGGGTTTATGTTCTATATATGTACACAGTTTCTATTTTGAGGTATCCTGACTTGGTGCTGTGTGGCCGTATGAGTGTGTGTGTGTGGAGGGAGTCACGGTTTCAGGGAGTAGTGGTGCATTCATGGCCGGTTCGGGAAGCACTGTATAGATTTAGTTAGGGGGGTTGCAGTTTCTGTATTGATCTAAAACCATTGCAAATAAAAATAAAATTAATGGTAATAGGATCTCATTAACCTTCTTGATTTATACATGTTAAAAGCTCTAAAATGCTGTCTGCAAGGTCTTTTGCTTCCAGCTCTTTCTCCCTTCCCTTATCCCCAAGTAGGCACCAGTGCTACCAGTGCCAGGTACAGTAAAGTATGCACAGTAGAACAGTCAGTGGTATTAACAGTACCAATACAGTGCAGACATGTTTTTCTGTAGCTGGAAATACTGTAATAATAAATACTGTAGGGACAGTTTACAACTACTTTCAGAAATGTTTTCAGATTGGATAAGAATATCCAGGTATGGTGATATATATATATATATATATTTATATATACATATGTATGTATGAATATACTGGTGTTATTCGAATATAGTATGATAGAAATGGCTTGCATCATAGATGCCAGCACAGTTTTGTATTCCGCTTGGTTTTTCCTACCTTGATGTAGATTCTCTGAGCAATTCTTAAATGTAGAATATGAAAAATTTAAATCTCTTTGAAGTTAGCAAAAGAAAGTGACTTCTCATCTATAGATGAGGAATCAAGATAAAAACACAACCGTCTTTGTTTGAGGGATAAGTAAGTAGCTGTCCTGTTATCTCAGAGCTTCTGTGTTGTTCTGCAGGATGTGACCTTTCAGTTCAGTGAGCACACTCAATAAGGCTATCTGTAGCCCTGATTCTTTTTAAAAATAATGCAGAGAGACTAGGGAGAAGAACAAAAACCAAAGGCTCTGCCTTGTAAAGTTTGATGGTATTTACCTTCAAGCTAGCAATACTTGATTGATAGGGGACGTGTGCATGCTGTGGCTGCCAAATGCTGATGCATTTCTCTTCTGGCTACGGTGCAGCTTTGACGCAGTTTGGACTTGTAAGGTTTTTGTTCATCTGGATTGGTGAAAACTGCAGGCTGAGGGAAGCTTGTTGAGTGATTGAGCAGCCTGAATGCAAACCTTTTGTTTCGGGAAAAGGCTAAAAAACCAAACAAAAGCCACTACACCTTACGTCATGAAGTTATTTGAGATCTCTCGAGAAGTTACGTTCTAATCTATGGGAAAACGAAATTGCGTTTCCAAGCAGGTTAAAAAGAGGAACCAGCAGGACTACCCTACCTCAGAAAGATTAACTAGGGCCCTGGAATTTTTGAACATTTTGTGATATTTCTTGAGATCCTATTTTTTCTTCCAACATAAGGGTCCTAAAATTAAAGGCAGAAAGCAACAGAGTTCCACAAGATTATTGCTGGTTTATGATGGTTCTTCTAAAAAAATGCACACAAATGTTTGCCCCTTATTTAACCTAGGTTTTGAAGATACATCCTTTCTGTCTTAAAAATGGGACTAAATTCTGTTGTAAGTATTTTACATAATAAATGTAACCAAATGTGCTGTAGACACACACAGTTCCAATATTTACTTAAAAATAAATAAATAAACAAACCAATTTAATTTACAACCAAGAGATTTTTTTTCTTTTGACAGACAATGTTGACATTATAAGAGCCTATCCTTTACATACAGCTACATGAGCCACTGTGAATGGAATAGGTTTGCTTATGCTCTGACAGCTTTGTGATTTGTAACCTGCTTTGCTGTCTTCTGGTTAACAGAACATCTCCTCCCTAAGCAAGATTCCCATCGATGCCTTGCTCCTCCACATGCACTTTGTAGCTCTGTGGAGGAAATATTTCCACACAGGTATGTTACATGAAAGATGTGTACGAAAAGTAACCTTTTAATCTGACTTATGTGGTGCTGTCCCACATGAAGCACAGGCCCCAACTCTGTTGACCTTTTTGCACGTCAGGAGGTACCTATGCCAGGTGTCCTATTGAACTCACATGAATTTCCTGTGTACATATAATTCTATGTGCCCACATACATTGGAAATTTTTGCTTACTCTCTTGTGTGAGTCACAATTTGTCTGGCTGAGTCTTCTAAGAGGGAGTAATTTACAGATTTTGAACTGAACGTTGGGTTCTGGAAAGCTAATATTCCCACCAAAATTGAGATATGAAAGATGTCTTCTGTAGCTTGTTATTGCTTGCAGCAATGGTGATCTTTGTTGTCTAGAAGCTCTTTTAACACTTAGCCTTGATAACTGAAGGCAAGAAACTGTATTGCCATGTTTTTACAACACAAACGTTCTGGTTTTTTGTAGTTACCTTTGTAGACCCTTCTTGCCCATGTCCTGAGAAATTAATGTCATGAGGAGTCCAGCAATCACTGTCTCTGGGGGAGAAGGGTGGTGCCTGGCCTGTGAGGTTACAGAGAGTGAGGCCAGGGCAGGCTGTGAAGGGCGTGGGTTCATACTTGCTCTGCATGTATGGAGGGAAGAGGTTTTGGGCTGCGAATGGAGAGCTGGAATGAGGCAGGAGAAACAGCAGAGAATGTTGCTCAGTACATTTTTCCGTGATGCATTTTTTCTTATCTGCAATTTTTGCTTATCCTAAATGTTACTGAGGATAGTAGACTTGTATTTCTTAAAATATAACAATATTTGTTTCCTCTTTAAATTACAGTAGGTTAGTTTTAGTCTTAATGACATTTTCTCTCTAGGGAGATTCAGGATAGTGAGAGCAAAGAACTAGTAATGCTGAAACTCACAGATCTGTTGATATATGGGGTTAATGTTCTATCTCAAAATTTATAAACCCGTAATCTATTATAAAGCGCTTGAGGGACATGATTCACATTTAGTTATTGAAGAAAATTCAGACTTGAGGTGGAAACAGCGTTCAGTCCTTCTGTGTTCTGTATAGAGTGTGGCAATTTAAATGCTCAGTCCTGCACTTGGGTCACAACCCCCCATGCATCACTACAGGCTTGGGGAAGAGTGTCTGGAAAGCCGCCTGGTCGAAAAGAACCTGAGGGTGCTGGTCAACAGTTTGGCTGCATATGAGCCAGCAGTGTGCCCAGCTGGCCAAAAAGGCCAATGGCATTCTGGCTTCTTTCAAAAATAGTGTGATCAGCAGGACTAGGGCAGTGATTGCCCTGCTGTATTCAGCACTGGTGAGGCCACACCTCAAATCCTGTGTTCAGTTTTGGGCCTCTCACTACAAGAAAGATGTTGAGGTGTTGGAGCAAGTACAGAGAAAGGGCAAAAAAGCTAGTGAAGGGTCTGGAGCATCAGTCGTATGAGGAGTGGCTGAGGGAGCTGGAATTGTTTAGCTTGGAGAAAAGGAAGCTCAGTGGTGACCTTATCACTCTCTGCAACTCCCTGAAAGGAGCTGGTAGCCAGATGGGGCTCAGTCTCTTCTCCCAGGCAACCAACAACAGGACAAGGGGAAATGAATGGTCTCAAGCTGCGACAGGAAATGTTGAGGTTGGACAGCAGGAAGAATTATTTTCACTGAAAGAGCGGTTAAGCATTGGATTGGGCTGCCCAGGGAGGTGGTGCCGTCACCATCCCTGGAAATGTTCAAGAGATGACTGGATATGGCATTTAGTGCTACGATTCAGTCAACAAGGTGATGTTTGGTCCAAGTGTGGACTCAAATGATTTTGGAAGTTTTTCCCAACCTTAATGATTCTATGAATTAAAACAAAAAATTGGTCTCAGCTGGTCCCATGAGCTGTTGGGCTGTATGCCCCGATGTTGGCATTAGCTCCTATATATAAATATTCTTGTCTTGGCTTTATATGGGATTTAACTGGGAGATGTTTGGTCATTGTTTAGTCGGCACTCAAATGTGGAAACCAGCCAGTTCAAGTAAAACATGGGATGCTTGTTAGGGCAAACTAGAAACGTGCCAAGTCTTGTGTCTGATGGCAACAGGAAGGCAGTTGTTTCAGCAGCCATTCACTGGTGATTTTGCTGAAAAATGTTGTACAGTGTTTCCAAATCAGTTATGGTCTTCGGGAAATGCCAATCTTTGGTAAACTTGTACCCTTGCTCTTTTTGTGGTATTTATGTTGTAGTTCTGTGAGTGCGTATTACTAGAAAAAGTGTTTTTTATTTTTCAGGCAGAGTGCTAGAATTTGGGAAACTGTCCCACAGCCCGGCTTCATCTCTGTGATACTCTTCCTGTCCAGACAAAGGCCTGACTTGTGTCTTACTACTCTCTCTTATGAAACCAGGGCAATACGTTCTAACTCACAAAAACTACCAGCAGTCTGAATCAGTCTGTTTGCAAAGTACTGTTCAGACTCACGTTCTGAGAGTGTCCCAGGAGCGCGGCGTGTGCAGACGGGCGCTGGTGCTGACGGCTCTTCATTATCTGCAACACATACTGACTGTATCTTATGTGTAAAAACATCTTTGCACACATATGGCCCACAGAAGAGTTTATTTCTGAAAAACAGCTTAGCTGTTACTGCTGCTTGCTGATTCTGACCTAGGAAGTCTTCTCGAGGCCCAGATTAGAGTTTCTTTGGGCTTGTTTGTGCCTATGACATCATTTGTGCAGACTGTAGGCTTCGCTGTAATGCCAAGTATGAAACAGCATCTTGTGAAGAATTATTTTTGCACAGCTAATTATAACATTTTAAGTAAAAATCATTCTGTATTCATTTTTAGTGGACTCTAAAGTTTCTCATCAGTTTAATTTAATTTTATGTGCATACCAGCCCTGGTAGTAAATACTTTCTTCAACTATATTACTACAATTTCTGAAAAAAAAATTGGGTTTTTGTTTCCCCTGTTCATATGATGTTCATATTGTGATGAGAATGTTGTCAGGCACTTTTTCAGTTCTTTACACAATCCTTCTGCTGTATGTGGACTCTGAAGAACTGTTTTGGAGACATGTTTTGCTTTGTTCTGGTTAATATGTCCTAAATTTTCCTAACAGATCTTAAAAGAAGCCTTATAAATTTTTTGTCAAATACCTTTCCATTAACCTTCTTAAAAGGTTCACTGCTTAAAATCAAAAGTGAATAAAATATATTGATTCGGAGATAATGACTCAAATGTTTCTGTACATTTTGGGGATGTTTTTTGTAGGTATCTTACAAAATTTGAATTCTGCAAGCATTGTGAGCAGCTTGAAGATAGAAATGGTTGCACAGGATAAGAAATGTGGGGATCAAATTTCTGACATACTGGGGCAGGTGGTGTTTTGTTTTTTAAATTGTGATTTTAGGAATGTGAAGGGTGATGTCCCTGCTGACAGCAGTGTGACAGCAGTTCCAGTTATTGAGGAGCAAATATAACTGTGCTTGCGATGTCTTGGTTTCTAAGTTGAACTGCAATGGGTTTTGCCAGAATTTGCCATGTTGTGTTATTCTTTCAAAGTAGAAGACTAGGTGTTTTAAAAAATATTTTAACATGGTAGTGCAAACACAAAGTTGTAAGGCCTTTCTATACAAGCATTTTTTGGTGGTCTTTTAGAACATTTTTCCAATTGCCTTGATTTGTAGAGACCTTTGGAGTGTGGTAGTGAAAATACAGACTTCGTGGCAGTGAACACTTCCTGGCACATTAATGCTGTTTGATTTTCATAATTCCTTTTTTGCGGGCAACCTTAGGAGTGGTTCACAGACCACCAGGTGGTTCAGGGCTGGAGGTGAAAGCTGTTGTTGTAATGTTTTTTCCTTGAGTACTTCACTGTTTCTGTGGTTTTGCTAAAGCCAAAAATGTCTGAAATTTTGCTTTGGGGAGGCTGGAGTATGTGAAAGGAGAAAATAGGGTGCCATCTTAGGATGTTTTCATGAGATGATCAGCATACACATGTATGGCCAGTCCAAGGATTTTAAAAAGTGTTTGATCACTGTAGTATTGAAAAGGTCATAATACAGCAGTGTGCAAACAGGTAGCTAATCGTGTACTCATGCCAAAATGTATTGCTGCAGATTTCCAAGTATTGGATTTATTATTAGAGAAGGTGGACTTAAAATGAACTCTGAAAGATGCCTTACGGGAGGAAGCCAAAGACTTGAGGACTTTGAGAAGCACAGGAGGAAGGTAGTCCTGTGCCACACACACAAAGTTCAAAGTCCTGTTCTCAAAGACGTTACATTCTTTTGACTTCTATTTTGTACATTATTGACAGAGAACCCAGAATGGCATTTATTGGTGGAAAAATAAAAAACTTCTTTCATAAATTCACTATAGCATTTTTCATGAATGTGTGCCAGTGTTTGATGCTTGTTTTCCTGCAATTTTTGCCTAAAAGGAGTAAATCTGGCATTAGGATTGAATTTGCCTAGTACAGTGTTGGAAGTATGACATCCAAGTCCAATTTTTTACTTTTTGGCACCTTAAAAAAAGAATACTCTGCATATTTTACAAAAATGTGATATCAGAAATGGAGTAATTAAAGGCTTTGTATTTTGATTTTTATTCTAGGAGAATGATCAGGGTCCAATAAATAGCCAGTAGAGAGAATTATAATGCAAGAGCAAGTCAAGGTATCATATTTAATGCTTTACATGTAGCATATTCTAAATATTCTTGAATGCCCCTCAAGTCAATGTTTGCCAACTGTAACTGGCTGGTAGGCAAACCCTTTGAGCTGTTAGCAGCTGAACCACATCACATTTGGTTCTCCTTGTTGGCTTGAGTTTTAACTTAACCTACTCTCTAAAGATCTTTTGAAGGTCTGTTGAACAGTGCATTGATACAACCTGTGTCTTGGGAAGCATAATGTGAATTACATTTTGTCATCTTGCAAGGATAATTGCATCCTATGCTTCTACGAATTGTATATTTGTTTAGTAATTGTGGATTTCAACCTTTGTTTTACAGTTCTCAGCATATTTTTTTTCTTTGTAGAGAAGCAAAAAAACCATTGGTTTAATAAAAACATTTTCAATAATTATGCACACTAAAGCATTTCCTTTTATTGTGATATTAATGAGACATAGCCCCCACTGAATTTGTCAGCCCCAGTCAACCATAGAGATAAACTGAAGAGCTGTGATTTTTAGCAGAACATTTTGAAATATGTGCAAAATGAAAAAATGACTCTTGTTACAAATCATACTTCTCTGCAGAATTGGTATAAAACTGTACTTTAATATAGAAAATCACATTGTGGATCATATGTGAGCATTTCTAAAGGGTATCTGCATCTGTTGTGTTTTTCTGCTAGCGATACTTACTTCACAAGTGCTTTTTTTGTTGTTCATATGTGTGTTTTAGTTTCAGTAAGCGAGCAACGTCAAATCATATTGCTGTTCTGGCAGCAATTAAAAAAAAAAAAGATTCACCTGCATTTTTTGGTGGATGAGTAAGGAAGTCTATTAAAGCACAGAATAACAGTTTAAATTATTGTGCAGTTCTTCTGTTAGGTGCTGCAGGAAGCATGTCCTTATGGTAAAAGGTACCTGTTAGTTATTCTGGGAGACTGTATCATGCCTTTGTTGAGCCATTTTCTTTCTTAGTGGTATTGTACCATATAATGAGCAGCAATCCTGTACTTCTCCCCGTCGTGCTAAACTGAAATACAACACGAACCTGTGGGGTTTTTATTGCTGCATTATTCCTTTTACAACTCAGTCCATTAGAAGCAGTCAAGCAATAATCAGGCAATGGTACATGCAAAGACAGTTGCCTTCTGACGAGGGTTTGAATGCTTTAAATCTTGCTTTGAAATTGCCATAGTTATATGTTTTCCATAAATATAGACCATAAGACTTATAAACTCAAGAGAAAAACCTTTTGTGTGGGTGACTGAAGCTATTGCTCATGTAAGGCCTCCAGACATTATTGTCTTCTGGAGGCCATGATTTTGCACCAACAGTGGAAGGTGTCTGGACCATTAACCCTCCCATCACGGTGTGCTGAAGCCACCTGCCCACGTATTGCAGCCTGTCCCTGCTGTTAAGTGGTGAGTTTGAAGGCAACTGGGCTTCTCCTACTCAGTTCTCCCCATTCTACTTCACAGCACAGGGACTTGATTGTGATCCTGACCGTTTTGTGGATGTGCAGCCCGTTTGCTGCTTCAGGTGTCATCCCTGTAGGAACCTGACATGACGGAGCATGGGCTAATCCAGTAGTTGCAAGAGGCATTGGAGTTCTTTTGGTGAGGAGGGTGGACAGATAGATAAGACCCTGTGCTAATGCCTCACTTCCAAAGGTCTAATATTTATGCAACTCATTAAAAATAAAACACACATTTATGTTAGTGGAAGACTGATGAAGGAAGGATTGATGTGTCCAGAAACCTGTCTTTTCTAAGAATATTTGTATTAGCTTATTAAGTAGTTTACTTTTCTCTATAAACCTTGTTTCTATAAATTTACATGAACCGAATACTCTCACGCTATAGAGTGGCTTTTCCTGGTTTCTCTGGTTTATCAGCAAGCCTTTGTATCAACTCTTACATTTCTCAGTGCAAAATCGACTTGCTTTAAGGGGAAATCAGCTGGGCCAGAGGTAAGCAAGTGGGAGAAAAGTTTAATTTTGTGAGCTTTGATGAATATTGTATTGCTGTTTATGGCCTGAAGCAAACATAATTCAACTTAATAAGGCTCATTCTAGTGTATCAAGTGGGTTGTGGTTGTTTCCTGTTTTGTTCTTTTAGAGACATGTAGAGTTCAATGTGTCAAATTACATCTAAATTTAGGGCAACAGTCCTTGAATAAAAAGTATTTTTTTCCTTTGGACTTTCAAACATTTCATGGTTATCTTGCATTCATCCACTTTTCATTTGCATTTTGTATAACACACTGCTTTCACGCTGGATTTCTTGGCAATTTTCTGTTATTAAATCACTACACCAAGATTAAAATCTATTCTTTAACTGAAAGATACATTTGTGTGATACTTGTTTTGTATTTTAATGCAGCCCATATTTTAAGATGAAAAAATAGTTGCTGTTTACCATACTAAAAAATGCCTAATAATGCCAGAGTCAGTGATGGGTAGTGGTGTTAGTAATTGGCAAATAACATTTCTGCAGATACAGTAGTATCTGGTAATTGTGAAATTAAATACTTTCTTTTTTAACTAAGTGACCAGATGTATTATTTCCATTTCCAGGGAGAGGAAGCAATAAAAAGGGGAGACAACACCTTGCATTCATAACTTTCAAAAGTTGTCGCTCATAGAAACATTACTGTCTTTAATTGTGTATCATAATCAATACATCAGATTTCTGTTTTCAGACCTTTTATTCTTGCCATTTTTCCTAGTGTTTATCTGACAGTTGAAATCATTCATCTAGGAAGCATGGATGTATACAGATGGACTACTTGACTACTCTGCATCAATGGAATTTCCATTTGGCTTGCTTGCAGTGCAATACTGAAAGCTTTTTCAATATTTTTCTTGAGATTCCCGACTCTGCTTATCTGTGACAAGAGGATACTATGCCTAGAACAACTAGGAGATTTGGAAAAGTTCATAGTTTTTTAGTAATCTTATACTTTTTAAAGACAAAAATGATCTGAGAAAAAAAGTAGACTCAGTTAAAATGCCCAATTCAGTGGAACATGGTGTAACAACAGGAGAAATCCCATATTCTTTTAGAAGTTTATAAATAGCTGAATTTCTTTTGACATTTCCTTTTTAGAAAGTGCAGAGGACTTCTCTACACATACAGGTATTCCTGATTATTTCTTACCTTTAAACATGTTTGTTCTGGAATGGGATGGCTGCTTGGATTCTTGCTAACTTTATCTGTGAAGTGGAAACAGTAGAATGAAAACAAAAGCAAATGATTTTTCTAGAGCCAGTGTGTCACACAAAGAGCCATTCAGAAACTCCTGGTGAGCTTTAAGTAGACTCCTGTGTCAAATCTTAGCAATAAAGAGCTTGACTGTAGATGAAGGTTCATCAGTTTTCTCCAAGTAAATGAAGCTGTTTGTATGTAATATTGCTTTAGGATTGAAATATCAAATTGTTCTGTTGGGGAGAGGGAGGGCAGAAATTGCATGCTCCAAATTAAGAGATTCTAGGATACAAAATACACAATGGATCTGTTCTCAGGATATTTTTTTGCTTATCTGAATAATTGTTTACTACAAATTGAACAGACTTTGTTGTAAAGTATAACTATTTTTCAATTTATTTTTTATGATTTTTATTTTGCCCTTTTCTATTCTCTCTCATTTAAATGTGTTTCCTCTAATAAAGAAGCAACCTCACACACTGGCTTATGCATGTGATGGAAGCTACTTGAACATTGTGCCATAATGGTATATGCAAAAAGTGTTTCTTCATTGTCACAGAAATATGAAAAAAGCAGGATTATTTTACTACTGAACCTTCATTTTTGAAGATTTCAAGGGTCCTTTTCAGTTCAAGTTTTCAAAGGTGCTTAATATGTGGACTTTCATGGTCTAGTTTCCCATCTATTTAACCTTCTACACAAGTTACGTATTTCTTGAAAGGATAAGTATGTAGTATTTCGCTCTCTGACTTTTATTTAGGTGTCTATCTTTTTGAGTAAAATTTTCCTTAGCACTTCAGAAAAGAAGGAATGTGTAGGAGGCGTGTTACTCAGAAAACCGAACTTTCAGCTCAGGCAACCTTTGCTTCCTCACAGGGGAATCATTCATGTTTGTGTCCTCTCGGTGACTGGTGAAGGAGATCCTTGCTGGGGGGCTCCCATGCTGGGTGCCTTTCGGATCCCCTCATCCCGGAGCTGCAGGAAGGAGTTGTTGCTGCAAGGAGTGTGTGGTGCTGTCGGTTCCTTCCTTGTGAATCGTGTGTCTCGTTGCCAGCGCGGTGCCGGTCTTGCTCTGGAGTAGCTCGAAGCCTCTTGTGGGATTCTCTGCTGGGTGACCACGGCTCTGCTCCGGCAGCTTCCGTGCGCCTGTGGGAGCTGCGTAGGCTGGCATGGTGTGTGCTCCGTGGAGATGCAGGCTGGCATTCCAGACCCCCTCGAGCCAGGGCCTTCAGACTGGTCTTGCAAATAGAGCCTGGGAGGACAGGCAGAGCGCTCTTCCCGCTGGGCTGCCAAAGGGCCCAAGGCTTTTGAGAAATGCTAATGGCATCGTTCCTTGCAGGGCTTTCTGAAGCCTGAAGACCTCCTTGAAACCAAACTCTCTCTAGTGTTTCAGATGGGGAACTTACTGGTGCTGATTCATTTACTTTACCATTAGACAGAGTCCATTAATCACCTCCCTGTCCTGAGGGCAGGAGGGGGAAGCTGCCAGGTGTGGGGACCTCTCCTCAGCTGTAGGTGCAGCCTGGCATTGTGTGGGGATCACCATCTGCACAGAGGCTTTGATACAAACCTCATCCCCTGCTATTTTTAATTAGATCTAGTTTAAAGTATAATATTCTTCTGGTGGGAGGGACAAAAGAGGGTATTTTATTAGGTTACAGCATAAAAGTGCCATCTATCATGCTGCTGTGCTAAAATGGAATTATCAGATTTTTAATGTTCTTGTGTCTGGCCTGTCTTCTGAAACATGGTATAGTTTTATAGACCCTGTTCTTGGTCATGTGGAGACTCTGTTTGAGTGAAATGAGCATTCTTTATAAGATAGATTTAAAACAATTCAGTTTATTAATTGTACATTGGTATACGTGAGTTCACCCTGATTATAGACTGGACCAGTGATGCCTTAGTCATCTTGCTTTTTTCTTTTCATGTGTAAGGTTAGGGGATAAAACAGGAATTGTAACTGGTTGTGAAAATAGATTTTGCTATCTTTGCACGCAGTTCTACCTTTTAATCCATTTTCCTTCAGTGTGGTTGTGTCCAGTGTCACTGTCTGTAATTGCCCCTTTTTTTCGGGCTGGATGTTGCTTCTCCAGGTCCTTAAGCTATCCCTCTTTCTTCTTCCAAGAAGCCTGCAATGGAGGAGGCTGGCATAGCCATGAACATGCCAGTCCCATGTGAAAAGCATGTGACTTCATCTGGGGATACAAGGGGGTCTGGAAATAAATGTCCTCGTTTCCCCCTCTAGGACTTTAGGACCCAACACTATGTCCTGTGCTGATTTCTGAACAGTAGGAGAGGCAGGTGCATAACGTAGAAGCAAAACCATCATACCTAACTGTCCTAGAATCTTAACTTGAACTAAATATTTCAAAAATACTTCTAGGACTTCTTGAGCAACCTCTGTGTTTCTTAAAGAACTAGTTGCATTTTTAACATTATTATAAATATGTTATTTCTAGGTAGTATCAGGGAAACATTGTTAGCGTCATTACTTATGAGCTTCTGAGGTCTAGTGTACATTAATTTAATTTGGATTTTCCTGACTTGGCTCTTTAAAGCCCTTGAGAGAGATTTACATCAAAATTAATTATATCAATGGTTGAATTGCTTAAGTCACTCAGAGAACTCAGTTTTGAATAGGTTTGGAAGATGCTGTTTAGATAGTATGCTTATATTTCATAAGATGAGATATTATAAATGTTATAGATTCTCATCCAAGACGGCTTTAGTAGAAGTAATGACCTCTGGCAAGGACTATGGAAATTACTACTGTACGTACACTTTGTAGTTGGGGTTTCTTAAATTTAGTTGCACAGTACTGGAAATTGTAAATAAAAATAAATGTAGGTACTGTAATAAAAACTTATACACAAATAGGCTTCTGTGGGAAGTGTTAATTTTTGTGAAAAGGAAAAAAAAATCAAACTTAATGGAAAAAATAGCGATATTTTGCCTCGCCATGAAAAACTTCAGAAAGCTAATTCATGTTCTATACTTGAATTTTATTATTTTTTTCTTTTTTTCCTCCTGCAGCCCCTTTGGTTACTTTTAGAGCATATTTCGTCTACATTTTTCACTTAAAATCACCATAAAGCCATAAGTGTGGGGTTTGGGATTTTTATTTGGTTATCTCACCCCCCTCCTTTTTGTGGCAATGTAGGCCTATGAAAATACGAATTGTAATATGTAAGATGAAGTACCTGGTTTGAAGGGCATGATGCCATTACAATGCCAGAACTTCTGCCTTTTGTAGAAAGATTCCTAATCATGTCATAGAAAGTGAGCACATAAACCTTATTTGCAAAGTATCTTGATATATTTAAGGGGTTTTAAAATCTTATCTTTTTTTTCCAGAAAGGAGCATAAAATAAAATATAATATGATTTAACATAATGAAAAACAGAATCACTCAGAAAACAGAACATAACAGTGTTGTGCTCCTATTGTTTTATTTTTACTCTAAACAGTTAAGGGCTAAACAACTATTTACCATTTTGCAGATGAGGAGAAAATACTTGATGTTCCTACCATTTTGTGGCTGCAAAACTTACTTTCACAGAAGGAGGTGCATCCGTTCCCCTGAACGTGCCTTGAAGTGCAGAGAAACCCATCAGAGTTCAGAGCAGCCCTTTATTCCTTTTGTCCGCGTTTGCACTCTGCACTGAGGCTTTGCAGAAAGGCCAAGAGAGCTTTCCAGAAGGAGTGAGATGAAGGCATGGCAAGCCACCTGTGTAGTGGAAGTAACCAGACCTCTGAAGGAAACCTGTGTGATTTGTCTGCAATATGAGAGAATGAGGTTGAATATGAATTCTCTTGCTCTGTTACAGAACCAGAACCCACTATACTAAAATGCGAATTTTGTGAACTTTTAGGACGATCCTTCAAGTGACAGTTGCACCTGGCTGATGATACACACTGTCAGAAGCTGTTATCTAGGATTCCTTCAGAATTTCTGTAACTCGGAAAAGGAAGCAATACAAAAAATTGCTGTGTGGGTATAAGTAAATAGTCTTTAAATTTGAAAATACAGTGAAGTCTTTAGAATTAAATAGAGCTCTTAAGGTTATTCACGAGAATATCACCCATGCTGGGTATTCAGGCTGATTTGGAACATTTTTTGAGGTTTATACAGATCAAGTTGATACAAATTGTTGTAGAAAAAATAGAGAAAACTTTTTAGGTTTATAAGTTGTAAGTTTTGGTTTGAAATGGACTGCTTGAAAAGAACAGATTTGATCAGGTCTGGACAAGTGACATAAATAGCACTAAATTGAAAAGTCTGGATTTAGATAATTTTCAAAATATTTTTATAAAATATTTGTATTATAAACGCATATTTAATTTTGGCTTAAAGAGTTTGAACACAAAGATCATGTGCGTGGCTTAGGATGTCCTTGAACTGCAAGTTACTAGAGAATGAAGATAGGAGATATTTTTGCCCTGTTCTTTTGACATCTGCTGTTGAAGGTTGTTAGAGGCAGAATGTGGGATGGGTGGGTCCAGGACATCCGTGTGTTTGGTGGGTGTTTGGTTTTTGTGTGTGTTTGTGTGTGCAGATTTTGGTGGGTTTCTTTTGTTTACTGTTGTTGTTGTTTTTAATTTATTTAGAAAATGCCTGATTTTCTAGAAACATTTGAGAATTGCTTTTCCTTGTGGACCTATCTTTAATATGCATAGAATGTACCAGTGGACTTATCTGCTCAAGTGTCAAAATGGCCTGCTGCTGACTGCTATTACACAGTTAATTTGTTTTAATGCCATTTTTATATGCATGCTATCTAGGGATGTTGATTTCATGATCAAACAGTATTAATCCCTCTGGATGACTCTGGAAAGTAAGGATGCTCAGAGGAACCCGTTGGAGACAGTGTCCCTTTGGCAGCTGCTGACTGCAGCGCGAGTGGTGGGGGCTGAGATTGGCCCCAAACCACAGTGGATGTGTCCGTCTCTACAGCTGTAAGAAGTACAATTATCAGTACAATTCTTCTCCCACGAGTGTTCTGAGAGACATCTTACTGATCTTCACGTGCCCGTTTATACCACCCCTAGACTGTGCAGGAAAAATACCTCCCTTTTCTTCACAGTTGTTGCATCGTTCTGTATTTTTCAATTATTATGCGGAGTAGATTGTGCTGTCTAATTAGAGGTGAACCTAGTTAAAGCAGGCAATCTTTGTATAGGGAACATTTCAGCCATGGTGTTTGTTGTTGGCTTTTTAAAAAGTGCAGCAGGAAAGAGATTTGAGAGGTGACTGCTTTTATTTAGTGCTTTGGGGTTTATCTGTCATATCACAAATCTTACTTGCTGTGGATTTACTGTGCACTGAAATGACATTACCTGGTTGATTTAGTGTGTATAATTTAAGATATTAAAGTAATATTAAATGTTTTTAAAAATAATTGCTCCCTCATTTATCAGTATTTTGATTAATAAAAATTCATATCCTGCCTCTTAATGGAATAATTAAGATATTTCAACACAGCAAGAGAAACCCAACTCAAACCTATTTCAACAAGAAGATAACCTAATTTTCCCACAAAAGCCTGTAAAAGTAGGGGAAATATTTTTCCTTCCCATTTCCATTTCTAGCTTGTCTTCTGAACATCAGGCTAATAACTTCTTGCCATGTTCAGAATATTTCATTTGAGTTCTGACAGTAATAACCATGTTTTATTTGGCTGTCAGGGGGCCTGTAAGATGGAAAGATAATGTGTTCATTCTCTGTCCAGTGGGAAGAAAATACATCGACTGTCTAAAATAATATGAGAAGAATGAGAGCTAGTTAAGTTGATTTTAGGGAAAATAAAAGCAATATATATATTTTCAGTGGTACATTGCAAGCTGTTGGTTAGATGGACACGGGTAATTTCTTAGGGATTCTATAAAATAAGCCAAAATAAACACAGCCATGTTTCTTTGTGAACACAGACACCCACTTCTTCTGGAGGTGCCATCACTTAAGATGCTTTCCTGTTTTCCAGTACTTTGAGAGGTTTGAACCTTTTCCATCTGCATTATAAGAGATTTAAACTAATGAAAAGTCTGCAGTTAAATATGGCCTTTAATGGGGAAAGACACTTTCCAGGACATCTGCTGTAGCAAAGCTGACTTGAGTAGTTATGTTTCAAGGGATGTGGCTACATCTTCATCATGGTCACAGCACTGCAGCAGTAAGGCAAACGTGTCCTGCTCAGCACTTGATGGGTTGTGGCATGTGGGGAATGCAGTCTGTGTTTGCATACGCTAATTTTAATTTTGTTTGCTCATTGTCCAGTTGCAGAAAGTCAGAATATGTTCCTAAGTTCTTGTCTGGTGGCAGCAATGTGAGGGAAGGAATTGCTGCCCATATATATTGTTTTGCTTCTTTGTCACTCCCAGCTGCCTGAATCTGTTCTCCACCTCGGTCGCCTGATTAGTCTAATACTGTAGACTGTAAGTCTTTAATGGGAAATAGCATGTGCACGGGATTTTAAAGTGCTTGAAAAGATTCGTGTTTCACAAGGACACAGTAGGTGTATCATTAATAATGGACAGATCTGGAAACCTAAATCTAAAGAGACACCTGCTTTTGTGGTCCCTTATGTCTCCCAAAGCTGCTGTGATGGCAGCTCTGCCCTAGTTAAGAAATTCTTTCCTGGTAGATTGTCAGAGTGTAACTGTGTGGGGTTATTCACCGAGGAAGGCAGAGTTATACTTGGTTGCATTACTAGGTTGTGTCTACAATGACCTGCAAATGAAAATTGGACTGTGTTCCTTGTCAATGCCTGTGAGGGGGCAGTTTCAGCCAAGAGTTTCGGGGGCTCAGTAGCTAAAAATCAAATCATCACTTTACTCTCTGCTTGCGGACAATTTCAGGGAAAGTGGGGCAGGCAGCCCCTTATTATTTTCAGCTTTCGTCCAGACTGCACGTCATTCCTGAGGGTTAGCACTGCTGTGGGTCACGCTAGGACCTGCAGGCAGTCTGTGGTTATGGTTACATATGTCATGTAGATGGTTTTGGGGATTATGAGTACCTTTAACAGGAATTTTCTTCCAACTTGCTTTCAGTGTTTTAATTAAAATGATGCTGTAGCTTTCCGCAGTCTGACACCAATAAACACTTGACTGATTGCCTGTCTGACTAATTCAGCTGGACACTTGTCAAAATAATCTAAGATCTTTTCATATATACAAAAGTAAAGATGTCTGACCATCCAAATTTTTGTCTCCAACCGATTCATTTTTTTACTTGAGCACAGTCAAGTCTTGTTAGTTTGCTGAGTCAAAATGTGAAAATGACTTATCATGTCATTTTGATGTAGTTTGAATTACTGCTTCAAAATAAAAATTGAATCATGGAATGGATGGTGTTATGAGCACTTCATAACCCTTTGTTTCTTGCTTTCAGATTAGGCTTAAATTGGTCTGGAAAGCAACTGGTGTACACTGTATTAACAGCTGTGTCAGTGTCATAAATTACATATTTTGTAGCCTTTTAGTCAGTTGTTCCTTGATTTAAGCCACGTGGTTAAGATGGTGCACAGCATGTAATCCTACTATAGCTGTTACTCTTTTGAACATATGTTGTGTAGATTTATGTTCCTTAAATGTTGGGAATGATACGTGGTGACAGTTCTTATATTTGTTGACATCTAATAATAATTGGAAGTACAGCTCTTAAGTAGAATTTTGCAATGTTCTTTTAAAATTATTATTTGCTCCTCTCCATTTCTTGAACATCTTTGCAATTGAGTAACACAGATGGGTACTTATGTTCCTTATTTTTAGGCATCAGACTTGTGCTAAAGTTTAAACTGGTATCCTCATGTCTGTGCTGCTCATGGAAGATGGCTACACCCTCCAGAGAGCCATGCAGCACCAGGCATGCTGAATTCCCTGCTGGTACACACAAACCAGCTTCTCTAAACAAGAGTCTAGGGTTGATGTCTGAAATGATACAACGCTTCTCCAAAAATATTACTGAAGTAAATTTTTTTATGGTTTATTGTTAAGGTCAGTTTGCAGAGTTAAGTCTGCTGCATGACAGGTTCTAAATAGAATGAGCTGTGAGTGTCTAGGACCTGGTGCACAGGTTGTAGGAAGTGTGCCTGACTGCTGAATAGGTGCCAAGCAATGTAGTATTTGGTGCCTTTTGCTGGTATCTGTTCTGCTAATACCTATGCAAAATCCCAGCCTTTAGGGATATCAGAAGAACATCTTACAAAGTACATGTGCAAAGTGAGTACTTTAGGCTTAGCTGGCACTGATACCTGGGTTCTGGCAGCAGTGACTGATACGCCTTGGTGAAGCAATAGCCTGAATATAGTCACAACTTCTATTTTTAAAGCATCTTATAGTTTGTAACCACCAGTATTGGTGCTTACTGCAGGTAAATTACTTAACACAGAATGTAAAATTTTATGCATAGTCTCCCTTTTCTTACTTGCTGAATTAGACCTTGGCAAAGGCGTACGAGCAGGAGCATAAAACGGAACTGTATTACCAGCAGTAGGCCTGTGGCTGTGTGTGGTACACAGAGCCCTCCTCTTTCTCCATCTGCGGTGCCTCTGCGGGTGCTGATGTTGGCCACCTCTCCTTACTGGTTTTGAAGGATGCATGTGCTTCTGGAATCAGCAAACAAATTGCTGCACAGTGCAGTCGTGTGAGTGTCCTGCCCTTCCTGGGGCAGTCAGGAGACTCCTGTCTGGCTAAGAAGCCTGAGCCAACAGCTATGGTCTGTTCGTGTGTGTATTTTCCAGAACTTACCTGGTAGTCTCTATACTGCCCACTGGCTCCACGGTGCATAGCCCTTCTCCAGGAGAGTTGCCCCATGCTCAGCTTCAGTGGTTATGGTGGAGGCACTTGCAGTTCTGGATTTTATTCAACCAGCTCCCAGGTTTTGGGGAGCAGAGCAGACAGATGATATACTGAAATTTTTCATCCCAAAGTTGGTCATTGTTCTTAAATTTTTGTTTTTACCAAAGAAGGCAGAAAATGAGAAATGATCCAAGCTTTCCAAAGAGTCGGGGATTAGAGGAACAAGGAAGCAGAAGCATCCCTTCAGGTTTCACCACCAAATGCCTTTTGCTAACACTGGAACATGTGCTGTTTCCTTGTCTGACTCTGCTCTGCAGGAGGAGTTTAGGAAACTGTGGTCTCTGTCAGCTCAGTTAGAACTGTTTCTGCCTGACAGACTTGTACGCAAAATATACTGGACTTATATGAACCTATTAAAAAAACAAACCCCATTCCCAGTTTGATGTTATAAGTAAAAAATTTGGGTTGAATGTGTGTTTCTGATGAGAATTAATCACAGCTGGAGTGCCTTAGTTGAGTGATTTTTTATTTTAAAGTCATCTCAGCTTTTTGAAGTAAAAAGTATATGGGAATTTAATATTGAAGTGTTTCACTTTTGTATTTATTTAAAGGGGTTGTTTTTTTTACTTCAGTGATCTAGTCAAGTCTGGTTAAACTAACTTTTTTTAATGGATTCTAATAGTCATGTAGGCACTGGGGTTTTTTGTTTATTGGTTGAGGGGGTTTTTTGTTCTTCTGTATTACTAGCTTTTCAGGATCATGGTGGAAAGGCTGTGATGTCTCTCTTCGTATAATTTTGTTTTACACGATTTGGAACTTGTTCTAAAAGCTCAAATTCAGGGCTTTCCCATAGGAAGTGTTTACTGGAAGGTGAATGGAAAAGTAAGTTGGATCAGCAAAGTGTAAATTAGATTTTGATGTGCTTCCAATGCAATATTTACATTAGCCTATATCGAACTCTTAATTGCATTTGCTCACAAGTCTCAAAAGTTTTTTGCTTTGTTTTGGAGGGTCTTGGTGAGTCATCCAAGTTCTTCTGTGCTTTTGAAAGTTGAGTATGTTTTCCATTTCTTCACTCACCTTTCTCTGTTATTGTCCGTTTCTGTGCTGAAGGAGAGCAACCTCCTCCTTTTACAAATCATACATGTCCTTCTGGGCTGGGCACGTACCACGGTCCCAGGACCTGTTTTGGGACGCATGGAGCCTGTGTTGTGTCGAGGTGCGTTGTGCATTGTAAAGGACAACGCAGAACACTGAACTGAGTTCTTAGAAGCACTTGTGCTCTTGAACACCACCTGGTGCTTTGGCTCTGCTGTGGTTCACACCAGGGCCACCGTTTCTTCTCCACGTTGAGTAGGTTCACCTGCTGGTCCCTGACTGTAGGTATTTGGATACTCAAGAAAGTCCCTTTACTCATGCGTTTTAGGGATGGGAGTGGAGTGGAACGGGCATGTAAATAGGTTCAAGTGGAGATAAAGTTTTCTTTTGGGAGGGATTGTTGGAAAACCCAAGTGATGGTGCTCGGTTGTTTTCTCAGAGGATACTTCACATACCAAAGCCTTGACTGGATCCTCCTGGGCATTTTCAGTACACTATTTGCGAAATTAGAATGGAAGGAATATAGCTGGTAACAGGCCCAAAATAAACTCATAAACTAAACTTTCTTCATGCAAGACAAGAGCTGAAGAATGAACAGGAATATATCTAAAGATTGCAGTGGCAATGATGGGGGAGTGAGGGGAGATTAGGCACATTAGTGCTACTGAGGCAGAATTAAGTGACCTCAGAAGAAGTGACTGTCATGTCTGCTTCTCAGCGCAAGTTACTCCTCGAATTTCAGCTGTAAATTAATGACTGCTAAATCCCACGGGGAAGGAGGAGGCCTGCTTTGCATGTGCTGCTCTGACATACATCGCTGTTACCTACTCTGTGCTGGTGCCATATGTGAACGTGAGTCATGCGCTTTAATTCCAGCCCTGCATCCACTGTGCATTCCTTCTGAGCTGATCCTGACGTCTCCACTTCTGCATCCCACGTTGTGAGTCTTCCCTCAGCCCTGACACCTCTGCCTGTGCTGCTGCCTCCTGCTCCCACCCTGGAGCCCCTTGTTACCTGTTAATGCTGCCAATGTAGATGCTTCCAGAGAAGGAGGTTCTCTAGCTGTCCACTGACTGGTGCAAGAAGCCATTATATAGCTGTGTTTCATACGGATGCTTACACTCTCCTTCCCTCACATAAATGCACGTATGCCTATTTTCCACTCACCTTTGAGTAGTGTAGAGGATGCAGGCTTCTAAGATCATAAAATATCTGTATTGGACAATGCTAAGTTATCAGTGCCAAAGTAGAAATGCCATGTTCAGTTCAGTGTAACTTCTCTTTCCTCTCTAGTTTATTGGTTTGTTGTTTTTTTTTTTTCCCTTCTCTTTTCCTTCTATCTCTTCATGTCTGAATATGAAAGGATGGCAGAGACAGTCCAGGTGGCAGTTGTCTTTCTGACAAAGTTATTTTTCTAGTCTGGGGCCAAAACCATCCTCAAAACCACTCAGTGCCACCCTCCCCATTTCACACTTCAGAAATATCTGTACCAGAACATCCAAAGTAGGGTCCTTAGGGGGAGTAAGTCCATCTTTGGAGTGCAATGAAATAAGTGCTCAGGCTGGTTAAAAATTTTCTTCAAGTTCTAGTAGCCTTTCTGCTTTCATGTGCTTAATATTAAAGATATGTTTTTGGAAAAAACCCGGCATCTTAAGCTTTTTCCCCCTTCTCTGCATGTGATTTTTTTGTTTATTTGTTTTGTTATGGAGGTTAGTGTTGAAAGACAGTTGTGGTTGGCAGCACATGTGGGTGGACTGGGCTGGGGGGTGCACAGCCCCTCTGCTCTCTGCCTTTCGGTTTCTCTTTGCTCACTGCCAGGCTGAGGGAGCATTTACTCTGGCATGTAGTGGGAACTGCATTTTTTTTTTTCTGTGTGATTTCTAAGGGAATTAAAAATTTCAGTTTGGATTGAGCTTTTTACACGTTAGCTGGGGCAAACGCCTCTGCATGTCCTAGTATCAGCACAGTGGTGTGCCAGATTTACATTTGTTTGCATTTTTTGGCTGTTGCACCAGTTCACCTCTGAGGACTAATCTGCTTTTCTTCTACATTAGTTACTTTGGAATTAAGTGTAACATGCAAATATTACATATTTGAAACTTGAGGATTTATCACGTGGAGTTTTAAGGGACTTAGTAGCTCAAGTACTCTTGGTAAACTAACATAATTTTAAATTTTAATTTAGATCAGCTTAAGGACAAAATGCTTTATCAGTGATCTGTAAATCATATTGGCTACAACTCAAAACGCTATAAAAATTCTTCTTCAGCCATTTGCCGCTTCTCATAAGGAATTTGATAATGATAAGGATTATGGCTATGATAAGGAGCTGCATTGCCTAGTCCTCTGTTCATCGTACGGTCTCAGGCCAGTGCTTTCAAACGTGTGCCCAAAGTTAGGTTTAATCAAAGTGTATTTCAGTACCCCGTGGAGGTTTCTGAGGAAGATGGTACAACCATTCTGTGTGTCTGAAACTTGGGTCACTTTTACGGGCCTCGCCTGATTTTTTACACCAGTCAGGTCAACAGTGGTTGGCATTGTAGAAAATAAGAACAACACCCAAGGAAATGACAGTTAATTCCCTCAAATTATTTTGATTTGTTGAGATACATACACACCTGCGCACACAGAGCAGGATATCTAAACTAGTTGGCTAGTTAGTTTTCCAAAGACGTATGTTCTTTTACTAGTGCCCTGATATATACAGATGAATCTCAAATGATGACAAAAAGGAAAATAGCGGAGAGGAATTGCCTGGTTTTTGCTCTCTGCCCCCGCCGCTGAGCGGGCAGTCCGCAGCAGCGAGCGTGGCTGGGGCAGCCTCCAGCAGCACCTCAGCCGTGGGGCTGCGCGCGCCCCGCTGCCGCCTGCCCTGCGCTGGGGAAGGGGCTGGTCCCTCAGCTGCAGCTCTGTGCACTGGTGCTGCTGGAGGTTCACGGCCAGGAGGCTTCCCTGCTCTTCCCCCCGCTTCTGGCAGCCGATTATTCTGCTATTTTTCTTCTCATCTGCTCCATCCGACATACACGGCCTGCACATTGCCTCTCTCACACTCTGTATGCTTTGCATTTTTGTGTTGTATCCCATTTTGCTCCGTGTTCTCCCCAAGACGTTTGTGGTTCCCATCTCAGGAATTCCTGCCAAGTGCTGATCTCGGCATCTGTTCCTGACATTATCCAGATGCTCTAATTTTGGGGCCTTTAAAAACATGACTTTTCCGATCCTGTTTTTCTCTGAAACCCAAGTAACCTGAAGCACAGATACGATTGTGAAAGTGTTAATCTAAGTGTTAAACAATATAGTCACTCTGGAAAGGACACTTTTGACCACAAGAGTTTTTGCAATTGCTGATATGTGCTGAATGTAAATGAATTCATTCTGCCTGGGATAAGGTAACTTTTGTGTAGCTGTGGCTAGATGGAGCTGTCAGAATGCGTAACACATTTGATTTATGTGCAAAGGCTAGACACGTTAGACTTTCCTGGTATGTGCTATTCATTTTGCCTTCCTATGGGGTTCAATGGAGATACCCTTTTATTGTTTCAGAATAGGTGATATAATGTTTGGTAACTATTTTGGAAAGTAAAGAAATCATTTGGGATACAACAGTTAGGCACAGAGACTGAAATATGGTTTGCTTTCAGTGAGGGGCAACATTATCTTAAAGCAAGGACATTTGAAAAAGTAATGAATGCATAAATGTTTCTGATTAAATGTATGTTTTTTTGTTTTAGTGTGAGCAGAGTTCTTTTAATAAGTGAATGGTCTCCAGTGAGGCAGGTAATTTAAAAGTGGTCTTGCACATGAGAAAAGGTGACCCCTAATGAAAAATACAAAAACTATTCTCTTTAGAAGCTATGCTGTCTCTCATTTTCAGTCTTTGCCTTTTAATAATAATTGCTAAGATGTTTTAATTAAAAGCAGATCTGGGAGGTATTATCTGCTTCCTCTGTTTAGTCCTTTTAAATGTTAATCACTTTTGACAGCATAATTTACCCAGCTACCTGTGTTAGCCTTCTGCAATGTATCTGCTTTGTGTGGCACCAAAATACAAACTGCACCCCGAAAAGGTTTTCTAAAAATTCAAACAATTGCGAAGATTAAATCTGGCAGGAGAAATACAAAGGAAGAAGAATTAAATGAAGATTTAATGAGACAGTCAGAAAAACTATATCAAGATGGCTGGAGCTTACCAAGAAATGATTCTTTTGCAAGAGGTAACCAGATTGAATTCACTTCTGTTTCTGCTGAAAGGCATTTAGAGAGGAGTGGAAGGTAGGAGGCAAGATTGGAGGTGGCCTTAGAGTTTGTGGAGAGTTTCCATCAAGCAGGATTGTTAGGTGCACGTGAGAAAACCCTTAAAAAGAGAGGCAAAAAAAAAGATATCTTAACCCCCTCTTAAAAATTGCAACTCTTACAATAGTAAAAATTAAAGGACACTATAAATTAATTGGAAGAACTTGTCTGCAGGTTATAAATAAATAATCTTTTGCTAAATGAGTCAAACAGCTTGTTTTATGTGATGTTTTTGAATGGAGACTTTGGTAATCAGATTCCACACACTTTAACCTTGTGCAAAATCTAATGAAAAACAGAGTTACTACTGAATATACTGTTTTGCCAGCTCAACAAAAGATGTTAAGTTCTGCATATTTTTGCATAATAAAGATGAGTGTTGACAGTGTAATGATCCATTTGGCACAGATAAAATCATGAATGATTTTAATAACCTTACAACAATATTTGAATTCATTATGAAATATAGACACTTCAACCAGCAACAGCCCTGCTGTCCTGGTATGGAGTGTCAGCTACTTTTATAACCTTAACTTTTCTAGGAGAGAAAAGAGGAGGAATAGGTTAAGTCAGCCCAGAGGACATGGGGAAGAATTAGGGGATCTACAGGATGAAAGGGATCTTGTTTTGAGGTTTTCAGTGTAGTCCTTGTCGACAAGTTGAAGCTGATGGGTTTTGGCAATGCTTGTGTCTCCTTCCCTAGGCTGGATGACACTTATATTAAGTCCTGAAAAATGCATTTATGGATATGGTATGAGTCAAAGTAAAATGTAATGATAGTCTGTTCCCAAGTTTGGTAGCTTGAAACTACTGTGCATACAACTGTAATTTCTCCCAGTAATTTTTTTAAAAAATGTTTTTTGTATTTGTCCAGGTGATGTAGGTGCATTGATCCCAGTTCCACAGTGATTTAGGAAATTAATTTCCAAAATTAGTTCTGAAAATAAGTCTGGAGTCTTTGAAGCTTTCGCACAAAATGATTTAGGAATATCATTTTGTCAGAAGTCCCTATTTATGTTCCTGTTTCTTTGGCTATAACACAGTAGATGTGCATCCCTATGTAAAGAGAGATCACTGGAGGATGATGGAGACTTCTGCCGCAAGTAGTCCAGAATCACAGACTATTGTTAGGGTAATATCAGAGATCTGCTTTACTGGTCATTCCTACTTTTCATAAATCACTTGACAGTGAATATGTTTTCAAGAGTGATGTGATGATATTAACCTGCTAGTTTCCTTCTGACGTCCTCCCTCCTTACTCTCTTCCTGCTGCCTTTTTTTTTTTTCTGTTTGTGTTTTGTGTTCATAAGGGCTTAGAGGTCAGATTTGAAAAGTTGCCAGGCAGCTTTTAAAAGCAGAGTTTCAAAAATATCTGGGTGTCTGATTTCAATTTTATGGGGAGAAAATACGTGGGATGCCTTTCCACAGCCTTATCTGCCAAATTATTTTTGAAAAGGTGGCTCCGGATGATTTTGGAAATGGTTTTGGCATTGGGAGCCCAGGTTTTAGTGAAAGTCCCTGGGGCTCTGCTACTAAGTCATTAAACTTGGTATTTTGTGGGAAATAAACAGAAGCACTAACTCCTCCTAGCAGGTTACAGTGTGTGGTAGATGGAAATCCACCTGGATTCGGAGGCACCAGGCTTTTTGAAATTCATACAGACATCACTGTAATCCTCTTGGTTGTAGAAAACCTAAAAGTATGAAGATCCTCTCCTTCTCTAGACTATCTAAGGAGTGTGTTTTGCTTAAGACCAGAGCTCCGTATTTGGCATAGGCTCACCTAATAATTCTGGTGAATCAAGTCCGCTGTATCTGGGAACTGCCATAGGATGGGACAATCTCCATGGATCTCTTGGTATGTGTCATTTTCAATCAGCTTGGTGCTGTTGGACCGCTGCCTTTTATTCTTAATTTTGTAAGGGTAGTCCTAATGTAAGTAGGTTGCAGTGTTTTCACTATTGTTACATGTTAAAATAATAAAAAATGTTAGTCACGAGGGAACAAGCAGTCATTTGCATTTAAGATTTTTTTACAACCTTATTTAAAGAAAGGGAGGGAAGAATTATTGTCTAATGTGCTGGTTATTTTTGTCATTATACACTAAATGAAGAATACTGTTATTGTTGTCTTAAATGTCAGAGTTAAATGATTCTCTCTGATGTTTTTTTAAAAATCTAGATAATGAAGTTAGTTTAAAAAAAAAAGCGCCATATCTCATTGCTTTTAAGACCTCTGAAAAGTTTATAGGGGGAGGGAGGGAAGTGTTATACAAAAGGCAAAAGGCACACAGTTTTACCTTTTGAACAGACCTTGACGTTTATTTAAAATAAGCCTAATTTCATCAGTATTGTATTGCACACTGAAGATAATTTAGGCTAGTGTCAAGGACAAGTGTTATCTATTCCTTTGTTGTAGTGAGGTATTGAAATAATGAGTGGAACAGAAGGGAATCAGAAAATGTTTGAAGTTTTTCATCTGTGTCTCTAGATGGGTATTTTTAATCACATTCTCCTGGCTTTTGCATGCAAATTACACTGAACAGCACACACTATATAAAATGAAGAGCTGTATTTTACAAAATCTATTTTCTTGAAGTTTAATAAGCTTGCAAAGATTGGCCTGTGCTTTAACTAACTAGTTACCTTTTTGTACCTCAGCTGAAATTAAAATCTTAGAATTTAATGCTGCTGTTTTGATCCTGTAGCAGAGGAATGGAAAGCCTGGTCTTTTTTTTTGGAGGTTTCTGAAACCATTTCTTTCTTGGTACTCAACGGCTGCAGCTCCCAATGACAGATGAGACAACTGTTAAGATTTAATACATTTTTATTTCAGCAATATATCTTGCTGTGTGACACCAGCCCCTCTAATAACCCAGTGTCTGGATTACTTACTGCATAGCGTCACTGCTTAACTGCTGACCTCTGTGGCAGAAATAAAATACTGAACTCCTGTATGGTCCGCGCAGAGTCATCCCATAGCCACAGGCTCAGCTGCATGAAGAACAGTCAGGGTATGCTTTTGAGCCTTGTCCTGTTAGAGGAGAAGGCAGACTTTTATAGTGCACTCTAAAAGTGTAAAATTGCTTCCAAAGTAATATTAACATCATTGTCCTCAGTGTGGTTTGCACAGACTCATTTGTGCTGAGGAGTCAAAAATGGAGGAGATGAAACTGGCTTATTCACGTGCTCAGATGTGTCCCAACTACCTTCCAAGCGTAGCACTCTCTCTTCTGAAACCATATTTTCTTCACATACCTCTTTAAAGCCAGGATAGATGTAATTTTTTCCAATTTCTTTTCAAAATGAGTTAAGGAGATACTGTGATAATTTTGCAGAATGTGTCCTTAGCCTTGTAAAAGAGGACTGTTATTACAAGAGGATTTTGGAAGAAATCTTTTCTGTATAAATTGAGGATTTAAGAAAATAACAGGGCAGCGTATACAGAAAAGTATTATATATGTTTTCAAAGGAAGAGTCGGTGAAGAAAGAACCCATTGAAAAAATCCCATGATAAAAACCATGTGACTGAAAAACTTTCTAATTTAGAACAGAGATATTTTCTCCAGCTGTTCTCATAGCCCAAACAAGCATGGTCTTAAGCATTTTTGTAGTTGTCATTTGGAGGGATTCTGGCAATTGTGGGAAGCAAACTTCTCTCTAGGTGTAATATCTTCATCTTTGCTGAGAAGCATAAAAGAAAAACAAGATTGTTTAAAAGAAATTAGGATGATGTTCTCTCTTCCTGCACTCTTATTTTAACTGTAGTTCTGGTTTTAGTTGTAAACTCTGAAATCTCTTACCCCATAATCTTAATCAAATCAGTTTTGCAGTAAAGTGTGTCTCCAGCACTTTTCCTTTTAGGATTTTCCATGGCTGACTCCATCCTCTGAGAGACCAGGGTGCAGTGATGGCACTGCCCACTGTTTCACCAGGGTTAGGCTTAACAACTGTGGGTACCAGTGCTGATTAGTTCATTCACTGAGAAGGCTGGGATCTGTCGCTAATTCCAAGAGCTTGTGGAGCCTTCCTTGGCGTGGTCGCAGTGAACAGCAGAAATGCAGCATTCAGAACCACGAGTTAAGGTAACAACCTGCAGCTTCTAGACCTGCTCCTGGCCCAGGTGCGTTTGCCCTGCTGAAGAGAAGCTCACCTGCTGGCACTGATGTCCTTCTGCCCGTGTGTGTCAGCTTCATGAGATGCAGAGTGTTTCTGCGTGCCTGGGCTGTCTGTCTGTAGGAGCTGACAAGTGTGGGTGGCTGTGGAAGTTACCTGGTCGCAAAGGCCAAGATCCAGCTCTGGTGTTGGGCTGGCTGTGTCCACGCGGTAGGTTTGGCCACATAAGCACACCAGAAGGACGTTGCAGGATAACCTCTGCGTGCTCTGTACGTCCTTGTGTCTGTCTGTCTGTCTGTCTGTAGGTGTGGGCTGGCAGCTCAGCTCTCGGTCGGTGCATTACGTGCAGCAGTGGTGTGTCTGGTGCTTTCAAGGTGTGAGGTCGTGGACAACCAAATCCAGCCAACCAAGGCGGCAGCTCAGTGGCAGCTACTGTTAAAAGTCCTTGTAAAAATTTTAACACTCTTCAGTCATTATCTTATTTCTTGGTCTAAGCCTCAGCCTGATTTACACCATGGAGGTCAAGTTGAAAGCAATTCAGACAGAAGACACACAAATTACTTTTCCAGGGTGCCATAGTCATGCTTGCTTTTAGCAGTCTTTTAGACTGTTGCTCAGTAATAAGGAGGAGAAGAGAGAAAAAGTCTTTTAAATATATGTAATATTAAATTAATATTTTAAATTTTTTAATACTTTAAATAGATTTAAAATATTTTTAATAGTATGCGAACTTACAGGGTAGTACCTTAAACTGCATTTAATTCCTACTGGGAGAACATTAGATTGCAACTTAATATTGATTCTAGAATTTCTCAGATCAAAGTGCCATGGGAAATGAATAATCTCAAGTGATGTTTTAATAAAAAGCTTGTGTATTTACTTCAGAATCATTTCTTAGATGTAAAGAATCATGAAAGCAGAAGATTTTAAAACTACCTGTAAAATTAAAGTATCCTTCAAATCAATAGATGAGTTCTGATCTTGCAAATACGATTTAACTTTGGATGTTATGTTAACCTTTGAAAGTGAGGGGTGCTTACGTAGTCAACAGATTTGAGAACAACTTTCATTGAGAGCTGTGATGTGTTTTCCGTCAGTGCTTATTTTACATCACGGGATTTTGAGGGGGTGGATTATGTTCAGCAAAGGCAAACGCAGAGTCCTGCACGTGGGCTGGAATAACCCCACTCAGCAGTATGGGCCGGGAGCCACTTCCTGGGTGGGTACAAACCTGGTGGAGAACCCGATGAACGTGAGCCAGCAGTGCTCTTGTGGTCAAGATGACCAGCTCCACCCTGGGCTAGATGAGCAAGTCTGTGGCCAGCAGGTTCAGGGAAGAGATCAGGCTGGACATGAGCTGGCAATGTCCACTTGCAGCCCAGAAAGCCAACCGTGTCCTGGACTGCATCCAAAGCAGTGTGGGCAGCAGGGAGATGGAGGGGATTCTGCACCTCTGCTCTGGTGAGACCCCACCTGCAGAGCTGCATCCAGCTCTGGGATCCCCAGCACAGGAAGGACATTGACCTGTTGGAACGAGTCCAGAGGAGCCCTCCAAGATGATCGGAGGGATGGAACACCTCTCCTATGAGCAAAGACTGAGAGAATTGGGTTTGTTCAGCCTGGACAAGAGAAGGCTTTGGGGTGATCTAATTGTGGCCTTCCAGTGCCTGAAGGGAAGTCTGTGAGAAAGATGGAGAGGGACATGTAGTGACAGGACAAGGGGGAATGGCTTCAAACAGAAAGAGTGTAGATTTAACTTAGATATTAGGAAATCATTCTTTACTGTGAGGGTGGTGAGGCTCTGGGACAGGTTGCCCAGGGAAATTGTGAATGCCCCATCCCTGGGAGTGTTCAAGGCTGGGTTGGATGGAGCTCTGAGCAACCTGGTCTAGTGAACGGTGCCCCTGTCTGTGGCAGGCGGGTTGTAACTAAACGATTTTTAAAGTCTCTTCCAACTCAAACCGTTCTGTGATTCTGCGATTATTTCTCTCTGCTTCTGGAGTGTTTTGGCCTTCTCAGTACGAGCAAGGCATTACAGTGATGGCCCAGCCAGAGGCCATCAGGGTGAGTTCGTGGGCTGGAAGCCATGACAGGGAGAGGGGGACCTTCAGGGGTGCTGTGTGGCCATGCGGCTCCCTAGGGCACTACATTCTTGATATAACTGCTCTCTATCAGGGATGGCGAAGTTGGAGTTGGACTTTTCTCTGAGGTGCACAGGAATACTGTGAGGAACAATGGACACAAGTTGTAACAAGGGACGTTTCAACTCTATGTCGGGAAAAAAATTCTTAAAACCAAGAGGGCCAAACGCTGGGAGAGAGCCTAGAGGGGTTGTGAAGTGTCTATACTTGGGCTTATTCAAAAATGCAACTGGATGTGGCTCTGAGCAACGTCCTCTCACTGACCCTGGTTTGAACAATGGCTTGGACTAGTTGATCTCCAGAGGTCTCTTCTAGTCAGGTTAGTCTACGATTCTGTATGAGCTTACACTTCTGTATAATTCCCTGAAAATCTAATACACAGTGTTTATTTGATGGTAGAATATGACTCTTTAAATGTCCTTCTTATTTTCCCAAAAGCAATAATGCTGCAAAGTTATTATGAGAAGTTCTTTCTTTGGCTCCCTTCTAGCTACGTCACTGTGAAAAGTTTTATGAAAAGGTAGTTCTGGTTTCATGGCTGAAGTGGTTAATTAAGACAAGTAATGATTTTCTTGAAATTATAGAGGTTTATTCATCCTACAGCTTCTCTTAAATTGAAACTGAGTTTGCCCTTTTTCTCCTGTTAAAATGTTTGGCGATGTCTCAGTCTGTAGAGGAGACACTTAGGTTGCACATACAGCACAGAATGACTCTTAGATTCTGCTATTTTGCTAATTGATTTTTTAAAAAATATCTGTGGGCAGTAGTGTATTATTTGTGAAAATACCTATTTTTTTTCTGTATTTTCTCTTACCAGCTCATTGAAACAGTAGTTATATTTAAATGGGTTTTTAATGAGCCATGTAGAAAAGTGAAGCTCAAGGAATAATAAGAATTTGGGTCTGCCATGGGGCTATTAAAGTCAGTTCAGTCATCAGAAAGCCTATGAATTGATTTTGTATTTAGTTTCCTTCATATCTAAATAATAATTGGCTACTCCCTTGCTAGTTATTTTCCTAAATTAATGGGTTTTTTCCTCTTACATTCATCTGTTCATTCACAATCTTGTATTTTGGGATGTTTTGGAGTCTGAGGTGCTATTAGGTGAAATTTGACTTACTGCTGGGTCTTATTAAGCAAGTACTGTTTAGTTCTGCATTGTATCATGGACTGAATAATGCACAGGCTGCTTTGGGTATAAGTGGTTTTGCTAAGTCTAAAGAGTTATTAGAGAACTCTGCTCATAATCTCTTGCAATCTGCCTTCACTTGTGCTGGTTGCAGAGGACTTGTGTAGTCAGTTGGTGCCTTGCTAGTTCATTGTACAGGCTTGCTTGAGACTGGAAATGATTTTTGCCAAGGAAAGGATGCCAGTGATGCTCATATTTAAATTTTTTACCAGCCTCCTCCACGTCCTCTTCCCAGGTACTTGCTGCACACATCTGAAAGTGTATGGCCATGCTGTGAGGGTGATTGAAATCTCCCGTATCAGCAGATCAGGTGGCTGTCACAGTGAGTGCACAGAGACCTATACGTTGGGACTGCAGTAAAGGGCTGGGCTTAACCCTCTGCCATCAGGGTTTAAAGGCAATGCTTGAAGTAGCTACTTCAGGTGAAGATATTTCCTCAAGGCTAATTTAGATTCTAGAATCACATTTGGGCCATCAGAATCTATGTTCAGGGACCGTAAGTCTCCTATGAAAAAGTTCAGTTATTAAACATAAACTGAGAACCAGAATCCTTGGCAGCTTGGGTGCCTCACCAGAGGTGCGTGGTTGAAGCTGTCTCAGGAGGTCTATGCTCTGTTCTTCTGGAGTCACAGAAATGACAACTTGTGTGAAAGGCGGTTTTGTCCACAGATGGGCATCCTACAGGGTGAGTTGTGCAGTATAAGTGCCAGAAGACGATAGCAGCTGAAAGGGAAAGGGAAAGGGAAAGGGAAAGGGAAAGGGAAAGGGAAAGGGAAAGGGAAAGGGAAAGGGAAAGGGAAAGGGAAAGGGAAAGGGAAAGGGAAGAAAGACCACATCTGGAAGCTGTGTAGACCAGGAGGGGAAGTGCCTGGTTTAGCCAGGGGAGTCCAGACACTTCTGGTTCCTCAACAGATTAACTACTGAGCAATTGGCCACTGAACAGCCAGAACAAATCGGGAATGTCCTTGTATGAAATCATCTCACAAGTGTCCTTCTGATGAAAGAAACCAGATATTTAAAATGGCCCCTAATCATCAAAAAAGGCAAGTGATTTCAATTTCACTCAGTGTTAAAAAGAGTAAACAAGAAGTGCAGAGCCTCTGTGAAACCTAGGGTATATGAAGGCCAGAGGATCAGTTGCTGTCTTTCTAGCAGGAGAATGGAGCTGTAATTCTAATGGATATTACAATAAATCTGAAATCATTACTGGTGCCTACACATGAGCCTGTATCAGATTCATCAATAAATATCACAAAAGAATTAGCAAATTTTTGACAAAAACTGAGGAATATGCAAAATTCAAGTGATCTTTTTGACAATCTTACTTATCATAGTGGTGGAAAAATACAGGAGAAGTTTCTAGCTTTATGAATTTCTGTGAAGTGTAGGATTTCTGGTTTTGTGGTTTTGTGCTGCAGAGAGATGACCCGATCAGACCATTTGATAGTAATAAATTAGTTTATATGATGTTAGTACTTAATGAAAATGTAAACAGCTGTTGCTGGTGGAAATAGTTTTTTAATCCAGTTAATTAACATTCAAGTACTTAATCTAGTCTATTAATTAAGATTGCATATGTGTTTACTAATTTTTAATTACTTTAGAATAGACGGAAATTGTAATAATTAATGTTGGAATGCAGACTGCTGCTGCTATGTCAATATTAAAATAAATCAATCTTCTTGCTTTTTATTTATTTAAGTAAATATAACCTGGTTAGTGTGATATGTTGAGTCCCAGACAGAGGAATAGAGAAGCTCATCTTGGTGTCTCTTTCAGAAAGAACTAGATGTTGGAGTGTAATTAATTCAGTTCAGCATGGTGTTCTAGAGGGCTGGATGCAGTGATAGGCTGAAATGCCTTCCTCCTATCCCGGAGCCAAAGGCACCTCAGTAAAACTTTGTTTTGATATCTCAGGCTGGAAGATAATTTCTTTGTAAGCCATTTGCTTGATGAAGCTAATATATTTAGCAAACAAAATCATGTTACTCTCCTTTCATTTTGTGTTTGCTATGGAAGGGCACTTTGTCAGTCAAAAGAGAGAGCATCAAGGTAGCTGGTTTTTAAACAATACTCCTAAATTTTTTTGTCTTGACAGGATAAGGATAGCAATAAAAAACCACCCCCCACCTCTTGAAATATACTGAAAATCACAAATAGGCTTTTTACAACTGGGATAATTGTTTTACTGCAGTTTTGTATTTCTAGAAAAAGAAGTCAAACACTGAATGCTGTTGCTTTTAAGTATAATAGTACCTTTTGTTGATAATTAATACAAGATTGCTTGTATTTCTTGCTGTGGAATTTAAAGAGTATTTTAGTTTATGCAATTGACATTTGAAGACTTACTCTAATTCCATTGCAAAATGGGATGAACCTTTCCATAAGCTGTGATCTGAACAAAGCTGCTGTTTTATATCTGAATGTGTTAATGAATATTTGAAACTTATTTTTTCTTGAAAAAGTAGTATACGCATACACTGGGGACCAGATTCTCATATTGTTCAAACTGATGACACTTCCTGTGTCAGCTGATTTTG
This sequence comes from Atrichornis clamosus, assembly GCA_013400975.1. Taxonomy (NCBI): domain Eukaryota; kingdom Metazoa; phylum Chordata; class Aves; order Passeriformes; family Menuridae; genus Atrichornis; species Atrichornis clamosus. The sequence goes on along the minus strand of WBMZ01014167.1, from coordinate 5,961 downwards.
ATGAATGATGTAGATCTGTATTAAAATTTCCTTTCTCTTGCTTTTGCCATATTATAATAAGAAATGTAAGCCTGCCATCTAAATTAAGCCTATCATTTATTAAATTTGTTTTGGGAAGACAAAATGGTTTGTTTTTATTTGATTTTATTTTCTATTTCCAGATTTTTAGTTCAGTGATTGAAAAATGCAAATAATCCTGTTACCTCAGGTGATTAAAAATGCTGTAACCTATTTATTCTCACATCTGTGATGCATTCAATTTGAGGTCCCATGGAATAGAGGGTGGATAAAACATATTGTAACTACTATTATTATTTGTTACTGTTGTTGATATGATATTTGATCTTTGACTGTGGGTTTGTCTTTCAGAAAAAAAAAATCAAACCAATCCAAATGGCTCCAACATTAATTGAATTTTGGTGGAAGTTCTTTTAAAGAGCTAATACTAGTCTAATATTGAACAGCTGAACTGTTTTCTTTATTTATGCATTACTGTGGTTTGTTCAGTCCTTCTGCTGTTCATTTCTGCATAAGATTAGATGTTATGATGAGTTTCTCAGGTCACTGCAAGTGATGAGATCTAAAACTGAAGGACAGGAGGCACAGCTCGTATCAGGTATTGGAAATAATAGTGTAGTTCTCGAAAGGTTAAGGTAACTTCAGTCATTTATTTCTTACTAAAGAAGAAAAAAATCAACATGGAAGCAGTCTTCTGCCAGTAAAGATGATGATGTTTCCAGAAAAGATAGTCATTGTTTTCTACTCTCTTTGTAAATCTGATCGCTAAAGCCCAGCAAAATACCATAGGCTTACCATGGTCTTTAAGGCTGATAAAAACTGGTCTAGTAACGTGTGCTCCATTCTTTGCCAAATTAAAAACATCTCTGAGGCCTTTTCCCTGGCATAGAGCAGTGTTTTTAAACCTGCGGGTTCCACCAGCAAAGGATTCTTCATAGCTGCAGTGACCTACTCCTGTGGTTCCTTCTCAGTTGCCATAACGTGTCTCTTTGAAAGTTTTTTTGTTTTGTTTCTTGCTCCTGCAAAGATGTAGTCGAGGTGTTATTTCTGGGCCTCCAGTGGTACAAAAGTGTATAATTCCTCTCCTTAAATAATCTCCTTTGATTAAAATAAAGGGTGTTGGAGAAATCAGAGATAAATGCTTGATGTCATAATACAGCGCAAGATGTTTTGGCTGTCCTTTTTTCCTGAGAACTCATCAACTTGTAGAATGGCATACGAAGGTCTGGAAATCAAGGTTCAACAGTGTTTATTTGCATTAAGTCTTCCAGTCCCAAAGACTTTCTAGCTCATTATGAGGACCGAGTGTACCGTTGTAGTGCTGTTTTACAACGAACTTCCTAACCTGTGTTCCTAATGCTAATTAGATTTGGAGAAGACTAACATGGCTTGTGTTTCTTCACATTATATGAAAAAATGTTACAACTTGGTACGCTTTTTAATGGAACTGAAGCCTTTTGAAGGTTTGATGCTGTCAAAACAGTGAATACCTGCAAAAAAAACATAAGATCAAAAGCTAAATTTGAAATAAGAAACTTTCGTTTTCAGATGTTCTAAAATTATAGTAGTCTGTCTGGCATAGGCAAAAAGCTGGAGGCAAATTACAATATCACATAACATATATATAGATTTATATGCACATACCTTTTTGCATATATATAATATCTATAAAATACTTGCAGCTACACGCATCAAATAATATTTTTCAATCAGCCTCAAAGGAACAGAATGTAATTGGGGGATTTATCTTGATACATGACATGCGAAGGACAAAAAGATTTGATGTTTCATGGTTAGGATTCTTCTATGCTTTGTTTGTCTTGTAATACCTTACAGATCTTCACTTGTGGACTAATTTATTTTCCGTTGGTGGAGATAGGTAATTAACCTGCTATAAAACAGTAAGAGAGTTATGAGTAGAGTTTGAGAAGGATATTTTTGTAAGCATTGATATTTCACAATGTGTTAGAAAATTAAATTTCCAATACTCTTGAGCTACTGACATTTTGGTGTTGTCACGTCTCTTTTGTGTGTAGATTTCTCAAGCATAAAATAATGACTTTTATGTTAAAAACATGTTCCAGCTGTCTGCAGCTGCAGCCTGGTTTTCCTGCTGCTCCCTGCCTTTCTACTAGCACTGCAGAGAGCATGGACTCTTTATCCATTACCAGTTTCTTCTTTCTGTTTTTTGCATGCCAGAGTCTAAATTTGCATTAGATGTGAAATTACTGGCAGAAGTTTGCTACTCTCTGTAATTTCAAAATGACTTGTGAAAAAGAATTAATGCCTGAGAGTACTTTCAAAAGCTGAATTCCCAAATGGTTTTGACTTGGGCTTACAGTTGCAGTTTTAAATTTTTTTACTGATGTTTATGTAAGTTAGATTTGAGTAAAGAGGTTAATATTAAAATCTGTGGGATAAGATGATGTCAAAATTCTTACAAAAAAAGAGAAAATGATCTCTGATTCCTTTAGGTTACAGAAAATTTTATCTGTTTTTCTAACAGAATAAACAATTGGCAGAGACCAGCATAGGTTTAAGTTGATTTGTTCCATTTACCCTACCAGTTTGGTCAGAAGAATGTAATGCTTTCTTGGAAATGTCTTTCAAATATTATATTATAGATTAATTTGCAGGCTGCAGAATGCTATTATCCATAAAACTTTTTCCTCCATCTTGAAAATTAAGTTTTAAAATGAAATGTGTATAAGAGCCGGCATTATCTCTTTCAATAGGTCACCAAAGATAAATTGGGATAAATTATTTGTTTCAAATAAAAGCATTCATTTACAGTGGAAAAAGTATCTCAAATTTATCAAAAATCATTGTGATGTTTTTCCTATTTTTCTTGAAGTGGTGAACACAAATTTAGTAAACCTTTGTTAAATTAGTGACTTGGCCAAGTTTTAAATTGGGATTGAGACTTCAACTTGTCATGAAGAAGTTGATTGCAAAGAGAAACAGGGTATCTCTATAAATTTGACTAAAGAAGTTTTGCAAGAGAAACCCACAACTTAAGTCATATTAACAGATAATAGCTCAGTAGGTGGCAGATTAATAGATGATAACTGGTCGTGATTATAACATTTCCTTGGCTTTGCATTTTGTCTGTAGCTTTCAATGTGTATTATCACAATTTTGTCTTGCGTGTTTTTATTCTCTTACTCTGTGGTTTTGCTCATGATTTGACTCTGTAGTAATGATGCACATAGAGGTATCTAAACACAGATGATAAATTCCAGTGCACAGGCATCAATCCACACGCAGATAATTTTCTGCATTCTTGGGTAAGATGAAGAGGTTTGCTGGGGAAGGTGCAACCCTTCCTTTCCTGACTTGATGCCATTCTTTCTGTGGCTCACAGTGATGAGTTTTGTGTCCCATCAGAGCTGTTGACCCTTTGTAATATCCAATTAATGGCCTCCTTTCCTTGGGTCTGATGATGTTATGATCTAGACATTGATCGGATTCTCTGCTGATAGACATCTCTTGCTCTTTGGTGGGAAGAAATGATGAAATGCTGATCTGCAATGGCACTTTGATGGCGTTGAAAGTTTTTTTCCTAACAGTAGATTAAATTGTCATTTGCAGCTCGTGGCTGTGTTTGATGAGCAAGATCCACACCATGGAGGTGATGGCACCAGCGCCAGCTCGACAGGCACGCAAAGCCCGGAGATTTTTGGCAGCGAGCTTGGCTCCAACGCGGCGTCGGCCTTTCAGCCCTACCAAGCAACAAGTGAAATTGAGGTCACCCCATCAGTCCTTCGTGCAAGTAAGTAAATGTTCTCAGTATCTCAGTGTGTTTCATCTAAATTTACAAAGATGCCAAGTGCTGTTACCCATTGATGCTGCTGGGAGAATGATTCATTTTCTGTCCCTATCGAAAGCTGATCAGAACTGAGAAACTGCGTAAATGCTTGTTGCATGCAAGTAAACAAACCTGTTCTGTTTTAATAAATTATTTATAAACTGCTTTTAGGAGGCATCAGCTCCTTCTATGCTGCCAGTTTCAAATTGTCCTCACACTGAATATCACAGCAAAATTTCCAAATGTAGTTGCTGCACGGTGTAATTTTGAGTTTTCCAGTCTTACTCCACTTAATGAAGAAAATGGTAAAAAGAAACTAAAGATAGGAGCACTTTCTACTTAACCTGTCAATGTTGCTAGGTTATGCCTGTCACCTTCCCATAAAAACACCTGCTAAAATATGCATTTACTGTGTTGCAAAAATACATTTTTTTAAAAAGCAGAAACTATAGCCAGAAACATCTCTTATTTTGTTTATTTCAATGTGGTGAACATTTGTTGGAAAACTGTGTAGCAGGAATTATTTATCACATTTCTTGCTCCGGCAGGTTCTTTGAATATTTCAGCTTATTAAGAAAAAAAAATTACGGAAAGAAATTTACTGTGTAATTTTCATTGTTGTTAAAAGTATCATGCAAACAAGACAACGTGGATAAAGCATTGTGCCCTCTTATCTGTAGTGTCTATGATTTTGCTCACTGAACTTTCGAAATAGTGACTTCATTCCAGAAAATTCTTAGCAGAAATTAGTATTATCAGTCCTTTGATATTCTACAGATACAGTATTTTAAACAACTATGCATAATTCCCAAGAGATTGCTTTTGTGTAGGTGTTCTTTTAATGGATAAAATCTGTGTTTAAGCAGTCAGGTAAAATGCAAATAGAAAAGTTACCACTCTATTAAGTTTGAGGGGTTTTGTGCCAGAATGTTTTCTGTAAAATTAAGGGCGCAGCATTTAACAATTAGCTTACATAGAGCTGAACATGTATCTTTTCAAGCTATAACTATGCTTCATTGCAACACAGAATTAAATTAGGGGAAGGATTAATGGCAGAATAAAGAAGTATCCTGGAATTTCAGGACCCTTCCATTTTGCTGTCACTAGAGTATGTCACTGCTAAATGCACATCTCATTTCCATGCATAAGCCAAAAATCTGTCCTCCTCTGTTCTCAACTTAGCAGGGGTTAGAGCAGGCAAATGCATATACATTTTCTCCTTAGTGTGATTATCCGGTGTATTATACAATACATGAATGTTAGTGCATCAAAATCATATAGCACAGACAAAATTCAGTGATATATTGGACAGCTCACTTATCTTTGGTGTCATTCTGGAAAATATGTGGAATACTTGTCAAGCTCCCTGATTGCTAAAATGACCAAAAAATGCTTTGAGACCCTACAATACAAAGGTCTTTAGAAATATAGAGGACTTTTAAAACTGTTGGTAAGGATTATAGCTCTTTGACACTTTTTATAAAAGCACACAAAAATAAAGGGGGTGAAACAATTTGTCATAAATACATTCTCAAAAATCAGAGATGTTTTTCTATCTATCTATCTATCTATCTATCTAATTCATTTTTTAAAATATTAACAATTAGATATATTTTGGTTTTAAATGTTCCAAACCACGGGCTTAGAATCCCAATCCAATAATATGATCCCATATTAAATATACCTATTTCAGGAATTTCATTTAAATATACATTGAAAATGGAAATACTATCCTTATTGTATTTCCTTTATAACTTGTGAAGTGAAGCATAGCATACAAATGGTATTCTCAGTATTTCAAATAATTATCTTCTTACTGTGTAAGTTCTATTCAGCAAATAAAACCCATCCAGTTTTGCGGTAGATGCAAATCCTGATTATTACATGTTGACAAGGTCATATATCTATTAATTGGATTGGAGATGGGATACAAAATTGCTGTAATTATTGTAATTTTCCAGCTAATTGCAGGGTTGGCGGTGAATATTTTACTTCTAACAAATGAAAAACAGTATTCCGTCTGAAATTGGTTTATAGCGTTTCAGACGTTTTGTTTTACATATCTGGTGCATTTTGCTGGGCAGCCGGGCTGTGCCCCGCAGCCGCTCCCGCGCTGCCGCGGAGCTCTGCGCCCC
>WBMZ01014165.1:0-29014 GCA_013400975.1 Atrichornis clamosus | reverse complement strand
CCCCGCGCCCCCGCACGGCCCCGCCCCGCGCTCACCCCGCGCTCTCTCCCCCCGCAGGACCCGCCCCTGGCGGACGCCGGCAGCGACCCCTGCGGGTTCCCGCAGTGACCCCGCACGGCCCCGACCCGACCGGACAGCACCGCACCGCCGGGAAATAAACAGCTCCGTGCCACCGGCTGTGCCCGCGCCTGCCCTCCGCCCCCATCTTCGCCGTCCCGGCCTCCCACCGCCCGCCCCGCCGGTACCGGCCGCCCCCAGCAGGTGGGAGTCCAGCCCGTTCTGGCTCCCGCCCAGCACCTGCCATGGCCCCCCGTGGGAGGTGTCGCCCGCCAAAGCCTCCAGCACCCAGGGCTCAATTCAGCCGCTCCCAGCGATGCGCGGCCCGCAGTGTTCGAGTGCAGCAGCCCCCGGGGCCCGCCGGCCCTCTCTGTGTGCCCTCCCACTGCCCCAGCCCCCGGGGCCCGCCGGCCNCCCCGGCCCGGGGCCCGCCGGCCCTCTCTGTGTGCCCTCCCCCTGCCCCATGGTCAGGTACGAGTCAGTCAGTCACCCCTCCAGCCAGCCCTTCCGCCCCGCCCGGGTGCCCCCTGCGCGCACTACCGCTGTAAGGACACAGACTGCTCCGTGCTGGACGCCTCAGCCTCCGTGTCTCCGACACCCACCCCGGCTTCACCCCAGCGTGGCTTGGTCGTGCCCCCGGGGCAGGCAGAGGAGCCCAGCCGAGCGCAGGGAGCGGGTTAGTCAGTTAGTTACACATGCTGCAGACGTTTATTGAGCTACACACTACACACAGCACCAAGATAAATGCCACATGCACCTACTACAGGTGTTTGATTAGAGCAGCCACGTTAACAGACTGTCTAAGCCACTGAGTTGAGCACAAGGCATCCTGAAAGTCTGTGATGGGCTGGCACATGGCACAAAGGCAAGGCAGTGAGACACAAGTGACAAACTGACAGGCCAGCCTGGCACTGCACTGGGAAACTACGTGCAGGAGAAGGGGGGTGTGTGGGTGTGTGTGTGTGTGTGTGTGTGACAGACTCACTGCAGGTTGCTGACACACATTGTATTTCAGCGCCTTTCTCTGTCAGAGGTCGTGGCAGAGGGTCCTGCACACGGCCCTGGTTCCTCTCCCCCACCTGCCTCCACGCTGACAACTCCCAGCCCCTACAGCAGTTGCCACAGCCCAGTGCTCACAAGCCACTGCTGCCTGCCCCCACGCTAATCCCCCAAACCACAGCTCTTACCCCACTGCCCAGACACACTCTGCAGTCACTCCTTCGCTTCCTTGCCTGCTCACTGCCAGATCCAGAGCAAGAAGTGCCTCCATCCTCTGTTCCCTCTCTCCTTCCTGTCACCTCAACACCAACTGTGAGCAAGCTGGCACTGTCACCCTTGTTGCCACCTGAAAATAGTGTGGCAATGAGGGGAGGACCAAGGCAATATCTCCATCCCTTCATCCCATAGCCATCACTTCCCACACACCAACCAGTTTTCTGATGGCACAATGTTCTCATGTTTCCCAGGGCCAACCAGCATCAGAGTAGCACAAACTCTCAACACTCCTTCTCCCCCTCAACTGCCTCACTACCTTCCCCAACACCCTGCATGGCCCTGGGGCAGTCTGAAGACTGGACAGAACCAGCAAGGCCCTAAGCCAGGTGAAGAGCCCACTTTCTGCACCTCACATCCTAAAGCAGCTCTCACCTTCCTGGGCCTCCAGACTGTCACCCTTGTCCCATTCTCTGTACTTTGGCATCACTATTAACACCACTTTGCTCTTCCTCCTGCTGCAGAGGCACCACAGGGCTTTGCACGGCTACACTCCACTTTCTGACCCAGCAGCACTTCACACTCACCCCCTCCCCAAATATCCTCACCTGCCCCTTCCACCCACCTTAGGCCACACCTCAGCAACCACAGGTGGAAAGTCACCACCTCTGCTGCCTGAAGGGCTGAACACATTCCTCTGCAACTCACAACAGACCACACTGCATCAATTGCCAAAATATTGGTGGCACATGGCACCAAACCCAAAAAATACTGAGACTGCACAGCCCTAAGCTCACTCAAAAACCAGCCATGTCCCCACACACTCTCTTGGAAAGCCTGTGACCTACTGCCATACCCCAGGTTTGCACATCCTGTCCAGTTACCTACCAGAGTCCCAGGTGGACAGACCAGTCTGGGAGGGAGTAGGGTGGGGCTGAGGGCTGCTGGACAGGTATCGCTGCTGGTGCTTTGTCATCCCTGATGCACTCAGTGATGGGCTTGATTGGCTGCCCAGTTGGCAGCCCTGACCCCTCCCTGTCCACCTACAGAGTCACTCATGCTGCAGTCCCGGGCTATGGGGGCAGCTACAGACCTGGCACACCCCCATGGGTTGCACTCACCAAGCACTGGAGACGTGGAGCTCCGTGCCTGAGCCACTTGTCTGGGCACACAGCAGGGCGTGGCAGTGTCCCACCACCAGCACTGGCCCTCCACCTCACCTACTCCTAGAGAGGGCTCCCTGCTGCTCACTTATGGTGCAGAACAAGCACCCACTCTCTGTCCAGCCTGCAATGCACTTCAGGGAAAGGGATGGAGCCAGTGAAGGGAGAAATAAACACGCCATCTACAACATACGCAAGTGTCAAACGCCCTTTAGTGGTAGACAGAGGAGCTGCCGGCCGAGCGGCCCCAACCACAGCCCCGGCTGTGCTGCTGCTGTCGGCAGTACCTGGCCCTTCACCGGATGTGCACCATCTCCTCCAGGAAAGGGGTTTTCATGCAGCCTGTGCAGAGCTGATCCATCCAGAGCGGAGCCTCGTGCTGCAGAGGGGTGCGCCGGGGGTAGAAGGTGAAATTCACGTCGTAGTTCAGCAGGCAGCTGATGGAGGCCATGTAGATATCAGAGAACCGCACCAGCCGGCGGGAGAAGTACGTGGGGTTGTGGAAGGTGCGGAAGATGCTCCCAAACTGGGGGTTGAACAGGTTCTTCGTCAGAGACCTGAGAAGAAAGAGATGGTGCTCAGTAGATAAAACTGTTCACAGATTCTTCCCCCACCACTACCTCAGCCTTGGGCCACCCCACTCCCAGAAGCACTAGGGGATCACCCTAAGTACCCTCTCCCAGGCTGTGATGCAGACCAGTTCCTGTGCAGTGAGACTGTGATGAATATTCAGTGCACTCTTACTCTGCCTGTTATGGGCAGTGCCAGGAGCTGCAGAAGCAGACAGCCCACCAACTCCTCCCAGCACTCCCCTTTCCCACCATGCCTTCAAACCAGTCCCACCTCCCAGGCTGCAGGACTGCACTGCTGCATCCCCTCCACCCCGAGGGAAGTGACACCAGGCAGGACCAGAGTCCAACAGCTGCAGCACCATTGTCCCCAAAACAGGTGACAAACCGGACCCAATGCAGGCCTGGGAGCCCCTAAAGAGACCTCATGAGTGAGAGGGGACAATGCTCACCTGATCTCCTGCCGTTCCTTCATCCACTCCAGCAACACTTGCTTTGATTCTGCATCCTGATACATCTGCAAAGACAGCAGCGGAAAGCACCACATACATCAGTCCTGCAGGTCACACCTCAGCTCCTTCCAATTTCCACTGTAACTCACAAACCCAGAGCCCACTGCACCAGGAGGGGGATGAGATATTTTTGAGATCCCAGGCAAGATGGCAGATCCCTTCATTCCCATGCTAAACCCAAATTCAGACTCAGAAGGCAGAATGTAACCTGTCCTCCTCAGCCAGGAGCTGTTTACCTGCATTCTCTCCAGCAGCCCCGTGAGAGCCTGCTGCCAGGTCAGGGAGTGCATGTACTGCTCCGTGTTTATGATCCGGATCTCCGTCTCCAGTTCAGGAACGATGGCTCCAGTCCTCCAGCCATGACGCAGCATGAGGTCCTGGAGGTCAGGGTGAAAAAACAACCAAGAATGCAACATAAAGACTGAACGCCAAACACAATCCTGTTCCTAGAAGAGTGGTTTTGTTCCCATTTTGGATTCTCAGGGGACAGCCATCCATGGCCCATGCCAGTAACAACCATCTCATGGTCAAGCGTGAAGCACATAGAAAAGTGGGATCCACACAAACTGCTCTCAAATTCACAGACCAGATGTTCTTCACCCACAGAAATTACTTCAGGAGCCCTTTCTCCAGGGCTTGCCTCCGTGTGACAGCAGTGGGGAAGCCTGTGTGTCCTGTGTGTGGGGCACCCAGCACAGCACAGACCTGAGCACTCCCTGCTGTATCTCCAGGCCAGCTGCAGCCACAGCAGCCACACGGGCTTGCTCCCACCTCACTGGAGAGCAGGGACATTTCACTCACCGCAAGGTCGCTGTACAGATGGTCACCAAAGTAGAGCACTTTGGATCCACGCCAGCCTGTCAGCCTCAGGAAATCAAAGAGGTTGCCCTGCAAGTGACAGGAATGCAAGTGAAACGTGGATACAAGGCCACCTCACCACAGGCAGGTGTGAGCACTCTCACAGGATGTCAACCTGCTCTCTGCCCCATCTACACGCAGAGGTTTCTGTCCTTCCCCACCTCACTTCACCTTCTTCTCACGTGACAACACCCTGCACATCCCTCAGCTTTTCTAAGGCTACAGAAAAAGGCAAAAACTCTTCCAAGGAGTTCTGGCAAACAGGCAATTCAGGAGAAATTCTGTGGTCTAGGGCACAGCAAGTTAAGAGGTCAACATAAACTAAAAGGCAACAAAAGGAGGCAGTTTAGAGGCCAAGAGACATCTAAATTAGAAAAGCCTGAGGATAGGCAGAGAGAACCCCAGGTGTTTTGGGTTTAGAAGTTGTTGGTCTCAGGTGATAATGATTGCACCTCACAGGTGAGGTAAGCACCATCAGGCAAGGCTTTCAGAGTCAGGAGCAGCTGATGCTGTTCTACATCACTGACCACCATCCCAACTCCAAGGGTTAACAACACCCTCATGTCCACAGGAATTGTTTAACCCTGCCAAAGAGCTGGGCAGCTTGTGCAGAGTCACAGCTGAGTAAAACAAACCAAACCCCAAAGCACCAGCTGAAGTACTGCACCAAGCAGCTCTAAGGCTTTCCAAACATCCATACACGCACAGAAAACACTTCAGGGACTACCCTTCCATCTCCACACAAGTTTTCCACATGAGTCATGGAAACAAACCCCACTAGGAACGGAAAATGCCCCATCAATGCCAGCAGACCAGCACAAGTAGTCAGTGCAAACCCATGAGCCACTCGGCAGCAATCCCTCTGGCCAGTCTCCAGTGCCAGGAGAGAGCCAGCACACCTACCCAGCAGCACCAGGCTGGCCAGAAACCCCCCAAACACAAGCCAGCCCCACAGCAGCCACTGGCAGCTTGCTGCATGCACAGCTAAGGCTGCCCAGAAGCAGGATGCTGGGCTTTCTATTGCTGCAGCATCACTGGAGCTGAGCAGACTTCCCCTAACAGCACAGAAACTCAGGACCAGGCCTCTGCATTTCTTGGACACAATGTTGCTGCTGCTCACATGAGGGTTGCTCAGGAAGCCACTGGCAGAGGAGGGAAAGGGACCACAGCCTTGAAGGAGGACAGTCCTTTTGCTGTGCTGCAGTCACCTCAAAGAGCAATGGACCTGACAGCCAGGAAACTTGTGCTTTGAGATCCACAAGCCACAGACTTGTTTTGTGACCTCCAGCTCCTGCCCTTCTTCATCCCTGAGATCACAGACCAGGGGAGGGCTGGGAATACATCCTTGCCACGTACAGAAAACACTACAGCTGTCAGAATGGAGGGACTAGAGGGCATCACTTCAACTTCCCAGTCCTCGGGGCAAAACAGCAATCCCTGAGGTCTCCTTCATGGGATACCCACATGACAGCAAAAAATGATGGCAGCACAAAACATGCCACCCAGCCACACTTCAGGGGACAGGAACAGCTCAGAGGCCTCTGGCAACACTGCCAGCACAGCAAGGTCCATGGTCACTAACAATTGCCAGAAAGAAGCATACTGTGTCACTCCAAGAAAGCAAAAACCCCGGAGGACAGGGTGGGCTAGCACCAGGATACACACTCTGTCACATCCTAAGAACCACAGTTAGGCACAACTTTAATGCAGTTGGATAAACATCATGGTGGGGGAGAACTGGAGAGGAGCCCAAAATCCTACCCATCCCTCCTTACTCCCTCATCTTTTCCCTTCCTCAGTGCACCATTCACTTGGGTGAGCAACCTGTGGCCACAAGAGGTGGGTCAAGAGCAGGATTTAATTCAGCAGTAAAATCCATGGCTGAGGTGAGCCCTTTCTCCTGAGGGAGCTGCTAACCCACTGGGAATGAGCTCTACTTGCATGTTCCCAGCTCTTGGCAGAGGATGGGACACTAGCCCAGCACTCTGGCAGACCCACCAGACAGAGGCTTCCCACCAGCACTACTCAAGGACATGACCTACTTTTCTACCACAGGTCAGGTCCCAGCTACTTGACCTCAATCTCACTAACAGTTTTTTCCCATGGGATTGGACAGCTCAAATAATCAAGAACAAACCGTCCTAAAGCCAGAGGCAACTTGTCCCGGGGGACAGGCCAGCTGCAAGGACAACAACCAGGGCAGAAAGTTCACCAGAGTAGCAGCTCATCCTTTGGACATGCTGGTCCTTCTGGAAGGGGAGAGTTGGGAGCCAGGCTTTGTACCCTCTTTGATCATCCTTGTTTCTCTATTCCCTTCTCCACAAGTCCACCTTTTCCAACCTTTTGGAGAACAATTTGGAGGGAGGTGTGGAAGATCTTTGCATGCACAACAGATTGCAGAGAGCTGTGCCTTCTTAGCCTGAACTACCACACTCTTGGGAGCCCCTCCAGGACAAGAGTTTCAGGACTGGGACTTCAGAAGAGCCGAGGGAAAACTGCACTATTGGCCATGCTGGACAGTGGCAGACCAGGGCTCCCAGGGTGAAGGTTTCATGGTACCTGGGGGCAGGGGACATTCACTGGCCCCTCCTACACATGCAGAGGATGTTTCCTAGCATCCCACCTCACACAAACAGGGCAGCAGCAGGGAAAAACCCAACCTGGCAGAGATAACTCAGCACAAGTTCCCTTGGGCAGAAAGGCAAGCACCCCACACCTGGGCCTGCTCTGCCTTTTCCTGCTCTTGGAAATAAAGAACTTGTACTGTTCTCCTACCCCTAATGCCAAACCCATGCTGAAATCATCCTGGGGTACAATGTCCTCCTAGGCCAGCAAGAGTTCATGGGGACAGAGGGCATCTCCCACCGCCCACAGCCAGCACACCTCCCAGAGCGTGTCCTTACAAACAACCTCCAACTACACAGATGCTCTTTTCAAGGACTTCTATTTTTCACTTTTCACACATTAAACATGCACAAGTGTCCTACAGAACAACCCATCATTTCCCCTCACCCCGACCAAGCAGATTGTCCTATTCTCATGATTTTGAAAACTGCAGGCATGCTGTAAGTCCCCACCATTTCAGACTCTCACTTCACACCCCTTATGCACCCATTCACTTTACCTCTTTGTAGATCTTTCCTTTCTCCAACTGGTTTATTTTGTCCCACTGCAGAGAGCCTTTATCATCAAGTTTTCGAAAAGGTCTGGGAAAAAACAGGGGGTAGATGTCAACTTCTTTTGATTTTTGGTGATTGTTACCCAGCAACCAGAACATCTGAATCAGAAAACTTGTTTACCTATGTAACAACTTGAAATAAAAGCTCTACATGAGCTCTAAGTGACCTTCTGGGCCTTCTGCTCTATTTTCTCAGGGGAAGAGAAAGTGTAAAAGGGAAATATCTTTTCAAAATGATTCCATTGACTCTAATAATTTCATGCCAAAATTCCTAACAACTCTTCTTGCTATTCACATAGAGAGAGGAGGAAAATAATCATAATGACTCCCTCTGAAATGCCAAGGCCAAGAAGGCTTTGCCACAAAACACTTTGTGTCCCGTTTCAACCTGGCTATGCCCCATCCCAGCAGAGACCATGGAATGTCCTAAAAGGATAAAGCAAGTCTGCAGAGTAGATGGAAAGCAGTCCGCATGCTGATTTCAGCTGTTTTTCCTGATGGTTTGCCATGACATTCCCTGGCCCACTACAGGAGTAGGCACCAGGCAGCCATAGGTTTTTATCTCCAAGAGGGCCAGACCATCATAGCTCCAGGCTGTGTTTGTAAAGCACTTCACCTGCAGCCCATGAGGAAAACCTTTACCAGGTCAGCACAGCTTATAAAGCCATTCTGTAGGTTTACCAGTGGCCTGGGAAATGGAGTGAAATACATACAAAGGAAAGAACAGACCAATCCCTCAACAAAGCAGACACAAGTTCCCAAAGCAAAGAATTCAAAGAGCAAAGTAAGTACAGCAGCCTGACTATTAACTTGTCCCTTGGCAGCTCCTCACTGACCACAAAACCCAGCTGCCACGTACAAAGGCTTCCAGAGCTGCCAATTCCCAAACAGCAGTATCCAGTAACTAAACAAGACCCCAAAAAACCTCAAAAAACAAACCACACAGATACTTGCTGGGGGGAACAGGAAAAGGAAAGATTCTGTCACACTCTGAAGACCAAGAAGTGTCCAGTTCTCATGGCAATTTTAGAAACACGTTTTCTGCTTGGCTCGACACATTCTACCCACTTATTCGCAGACTGGTCCATTTTAGCCTCCTCAGAGGGTGTCTGAGAGGACAGTGGAAGGCTGAATACCTACTGCAGCTAGACTATGCTTAGCAAACCAATACTTTCTGGCAGGCCAAAGGAGCTGTTTGCTCCAGGGAGGAGGCCCCAAGCCTCCCGCAGGACTGCCCCGGGACACGCACTTCCGCCGGTCCGTGAAGAAGTTGGGCTTGTCAGCTTGCACAATGACCATGTCGAATAAGTCCCGCCAGTTCTTGCCAACCATGTGTTTCATTCCTTTGTCCCTAAAGGCAAAGGAACAGAAAATTAACAGATCTGGTACTCTTTTTCACCCAGCACCACATCTTTACAACAGTATGTCCTAAACTCACTCTCACTTCAGTAACAGATAAGAAAACATAGAGATTTGTGAATCCCCCAAGGCTGTCTCATTGCATGGAGTATTTGTGTTGTGCTTTGTTTCAAGCTGTCACACACTTTCTTCTGCACCACCCAGGGAAGTCTGTGATGCAGTAAATGCTGCCAGCCACAGCCTTGTAACTGCTTCAAAAAGTGAGGTCAGTGCTGTGGAGAGCACTGTGGCGTGCAACATTCACCAGAACCAGTTCCCAGAGAGCTGTCCTGACTATTGCCACAAGACCCTGAACCACGCAACTCCCGGGTGCTCAGAGGAGGGACCACCCTGCACAGCTCTTGCTGTGCCGTGGTGACCCATCAGTGTGCCATAATGGTACTCACACAAAGCTAAAGGGACTGTTTGTGATGAGGAAGAGTTTCTTCTTGTGGTTCACCAGTCGGTTTAGCACAGCGTAGATTTCATCCCCGTGCAGAATATACTGTTCTGTATCAGAATGAAACACACAGCATCAATCAAAACACTTTAGCATAATTCATGACCACATTTCTATAAAATCAAACCAAACCTAGCTCCTATACCACTAAGGATGGAAAAGGTCTGAGTTAGACCCACCTCCAGCAGGTAATGAACCACCATGACAAAATGGCCTTCCTCATCCTCATCAATCCTATCTAAAGAGAAAGGCTGAGGAAGTGACAAGACTGGCAAAAAAGAGAGTTGATACCACGCTGTCACAAGGGATGGCACAGCCACTTCAGGCCATGTTGCTTCCAGAAGTTTCCTTTCCCTCAAATGACCAGGAAGCTTTCCCAAATGGTGCCTTTGCACGTTCACATCATGTCAAGGACCATCATCCCCTGCTTACAAGCTGAAGGAAAACAGGCAAACAAGCAAGGAGGCAGATGTTTCCTCCATTAAAATAGATCCTTCACCTGCCCCTAGATACCAGTGGGTTCTTAAGGCCACTGTACCCTCAGCTGCCCCTAGGCATGGCACAAGTGAGTATTTCAGTAAGTTCCGTGTAGGGCCGACACAGTCACCTCACACAGAACACCCATAGTACGAGACACATCAAAAGGGGTTTGGCACCAGAGCCCTATTTAACTCACCCAGATCTTTTTCAATCCATTTGTACATCACTCCTTTCACATGAACATCTCTAATTGCATCCTATAGAAAAGAGCAGGGGAAAAAAGTTTCAGGTTTACATACGGCGTTCCTGTTTCCCAGCATGCAAACCTGCCACCACCACCACGGACCAAGGAAGTAATGACACCTCCCCTCCTTGCTGAATGAACAAAAGCTCCATCAATGCTCAGCAGCAAAGCCTGCCCAGCAAGGCTCACCAAGATGCCAAAAGAAGAACAGGGTGTCTGGCTCAGCTGATTAAGGGGGAAAACTTCAAAATTTATCTACAAAAGCACAAGTTCCTTCCAGCTCTTGGAAACCAGCACAGGTAAACACACTGGTTCAGAGGCAGTCAAGACTGTGCAACTCCAAAACCATTTGCTGTCCCAAAACTATACTGGCTCTGACACTAGGTGGCTTCCCTGTGCCTGTGGAAGCTCTGCCAAGTGTGACCCAAAGGACAGGAGCATGGCCAAGGTGAACAGCAGCAGAGGAGAGCATCTGTGGGTCCAAGATGTCCCCACAAGCCAAGGAGGGCTACAGCTCCTAGCCCTGGGTGGCCAGTGAGCACAGGCAGAGCAAAAGCTTCCACTAGGAGGGTGGCACAAAACACAGCAGGGAGGGAAGCAAGTTAAAACAGATGTTGTCAAGGGCATCCAAATATCCTCTATTTTCCAGGCCAGAGGCCAAGATTCAACACATTTTTGGACACACCCAACTGAGATTCTGCCCAAGTCTCCATCCAACAAGATATGCCAGACATACAAAACCATTTCCAGAGCAGCAACACAGTTTGCAGTGTTTGCACGTGCAAGCATATGTTTTAACAGTCCTGTTTCCATCCCTGACAATTTACACAGGTAAACAAATTCCACCTTTCCCCAGGAGTAAGGTAACTGTAAGGGGCAGTAAGTAACTGCCCCTTTGGGAGTTGCCCTTTCAGAGTCCCACACTCACCACTGACATCACTACAGTGACACTTGCCTGGTCTCATGGCAGTGCTGGTAAAACCTGCTCATGACCCCAAAAATCACTTCCTTTGAAGATGGGAGAGAACCACAATCTACAACTTAGATGGGGTGATGAGGGCAGAGGCATTACCACTTCAAAACCAAGTTTTAGGACTCGCTCTCCACCATGTGGATTTGAATGGCAAAGAGGCAGTGGTCACATCTCATTGCCTTACTGGAAAGGATCTGAACAAAGAGCAAGAGCTCTAACAAGAAAACAACTTTCTCTTAACCAGCACTGGCACTAAAAGCACGCAACACTTTGGATTTGTGTCAAAGCTACCTCTGCAGAGCAGAAAAATTTCAGTGTGCTCTTTCCCAAAACTCCTGCCCTCCAAGAAACAAAAGAAGAATAAAAAAGAAAAAAATGAAAGAACTATAATGTTTCTGTAGGTAAAATCTTAGAGCCTTGGGAAGTGACAAACAGGGCTCAAAAAAACTCTACCAAAGGGAAGTAGGGTAAACTGCATGTTCTTACTTTCAAATATGAACTGACCAAACTGGTGTGACAGGACTACTGGGATTCCATGTCAGCTTCAGCCTTTACCAACCTCAGGGTCTGCCGTTTTGGCACTTCACCGACTCCCAAACACACAGCCTGCATCAGCACTACCACCAAGAGTTACAGAAGTGTGTCAGGTTAAGCCACTGCTGTACTAACAGCTGGGCTATGCAAATCCCCTGGCACATGTCTGCAGGCACAGAAGGATCTCTGTGCTCAGGTTCACAAAGCATTTCTTTGCACTTGAGTTTGGGTACCGCAAAGAGATAAGTTTTGCAAAAATGTTTGTTTATTCTCATTGTACAGGAAAAAGCAAAAACTCTTCTGGTGATAGCACAGGACGGCCCCTAACTTTTCAGTATAGACTTCAGGCATTGGCACTGATTTTCTGTCATAGCTCTCTTCTTTGCCTACCTCTGTTGCTCCTCAGGGATGGCCATATTCCCCAGCAAAGGATGTGAAGACAAATCCAGGATTAGCACTCAGGAGTCTGAGGGCTGGATCACATAATTTGCCCTGTACTGAGCATGTATTAGGCTGTGGCAGCCATCCCCCTGACCTCAAGATTTCAACATGTCCATTTTGACCTCAAAAGAAGGGTCAGAAGACACTCTTCTCAAAAGGCCTCAGGAGTCAGCTGTATCCCCTCTTCCCATTTTCCCCACCCCAAGAGCAAAGCCAACAATCAAAACCCTAGAAACATGTTCAGGTCTTGTGGGAAATGGGTCAGCACACTCCTATCAAGCACCAACAGAAGATCAGGACACAAGCTGCAACCCTTGTCTGCAGCACAGCTGACAGGTGGATCCTTATCACAAAAACAGCAGCACAGACGTGGAGCTCCATTTCCCCATGGAGCTCCATTTCCCTCACAGAACTGAAAAGCCGGTGGAGGAGCCTAAGATTCCCACAAGGTACAAATCAAAAACCCTTTTCCATGGAAAAAGGAATGCAATAAGGCTTGGAAGATGTGTTGCCTGCCAGCATAAGTCACTGAGAGCAGCAATCTCAAGCACTTACATCTTGCCTACAGCACGAACTAAGAAGTCAAACAGTCCCTCAACAGTGCTGATAATCCCACAAAGCCCTTTCAAGTGCCACTTAACACCTTGGAGTAACTGACACATGAAAGCTACAGTCACCCACTGGAAAACAGCCCCAAAGGATCAGATTACTCTGCAGCTGCAAAGGGTAGAGGATTCTCAGAGCAGGCAAGGACAGGTGTTTTACAACAATCACTGTATATAAAGTAAACTGTTTGGTACATGGTCAGAACAAGCCTCTTTGAAAAATGAGATACTAAGAGGCAAACACAGTTTAAAAGTCTGCAGAACCAGAAAACATTTACACAACTTTGTGACCTATTTCCCATGAAAGGACCCTCAACCTAACAAGCCTAGGCACCCCTGCATGAGATAATGTACAGCAACACCAATTCTGTAGTACAGACAGAAACTAAACATGTTCTGAAAACACAGCTTCGAATATTCCCTGTAATACTTTGATCTAAAGGGGCAACAGTGCTGTCATATCAGGCTGGTCACTGCCAGCCCCTCGGGTTTGTGTGCTGCAGAGTTCACTGGTGCTCATGAGCTGTGGGAACATTTCACTTACAGATATGTCCTTGTAGAGATGCACCTGGTCAAACTCAATGCCATGAGTTATGAAGTAATCAATGACTGAAGAGAGCAGTGTCATTTCAGGAAGAGAAAAAATGTCCATAAACTGCTTAAGTGATGGACCCTGGAAAGTAAAAATGAAAGGGACACGTTAAACCAAAAATACTTTAAAAAAAATAGCAAAGCCAACAAACAAACTCATACCACCCAGCATCTGGAATATATTTCAGGCTAAAAAGAAGAAAACACTTTGTGTGGCAAGTCCCAGCCACTCAGCAAGTAGCCTGCTCTTCTCAACCAAAACACTAACTTAGTGCATTAACATGAGATGAAAGAGAGGTGTCTCCTTCACATAAATCACTGAACAAACCCAGCACCATTAATTCCACAGAGTGAAGATGGAGGAAGCAGGGAGTCAGTCCTAGATATTTCTATTTCAACTCCAGGCCCTCTGCTTCCCACCTGGACTCTTGGCATTAATAGAGGTCCAACAGACAACACAGGAGCAGACAAAGGCCTTGGTGAAGATGCCCCATTGCTCGTTTAAACCAGGCTGTGACACCCGACACAGGGCACCACGGCTGCTCAAACCACATTCCTGTGAGGTTTCACTGAGCGATGTAAGAATCACTCCAACAAGCCATTTGTCAGTGCCTGCCTGTCACTACAGAAAACCCAGGGGAGAAAGAACTTCAGAACACCCAGGAGTCAAGTGGAAATGGACAATGACATCCCGACCAAGGAATAACTCCCCTTGCATTAGGCAAAGTTGCAGCTCTCCCATACATTTGCTATTGTGATTGCCTATCAATCACAGACCATCAGCAGGCCAACAGCCAACTTTGGTTCCAGAGAGGCCTTCCAGTAAAATATTTTGTTTATTCTGTATGTACCACCCATGCAGAGAACTACAGTGGGTCTCACTCGCAATATAAAGCTGGGATCAATTTTTTCATCTCTCATTGATAAAAGTTTCTGATCAGATGGGGGACAGTTACTAAGGTCTCATACATGGAAAGCAATTTAGGAAGTGCACAGACCTCTCCATGAACCTGGTCACCAGCACTGCCCTGGCAATCCAGTCACATCATGCCTGTGCATGAGCTTTGAGCAATCCAGGACTGACAGCTGCAAAGTCACAACTCTGTAGGATAATACTGGCCCACTTCAGAAAGCATTTATTACAGACAAGAAAGACAGACAAGAAAGCAGCATCCAGAAGACCACAGAAGGTGCAGATGGTGGAAGCTGACAAGGCACCTGCTGCCAAATCACACCAGGAAGTAACAACAGAACATCTCCCATTTAGTCTGGTCAGGAAAGGGTGGCACGAGACCAGCATTCTTGGCAGCCCTTTCTAAAGGTAATATTGGGGCAACACAAATTGGGGTCAAAAGGGCAAAGGAACACCAAACAGCATTTTGCCTGAGGTGCATTACCAAAAAATGCTGCAATCAAAAGCTATGTCAGAGTGCTGAGGGTTATACAGTTTCCATCCAGCCAGCATAAGACAACCTGACCTACAGCAGAAGGGAACACAAAGGGCCACATACCACACACAGTGGTGCTGCTTAGGGATACTCACTGAATCCTTTCAACACTTCTGTCCATTTTGATGTCTGGTTGCTAAGGGACTATTTCTCCCACTAGCAAAACCAAAAGTTCCTGAAAACAGCCTTCACCTCTTTTTCCTGTTCAGAGATTCTGGGAAAGAAGCAAGAGGGACAAAGACAGGCAGTTCCTATTTATTTAACTAGGTATGGGATTTAGCAGAGTGCACCACGGCAATGACCTGTCCTACCTTTCAATACTTTAAGTATAGAGGAGACAGCTAAATGTTCAGTGTTAAAAGCAAAGATTTACCTTGCCAACTCCGATTTCGTTTTTGTGCCTTGTGTCATTTTCCTACAAGGCAAGTCCAACCTCCCCCAATTCCCTTGAGTGGCCTTGACTTCATTAGGCAGACAGAGTGACAACGAGTCAGGATGAAAATTGGACTGTGCTTTCAGAATGTTACTTATGCTTTTTCTACAACACCCATGAGTTCTCCACCTTCGTTACAGACCATCACACATAAAGGCACACCAGCTGCAGTGTCCAACCCTGGGCAAGATCTCTGCCCACCTACTGCAGGTGTTGGGGTGCTGGCAGCTGTCCACACACTCCTGCTAACAGAGAATCAAGAAAACCCCTAAGGGAGAGTATTTGCACTCTTCAGCTGTATCCCACTTCTCCTGTTGCCTGCTAGCAACCTTCTGTTACCCATACACCAACATCAGCAGGGCAGACTAAGGAGGACAACTCCAAGACCCTGCTAAAGGCTCATCCACACCAGGTAATTGCACCTGCTCACACCAGCAGTCATCTTAACCCATCTTTCCTCTTTCTCACTAATATGGGAAAATGTGTCCCACTTAGTGGCACAGGTTGAGAAGACATTGCTGGATGCAAAACTAGTTGTAAATAATTTTGTTCTCTTTGGGATCCACCTTTTAGTTCATGGAGTCTATTATATTATTAGGAGAGGAGATTTATCTCTTCATGAAGAATAAGCTGATATCTGTACTTCTGTGGACAAATGTTATACCAAATTTTTCAATACTAACTACAGGAAAGAAGAAAGCACCTGGTATGTACAAAGCAGCACAGAAAGGCACCTTGGCATGAGTACCTGGTCCTACAGAAGGCCACAACTCAAAGTGGATTTCATGTTTACAATTATTTTAAAAGACAGGTGAAATCATCTCAAGCTTAGCAGGACTGAGGAGAGTTGCACAGCAAGAGGCTAATCAAGTGCAGTTTACAGAGAGATATCAAATTCTAAACAGAAATGTCCTCTTTCAAAGCTGGACATCATTGAGCTATAAACAGAGTGTATACTTATCCAGAAAGCAACCACTCAGATTAATTGTTCCCGAGAGAGAGAGAGAAAAATCAAAAAGTAACCCTGCTGGAGACTTCACACAGCAGACTCACAGGGGTATTACCAGAGGAAGTGTGCCCCTGTCCTTCCAGCTTCCCTAAGGCAACGGAACTCAGGCAAGAAACAAAGCAGTTCTGGGAGAAAGGGATGTGAATGGTCCCATTTGCTCACTGCATCACACTAGACACTCAAGGAAGAAAAATCTCTCCTAACTTCCTCTGATTCAGGCAACCAAAGGATGTCTACAGCTCCTACAGACAAAATGTCAGTACTTCACTACCCCTTACACTCATGGACGCCAGCCCTACAAATAATATCCCCTGAGTAGTTCTGAAGGAGTGTGGAGGGGGATCCTTTACATGAAGGGACAAAAACCCCTACCCAAAACCAAAGCGAGACAGCCATTGCAAGCACCGTGCTGCTACACACACAGACCCCCCTCCCACACAGCTCACTGCAAACACAGCACTGCAGGCTGTCCCGCTAGCTTGGGAGCTAGATTTGGCCAAGGAACAAGCAGGGAACATCTCCCTCTCAGTCTTCAGAGCCATTCAGCTCTAGGCCAATAGCCCTGGTATTTAGAAATGCTTCACAGATGTCTTTCAGATGCTAAACTGCCAAATAACCTCTGGGGCATATTCCCACTAGAACAAAAACACACACTGCAGCTCACTAGGGACCGAGCCGTTCCAAGGGAGGCTGGAGTCATTTACATGCACATACAATTGACTCTGTTTTCCAAGCTGTTAAATGAGCTGCTGCTGCATCACAGCAGCCGAGGGCTTACAGTACCTTGCCATAGAAGTCACTCATCTGGTACAGGGGGATGTGCTGTGTACCACCGTAGAGTTCGATCACCTCTTCATCGGGCACCGGTTTGAGCCCTCTAGGCATAAAACAACAGTTTGTTAATAATCACCAGTCTGCACCGTGCTACAAACTACAGAGAAAAACAGGATGGGGCAAACAGGCTCTTTTCTAAAACTCACAAATTCCTCTTGCCCAAAAGAGACAGGCAGAGAACCTGACAGCTCTTAGGATTCACATAAAATCCTTCTCAAGACATTCTTCAGATATCTCGTTTTCTTCTAACAAGTTGATTGAAGGGCTTTATCCACATTCCAGCAGAGTCCAGCCAGAGGCTTCTCTCTGGCTGCTGTCTAGTTGCTGACAGGACTGCCCCACCAAATCAGCCCCACGACTTGACTTGGGCAGCACTGGGTAACTAACTTGGTTTGGAGGTGTTGCTCCCATGAGTTATATCACCGTTAAATGAAAGGGTGTAGGAAAAGGGCTTTCTGAAAATGGGATTTCCTTCGCACTCAGTTTTACTAAACAGAACAAGATCTTCACTAAGGCCATTGAACAGAGAAGGCTGTTTTTCCCCATAATACCAAATCAGGGGTATGGCTGAGCTGTGCAGTTCATGAACATCAGGTTATCTGACTGCTGCAGGTTTTGCCTCTTGCACAATTTTTGATGGCTGTTTGCTCAAGCAGTCAGCAACTTTCCCCTTCTCCTTTTCTACTCAGTTATGATGCAGCCTCTGAGAAGTTAAATGTTGCCTCAGTTGTGCTCCAAAGCAAAGGACACTTTAGAAGAAAGACACTCCAAGAAGGATAGTTACAAAAGGATACTAGGCAAAAAAAAAATTAAATGTGTTTTCACTAAAAATCTCTTTATGAAGTAAAATATGGGGCAGTACAAACCCCCTGTTCCCCCCACCTCCAAGCTGGCACTCAAAGAAGCCAATTCTCTCTGATTATGAAACTCCCTTCTTAATATTCTTAGAGTGTTTACTGTAACTGAAGCTTAACAGCAGAAGGGCAGAGATCAAGGAAAAAATCCACATTAGCTTCCATGCTCAGGAAATGCAACATAGGATTTACAGGAGCTTTGCTACTGATATCTATAAATTACTACTTCTTACACACCAACCCCACTCCTCTTTGGGGCAAGGTGTTTTCTGAGTCTTTAGTCCCACAAGTCTTTGGAGAAAAATTTGCTCTGCACTGTTTCAGCCACTTATTCCAAAGCACACTCAGCTCTCCTTGGAGAACAACAGAAGGGAAAATAGGACAACCTAGGCCTTAAAGTGAGCCCAGATTCTGATGCATTACTACTTTATTGGCATGTCTGCGTTGCTTTAAGATTTAATTTGCACATCCAGACCACTCCCCAAGGCACAGCAGAGCACTGCTGGGATATTCTCCTGCCTGGAGAAGACAGGCTCATGTGTGAACCACGCGCAGAGGAGTCCTTTCCTAGTAGCACTCTTTGTTCACAGGTGTTAACCCAGCCGTGCTGTAGCTGCAGCTCAGACACCACGCAGTGTACGTGACCAGATGTGTTATTAACCATTACAAAAAGCTCCCGGTCTTCCCACCCACACTTGGCTTGAAATGCTTGAGAAAAAATAACTCCCTGCAATTATATGCCAGGTAAGCATTTGAAGCGAGCGCAAACAGGATAAGCCAGACAAGACTGTGCTCTGCTCAGGAAAAAACCAAAACAACATATGCCATGAACATACACTCAGATGTAGTAATCCACCTTTGCATATATGGACATTTAGGAAATGATTTTCAGAACTGACAGACCTATATGCTGTCCCCAGCTGGACATAATGGAAAGCATCGATCTTCATGAGAAGACTCTGTGACAAGGGATAGATATTTCCTGTTAGAATTGGGTTACTGTTAAAATTTACACTGAAACCTTATTAAAGTTTAAAGCTCCACACAAATGACATTTAGAAAATAAAGTTCAGTATGAACATCCCACATCTATGCACTTTAGGCAGCATTTACTCTCCAGCTACTTTCAGACACACTTATTCATACTGACTTTTTATTGGCTTCTCTGGCAAAAGACCATCTTTCTATGAGCCAAAGTCTGTTACACTCCAGTTTGTAGACAGGGATGCAGTTATAAAACAGGGAAAACAATGTTTCTGTGGCTCAAGACAGTCTATTCTTACCTCCCTCCCAAGAGCACACACATTCCAAAGGAGATTTGTGTGCACAAGAGATCTATTTCTCCCCACATTTATCTTAAGCAGAACTAAGAAGGCAAGTTTTGGTTTAGAACACAGCTGCACTCAGTCATTTTTTTCACATAAGAGTTCTCCCCTCCACTTCTTCCCTCCCCGACAGACATCGAAGCAAAGATGTTCAGGAGCACACCAGGCTGGTAACATTAGAGCTTTCTTTGCATTTTTGGTATCAGACTCCCCTATTCATGAGTCATCCCTTCTCTTCCATCCATCATTCTGAAGCTGTAACACAAGTCCTTGGGCATGGAAAGCAGCCTCACACTAAACCCACATCACTCTGCAGCTTGCATAAGAACACAGCATCAAACTTCTTTCATCAGGATACCCTATCAGTGCATCTTGTTACACTGTGGGCAGACCTCCCAGTAATTTGTGAGGAGTGCAGGCAAATATGCTGAAAGCTTTACTTAGGCACTACCCAGATTTTCCTGTGTTTTGCAAACTCTGATCCTGAGAAAAGAGAATTCTCTACTTTCTACTCAAAGGGTGCTTTGCTTGGCCAGGCCACTTGCCTGTGTTTCTCTGATATACCAGCCAAAGATTTAAACAGAGAAAGAACCTTCAGTTTCTCACAGATCTACTTCTTGTTTTGTAAAGCTAGAGGCATGAGTGATCTGCTGCCATGCTGTCACCACAGTTAGGACAAAAGATACAGAAAATCTCTATATTTTTCCTTCATTCTCTTTTTTCCCCGCTGCTGGAGAACAGCACACACATTCCAGCCTGTACTGCCTGCTTCCCTGAATTTGCTCAAACTCAAAATAAGAGAAAGCTACTACAGTGAAGCAACTTTCTCTGCTGTGCTCCCACCTGACTGCCTGGCTGCAACAGCCAGCATAACATCACTGGGCATCAGGCTTTCAGGGAATCAGTCCAAAGCACTGAAAAGGGTTAAAGCTAATGCCTGCACTCTGTTTGCCTGTGCTCCTGAGAAGCATGCATCTCAAGTAGCTTGGATCTTATTCCAGGCAGTCCTATTATTCGGGGTGGGGCCCCGGTGGGGAAGGCTTCCTAAAGCATTCTCCTGACAAGTCATTTCTATTATTAGGGTAAGACATTATGCCTCTGCTCCTGGCAAGTACTTGTAGATGCATGATTGAGTTTTGTTGTTTAAATTTCCTGAAAGACAGAAATGATCACACAAACAAGCTCAGTTCTCTATTAATTAGCCTGTGGAATTAACTGACTTTTAAATTGGCAAGGCTGTTTACCAGAGGCCTTTGCTAGAATGTCCCATTCTGCTAGAGGCCAGGCTAGGCACAAGTCATCTTTCCCTTGGGAAGAACCCACGCAATGAGAAGCACAGCCCCATGGACTCACTGGTGATTTGGTGGTAGATGTTATTGCAAGCAATGACATGAAGTATTTCCACTGAAAACATAACAATGCAAGACAAAGCCCACGAGGTTGAACTTTGTACAGCTTACCTTTTGTACATCATAGTGAAGTCCACGTATGGCAAACCCTGGAATGTAGTCATACTTCCCAAGCCCTTCTGGATACTGGGAAGACAAACAGCGACATCATTAGAGCATAAGCACTGGATAATCTACAAAATCATTTTACCTGTTGAGCTGGCTTAGTCCTGCCCAATTTTGCCCCTCCAGCAAAGAAAGTGGATGAATGGAGTAACACAAAGGATCAGGATACCCAAAACTGATTTTCCTCATGTAAGGGACACTAGTGAAAAAATACCAGATTCAGTGAGGTAGTGAGGACACTTACAGTAAGCTCCACTCAATGCATATATTAGGCATAGATTGGCACTGCAGAGCCTCTTTAAACAGAAAGACATGATGAGAAAAAATGCATAGAGCAGTCACCTATTGCAAACAGGGTGTCTGTTCTGGGACATGCTCTAGAGCATCATCCCATTGACTAGCACTGCCACGTCCTGCACAGCTTCCGTGTTGGCCCATGGTTTATGTTTGTCCACCATGTGTACCTCGAACCAACAATTCTGCAGGCATTATTTCCATAATTGAGTAAAACTGACCACAGCTTTTCTAGACTAAGGCTCTCACTCCACATTCATAAAACATCAGGAATGTACAGCACATTAAATTATCTCAAAGGAAATGAATTCCAGGGACAGAGAAAGTTTTCTGCTATCAGAGATGATGAAACATGTAATTTATCTCAATTAATCAAGTAATTGACACGTGTGCACAACGCCTGCACAAGCATGTCTCGGGCATTGCACAGACAGCAGCAAGCTTAATTGAGAGGAACTTCTTAGCACCACATTACCTTGAATTGTTCTATTAGGATGTCTCTGGCAGTGTTGAAAATCATGGAGTGTAGTAAATTAGAATACTGTGCTAATGTGTAATCGTAGTCAAAGCCATAGATCTCCACATCTCCCAGGCTGATCTCATTGTTAGCGTAGATTGCGGCCGGGTTGAGGAGATTGCAGACTCCTGGTGGAAGGAGGTCTAAGAGAAGGGAAAGGGCAGAGGTTAGAGAAACCGAGAGGATCACTGAAGTTTAGACTTTTTTGTTCTGGACCTGACAGCAGCTGGAAATACCACACAGCAGCAGCAGCAAAGTAGCACAGAGCTGCTGGTAACTCACTCGAGTAATCCCCCCGTGAAAAAACACACTGTGAAACCTCTGGCTGCAGCTGGTGATAACGCTCTCTATTCATTTGCACAGTAAGAGTGACCTTTTGTGTCAGGAAGCTGCAAAACAATGTCCCCGGGTCTCTGGCCTAGATGAAGCAAAGCAGACCCGAGGTTTTGAAGTGTCAAATTTCTAACTCAGGGCAGCTGCAGTTTCTGCAGGCTTCAACGTGAAAGGCAGCTGTGATAAATCACCAGAAAAACACACACCCCTTACTTTGAACTCTCACAAGCAAACAGGCTAACTCTCCTCTTTGGAAAACCTAGATTACTCCCAATTAGAAATTTTGAGATTTGTCTTTTGGCACTTTTTGTTTCTCACAGAGGCAACCAAACTTCACAGAAAAATCCTGCAAGTACCATTAAGACTTTTAAAATGTTTGTATTAATGGGCATGATAAAACGAGGTTTTGTACAAACACCAACAACATGTAAAAAAACCTCCCACACTAAGCTATGCTCCTGGAGCATGCAATGCTGATAGCAACAAGTTATCTGCTGTCCTCTGATAAACAGCTGTGGAAACAGCTCAGTCCTTGCATGTGGTTTGTCACTGCAAAGCAGCGTTACAGTTCAAGATGCTTGGGAATAACACTTAGCTCCCCAGAGCACTGGGAAAATGGGGTGAAGTGACCAAGCAGCTAAACTACCTTTCCAGAGCTATTCCAGAGAATAGAGCTTTAGCTCTATTCAACGGGAGAGGCAGGAACAGATCTCCCTACAGGCTCCATGAGAGCTGTCCATTGCAAGATGAGAAAGAGCAATAAAAATAGTTCCCTGGAGTAGGTTGCCTAGTCACAACCACACTGGGGGACAGAGGGGAAGGAGACATTTCCTCCCTCCTCAAAGACGGGTAATTTTCTCTTTGAATGACAGAAAAAGTCCAGATCCTACTCAGCATCAGTGGGTAGGATTTTTTTTTCTTTTCCTACCCCAACTTTTGGCTTTTAGCAAGAGCCACTGTGCTGGTTCTTTAGTGCTTCCTCGCTATAAAACCAAGTTTCATCTGAGTCTAGGACAAAAAATACATTATTAGAAAGAGATACCAGCCATTCCCAATAAAGACTTTGTCTGGAAATATAACAAAATGCAGCTAGAAGTCCTAAGTATATTTGTGAGCACTAATTCAGAGAGGTAACCAAAGAAACAGGATTCAAAGATTTCAAAATGTTTCTTTTTCGAGAGAAAATGGTATGGTACAAAACATACCCATCCCTCTCTTTTAACTGACTTCCATTTGGCCTTCAAATGCAATTCACCAGATCAAATGGAAAGCAGGCACTAGAAAGTAAAGCAGTATATTAAGGCAGAAGGGCTGACTTACTGGCTGCACATCAGGAACAAAAGCTCTCTTTGAGTGGCTCTGCTGGTGGCAAAGTTCCTGCAAGAGGCTTAGGAGAGCAGATGCAATCCAAGTACTTTCCACTGCGATTTTAAAAGATGGGAAATGTAAATAGGATTCAGATGATCACAACTTTCATCCTTTCATCATAAATGCTCTTTGCACCATAAACAAACAGAGCTCCATTTCCTGTCCTCACCTCCAGTCAACTTGTGGAAAGACTTTTTTATAAGCATACACTGGGATTTGCTGGGTGTTATTTTTCTTCCTCACAAGGAAAATGATGACACAACCTTAATCACATCTCAGGGGAAATGTGCAGTGCTTTCCTCTTCTATTAAAGCACTTTTATCTTTTAATGACAAATGCACCCAACTTGCTAATACAGTGTTCCTACACAGAGGTCAAGCTCTTCCAATGTTCCCTTTTGCTAACAGATTCAGGACAATACATTTTGATAGTCTGAGAGCATCACAAAATACCATTGCCTGAACCACACCTCTTGTTTCACAGAAGACAACAGAACCTTCTAGATTCAACCACACATGCCAGCCCAACTTTTGCAAAAATATCATCAGGAAAAACTAAGGGAGTGGTAGGACTTTGTAACAAGGAGCTTCACCAAGCAAGTCCTATCTGTGATCAGAAGCATAAGCAGTTACTGTGCCACAGCATGATTTATGAATTACATTTAGACCCACTGGAGAAGTAATGCTGCTCCCTGCCAGCCTCAAATGTACAGAGCTTCTCTGCTGTTCTCTGACAGCCTCTTGCACAGGTCATTTAACCCCACTCCCATTTTGTCACTCACACAGCATGTTTTCTCTTACCTCATAAGGGCTGAAAAAGGATGCATGCACCAGCCAAAATGATTTATATCCATTGCCTCACACACAGCATGCTCCCTATGCACCCTTCCTGGAGCTCCACACATCTCCTTGCTGTGTTTCTCACTACACATCACTCACAACTTGCAGCTTGCTCTGTGCACCCCATCATCCTACATCTTTTATTTATTTCAAAGTCACTGATCTCCTAGGAAGGAGGAAAGCTCTGGGTTTCAGTCCAGAGATTCATGCTGCACATTTGGCTCAGTGTAAGTGTCCTTTTGCAGCACCCTCCTCAATAAAGATGCAGGCCCCCATCTTCTCCTTAAACTCATGCAGGCTCCATGCAGATTCCAACTACAGCAGGGGAGAGACACTGGGGAGCACATGCACATGCAAAATCAGTTTCAGTACAAGAGCCCAGATATGCCCAGATCTTACTGAGCCAGGTTTCAAGAAGCTTGGTTTAATTGTGTGTTTGTTTTGGGGTTTGTTTTGCCTTTTTGTAGTGGTTGGTTGGTTTGTTTTTTAAAGATAACCACCCGGGTGGTTACCAATCCCGAGTGCTTAATCAAGTCCTGGGCTGCACACTTGGGTGCTGCTGCTCTGCTGACATTCTGCACGTAATCTGCCAGGGATCTTTGTCTCAGATTTCCTGCCAATTGTCAAATCAAAACAAACAGACACCCTTCAGAAGCTCATGAAGATGCCATTTTTTGAGAACGGTAGCTTTGCTTTTCCTCTGCCAAGACACCATAACAGATTGCTGGACATATATGATAAATTAAAGCAAGAAAACAACTGCACAAAACAAAATGAAAACAAGTTTTGGTTATTAAAAAAGAATAATAATCCCAACTACTCTTTCCATCTAGTCCTAACTGGAAAG
This sequence comes from Atrichornis clamosus, assembly GCA_013400975.1. Taxonomy (NCBI): domain Eukaryota; kingdom Metazoa; phylum Chordata; class Aves; order Passeriformes; family Menuridae; genus Atrichornis; species Atrichornis clamosus. The sequence continues at coordinate 4,124 of WBMZ01014165.1, read as the reverse complement.
GCAGACAATATCACAGTTACTCACTGTCTACTCAGCACTTCACCCAGGAAGTATGATCTAAGGGAGAACCAGTGTGAGCACATCTGAGGATGGGGAAAAAAGCAGCTCTTGCACTAGACACAGCCCCAGGAATCTGCCTACTTGCACAATTTGCTCCAGTTTGCAACTCCAACGGTTTTAAGGGAAGTGTCTGCATGTCCACGGCACATGATGAAATTCAGCAACAAAGGCAGACCACAAGAAAGCGTGTTTGATCTCGTGCATCTTTTACACCTGGTTGTAAATGCAAACTAAACACACAACATCTCCTTCGTGTTACCACTATGAGAACCTGAGCGGCCGCTTAAATCAGAATCTGTTCATGCGAGCACAGGTGTCTCTTCCCAGGCAATTACCCACATTGTTAGAAAGCAATAACACTCAATCCCCAACAGGAGGGCAGACACGGAAACAAAAGCAGGTAATTAACTGTGAGCAACCACTGCAGACACCATATGGCCCCTTCTGATGTGAAAAACGCTCTGGGCAGGAGGTGCCAAGCACGTCTCCTTTTCTGAGCTCCCCGGGTACCAACAGCATCCTGCAGGAAATGCTCCTCTTCTCTCAGCCTCAGATCCAGCACGTTAGTGAAGAATAACGCATAAACAAGGAAACTCAACCCATCTCTCACACCCTCTGTACTCCCAGAGGTCCAATATAGCAGACATCTGTACTAATTTCTTTGTAAGGCAAGCAGGGAAAAGAAGGATACAGAGAAGCAGATGGCCATCATGCTCCATGTTCTTCACGAATCAGAAAGTTTCCCTTGTTCACACTGACTTGCTTTCTAAAGACAAACTGCCAGCTTTCCTCCCTTCCAAATACCTCTTTATCCTTTCGAAGGGTTGTTTTGTGCCGTTTCCTGCAAAGCACTCCAACCAGCCAAAGTAGATGCTTCTTGGTAGAAGAATAGGGTAGGAAGAGTAAAATATTACCTAAAGACCATTAAATGACAGAGGAACCATGTTAAAAGGCCTTAAATTTATGCCATTATGCCTAAATATTTTGGGATTTCCTGCCAATGAAATCTAGATTAACTAAAAGCAATATTAGAAAATTTCATTTCATTCCATAATTACATTTTTAAAATCTACAAAGGCACTAGACAAATGCTATAAGAGTTCTTTACAAGAAAAAAATCCTAAGAAAGCGGAATTGGGAAGTTAACATAACTGGCCACTCTTCCAGTTTTGGCTGTTCTCACATTTAACCATGCTCAAGCTTGTCATGCAGAGGGAATAAGTTTGCAGATATTGTGAAGGTTCCTAAGGAAAGCTGAGTTAGCATAGTCATGTTTAGAGATTTGGAAGACCTAGGAAAAAACAAACATGCTTGTTTAGAGCCAAAGCCTCACTGGCTTGGCAGTCCCCTTGTCTTTCAGGATAGGACACTTCCTAGAGTGCAAGACTTCAGATCTTACTGAGAGAACTTATCAGCTTTCCTTGACACTAATGAGATCAGAAAACAGCAAGTCTTGCTCAACACCATCCCTCTGACTAATGTCATTGTACTTTTCCTTTTGCCAGAGAGGCAAATTTTTAGCCTCAGATTTTTACAGGTAACGAAATTTGGTCCCAAGAGTCAGTGTTGCAATAGGCAGGGGGCATAAATGAAGAGAATGGCTTCTTTTGAGCCAACACTAAGAGGAGATTTTTCATCAGAGGGACGTTTTGTGTAGCTATGTGCTGTCATTTTTATCACCCCACTCGAGCCTGGCAGAGCACAGATGTGTTTATACAGAGTTGAGAACTTCTTGTACCTGTTCTCTGGTCACCAAACCCACACCACCACTGAGCTTTACTGCACAGAAACTCATCCTGCACATCCTGCCCTGTCCAACAAGGTCAACATTTATCGTGTGAAAATGCAACAGTGCTCTATAAATCCAGTCCTAGGCAAGGGCTGGTCTGAAAACACATCATAAATTCTCCTGGCACAGACATCTCTCCAAAGCAATAGCAATAACTGACAACACAGGACAAAGGACTTCACAAAGGTGGAGTTTCAGAGAGGGAAGGAGGAGGTGGCACCACAGGAGTCTGCCCAAACTCAGTGCTGATGAGTACTAAGCAGCCAAGCACAGACATTCACCTTCACAGCAGTTAGAAATCAAGCACGAAGGAACAGACTGATGCCACATTTTGCACAACTGTTTAGTCATCAAAGTAACAATTAAAAACAACTTGGACCAACTCTGTCTCTTCCCGACAAGACTTGAATAACAGTACAGTCTTGAAATTTAAGGTTGGGGAGCTATTCTTTAAACAAACGAGGGCCTTCTTATTCAACATCTGATGGCTACCTGAAGGTCTATAAAGAGTCTGGTCTGTAACACTTGGGCTTACTTCACTGACTTCATTTTGTATTTACTCCTGCTGATTCGGGCTCCACCTCAATTAACAACTGTATCTCTTGCATCCCAACAGAGTTATAGGCACACAAACTTCACGATCCGTCACATAGTGAACTGAGCAGTCTGGCAAGAAACCACAACACAGCCTATTAACACACATCTGCATTTATGGTTTCAATCTCATTACGGAAAAGAAAAAAATGCCTTTGAGAATAGTAAGATCCAAAAAGCATACAAGCATTGCAAGTTGGAATTTCTTTCAAGCAGGGGGGCTAAACCACAACCCGATTTTGGAGGGTATTAACAAAGTTGCAGTCCTTTGTCAGCACCCTGTACTCTACCTTCAACAGCGCTGCTAAAGGAGCCCTCATCCTGCAAAAGCTGGAATGCCGCAGGCTGAGCACCTAATGGATCTGCAGCACATTCGTGCATCATGAAGGACTTGAGATTTTATGTCAAATCCAGTGTACTGAAAGGGCAGAAAGGAATGGCAGACCTTGCCAATCTCAGAATAGGGAGAGGGTTCTTCCAGATGCCTACAGCTGGCTGCCGTCCTTATCCAAGCCCTTAGGTAAACAAAAGCTGACGGAGAGTTCTGTAACAGCAGGCGCAAACTCTCACTTCCTAGCTCTCTATACAGTGCTTACCTTCAGCATTCCAAGAACCAAGAAATCAACACGAAAATGTTCCCTGCTCTCATGCCATTAAAGTTATTTTTAGGAGACTTTAATATGGTGGAGGTCTGCTGCTGCCAAAAAGACCACAATCCTGTTTTACACACAGATGGATTTGGCAAGCAGTCTGAGTTTTCTCCTCGCTTGGCAAGATTTCAAAGTACCCGACAGAGCCAGGTAACTTCTTGGTCAGAGGAGCAAAAACACACACTCATGAGTAAAAGGTGTGTCACATGTGGAACACAAACTGAGCTCAGGACCAGGTCACATCCTAGGAGCTGTAGCATCAGTCTTCTCCAGGCTCACCCTTGTGCAAGTGGCGAGTTGGACTCGTCACCCCTTCACTCAGCAACCCCGTCTATTTGTGCTAGTCCAACCGCAATTCCGTGTGCCAACCAACGGCAAACTTGAGAAAAAGGCAACAAGCCCTTCATTTAGACCATTTGCCATGACAATGCCCACGTGAAGGCGGCCAGTTGTGAAGAACACCATATACGCCTCATGTCCTGAAACGCTGAGACCAGCCGAGGAATCTGCACAGAGGGAAGCCCAGGATGGGGAGAGGAAGCTCAAGACCAGATTTCAGTGAAACAAAACCATCTCGGAGAGCCGCGGGCGATGGAAGCTGTAGATGGCATGGCCGGGGAAAAGGCTCCAAACGCGGCAGCTGCAGAGCCACGGACACAACCCCAGGGCTGCGGAGCGGACAATAGCACCGAGATACAAAGAGGAGAAAGAAGGAGAAAAAAGAAAAGAATGTAAAGGCCAGCCCCGGTAGGACGTGGCAGCCCCCTTACCGTAGACCAGCTTTTTCATCTCGTGGTACCTGGCCCACAGGTAGGTCTTGGTGTCGGCGCCCTCGGCCGGGACGGGCTGGCTGCCGGCTCTGCCGGGGGCCGCCGGGTGCTGCTCCCGGGGCTGCCCGTGCCCGCCATCCCCGGTGGCTTTGTGGCGGCAGCTCTGGCAGGACACGGCCACGGCGAGGAGCCGGGGGGCCGCGCCGCCGCCCCTCCGCAGCGCCGCCGAGCCCAGCGCCGCCATGGCCCCGCTGGACGCCG